>OW203741.1:2772500-3095000 GCA_934045075.1 Yponomeuta sedellus | reverse complement strand
ATGAATGAATGAATGAATGAATGAATGAATGAATGAATGAATGAATGAATGAATGAATGAATGAATGAATGAATGAATGAATGAATGAATGAATGAATGAATGAATGAATGAATGAATGAATGAATGAATGAATGAATGAATGAATGAATGAATGAATGAATGAATGAATGAATGAATGAATGAATGAATGAATGAATGAATGAATGAATGAATGAATGAATGAATGAATGAATGAATGAATGAATGAATGAATGAATGAATGAATGAATGAATGAATGAATGAATGAATGAATGAATGAATGAATGAATGAATGAATGAATGAATGAATGAATGAATGAATGAATGAATGAATGAATGAATGAATGAATGAATGAATGAATGAATGAATGAATGAATGAATGAATGAATGAATGAATGAATGAATGAATGAATGAATGAATGAATGAATGAATGAATGAATGAATGAATGAATGAATGAATGAATGAATGAATGAATGAATGAATGAATGAATGAATGAATGAATGAATGAATGAATGAATGAATGAATGAATGAATGAATGAATGAATGAATGAATGAATGAATGAATGAATGAATGAATGAATGAATGAATGAATGAATGAATGAATGAATGAATGAATGAATGAATGAATGAATGAATGAATGAATGAATGAATGAATGAATGAATGAATGAATGAATGAATGAATGAATGAATGAATGAATGAATGAATGAATGAATGAATGAATGAATGAATGAATGAATGAATGAATGAATGAATGAATGAATGAATGAATGAATGAATGAATGAATGAATGAATGAATGAATGAATGAATGAATGAATGAATGAATGAATGAATGAATGAATGAATGAATGAATGAATGAATGAATGAATGAATGAATGAATGAATGAATGAATGAATGAATGAATGAATGAATGAATGAATGAATGAATGAATGAATGAATGAATGAATGAATGAATGAATGAATGAATGAATGAATGAATGAATGAATGAATGAATGAATGAATGAATAAATACACGTATCACGACTGTATGGAAGCAGAGACGACTACCATCCATGCACTGAACTTACCTTATGTTGCTTAACCCTCGTGATCGTTTATGGTCACTCAGGCAGCTGGGGCTACAATATGATATTACTTGCGAAATTTGGTAGTTCTGGGTCGACGGGAAACAATGAATTTGATACCCTTGAGTGGCGTTGAAGCGCTCGTGCCCTAGGCGAACCGAGTGATTGGATCCAATCACTTGGTTAAGCAACAACAGGCGCGGTCAGGTAAGGGATCGGTGAGCGTCCCGTGACTACCGCTAGCGGCATTTTTTCCGAGCGCTTCCGTGCTTCGCAAGGCACGTTAAGCCGTTGGTGCCGGCTGTCATATAATGGCAGTCGTTAAGCCATGTCAGAGGACTTATGGGCGGTTTGATAACTTCTGACAGTAAGGCCCGCCACTGTCTTACAATCCTCCACCAACCCGGACTTGGCCCCCGTGTGGGATAATAGTAAAAGCTTTCTTCGATGCAGGAATGGACCCGTGCCCTAGCAGTGGGGACATACAAGAGTTGATATCGATACCATTGTCATTGTCAATTGTATTTTGCACATTTGCTTCAAAAGCATGTACCTAAATGTAATGTAATTTATTGTTAAATTTTGCTTTAAAGTATGGGAGGGCTATGGACTAATATAGCCTGAAGAAGAAGAAGATGCTTTAAAATATGAGACTTTATGCATATAAATCATGATTTAGACTATTAGGTATATTATATAGTTATAATCTTTCCGATTTAAGGTTGCCTGGAAGAAATTGCTATCAGCAATAAGCCCCCGTGGTGGAGTATGGCCTAACCTTCCTGCGATGCAGAAAGAGACCCGTGCCCTAGCAGTGGGGATATACAAGGGTTGATAACGAGTGTCGATATATACCTTTTTTACGGCATAAACGGCCGTAACTTTTTTCGCGTTAATTTAGAAGTTTTATTTATTCACAACTTCTACAACAACTAGACCTGAGAATACGGTTTAAATTTCTCTTCTCAAAGTCGATAAAGGACCTCCACAGACCGACCAATGGACGGAACATGGTTTTAGACGGTGTAGGTTTGCCCAGCACCTATACCATCCTGACAGCTTAGTCGGCCTAGCCCACAGGAAAGACTAGTCAAAAATTTCCTCACAATGTTTTCTTTGACTTTGAGCGTGTGGTATTTCTACACAAATTCACTGATGTAGGTACGTACTTTGAAAATAAACAACGTCATAGGTGCATGTTGCACTAGGAATCCAGCCAGCTCCAATCCAGCTAACCAAGCTGCGGCGTTCCTCACGAAGATTTCCTTTACCGTTAGCGTGTGGTATTGCGACTACAAATTCTCAAATGTTCATAAGTTTCAAATTAAACAAAGTCGTCGTCAGGCAATACTAGTCCACTGCTGAACATAGCCCTCCCCTAAAGACCGCCACGTTGCTATCATAGGGGGTAATGCCCATAATCTCCACGCTGGGCATGCGCGTTGGGATCGCAGTTCGGTGGAATTGCACTGCAGGGGGCGCTGCTGCCCACACCCCGGTTTGTGTCCTTTAGTCGCCTTTTACGACACCCGCGGGAATTAGGTTGGTGCTATTCTCTAGGTCGACACCACACAGCACAAAAACTAAGTCATATTTAATTAAAAAGCCGTATTATGTACCAAGTTTTAAACGCGCTCTACACTCGCGGCGCGATAGGCCGCGAAAGCCGCGAAACGCGTTTGTAGATGGTTTCGCGCGTTCACGTTCACGCTTTGCGCCGTTCCCCGTTCGTGGTCGGTTTTTTGTCCCGCGACAAAAGTCGCACTTGGATCACGGCGCACGAACGCGAATGCAATTACACTCGCAGTGTTTCGCAGTAGCTGAGAAGATGCTGTCGCAAGTGGTTGTGCATTATTGCGTACTTAGTATCGATCTTTTTTTAAAACTACATGGAATAATGAACTTGAGTTAAAACGTATTGAGTGTTTTCAATCCGAACCAATACTGGTTCTCCCGCGATGGATTTAAGTCATCCACCATCGTCTTTTTCTCCATCTCGTTTTTATTTGTGTCTTATTATATATATATAAAGCTACAATCCGGTATACTCACTGATCTATTCATCCATACGTTTTCTCGGAAATGGCAAGAGTTGGACGAAAATGATGTATGAGAAAGTTGTAGGAAATGTATGAATTACAGCCATCCTATGAAGCCGATTTTTGAATTTCGAACGCGTTCCACTACGCGAAGGTGCTAACTCTGTAGTTTACCGGCCGATTTGGATGAAATTTTGATAGAATGGTGATATAGTGATCCGATTGAAAAAAAAAATTTTGGTTGTTCGAAATTCAAAATGGCGGCGCAGATATAGCCGACCGAAAAATCGACCTTTGCGCAAAAAAGTCGGCAGCCAACTGGGCATATGCTGGAGATATGCCGTAAACGGCATCGCGTTGCCAAAGGACCCAGGTATATGAGAAAAATCCGACATCTTGGAATTTCAAGATGGCGGCCGAGATATTGATGATTGAAAATGACAAATTTTTGTATGGAGATTTAGTACTAAAATTGACTTTTCAACAGAGAAATGGGACAAACTTGCGAGGCCGGAGGCCGAGCTCCGCGAAGCGGGCACAAAAAGTTCTGCCGCGGCGAGGCCGAAGGCCGAGCTCCGTTTAGGCCGAGGCCGAAGGCCGAGACGATTCAAGTTATAGCGCACAAGTACCAGCGCAAAAGCAAAAAGGGACAAACTTGCGAGGCCGGAGGCCGAGCTCCGCGGAGCGGGCACGAGGAACTCCGCCGCGGCGAGGCCGAAGGCCGAGCTCCGTTTAGGCCGAGGCCGAAGGCCGAGACCATTCAGGTTACGGTGCACAAGTACCAGCGCAAAAGCAAAATGGGACAAACTTGCGAGGCCGGAGGCCGAGCTCCGCGAAGCGGGCACGAGGAACCCCGCCGCGGCGAGGCCGAAGGCCGAGCTCCGTCCAGGCCGAGGCCGAAGGCCGAGACCGTTCAATTTACGGTGCATAAGTACCAGCGCAAGAGCAAAGAGGGACAAACTTGCGAGGCCGGAGGCCGAGCTCCGCGGAGCGGGCACGAGGAACCCCGCCGCGGCGAGGCCGAAGGCCGAGCTCCGTCCAGGCCGAGGCCGAAGGCCGAGACCATACATGTTCCCATGCAACAATTCACTACAATAAGTGTCTAGCGAGGCCTTAGGCCGAGCGCCGCGGAGAGCGGAGCTCGGAGCGGCTGGGGGTTGGCGCGCGTAAGCGCGCAGGGGGCTCGCCCCCTAGTTTTTAATATATAGGTAATTGTAATACGATGTAGCACAGAGCGTCACCGCAGCAGCGACAATCACGTCGTCATCCATTTTCTTTGAGGCCGCGAACGAGACTGCGAGGCTTCGTGAGTGTGGAGAGACACATTTATATGCGAAGAGTACGGCGCGAATCGCGGCGTGAATTCACAGCAAGAATCGCGAGCGAGTGTAGAGCGCGCTTAATAAATTCCCGTCGTAGCTCGCTACGTGGATTGCGTAGCATTTTCGTAGCGCACCCGTAGCTCCGTAGCACGGCTACGAGGTAGGCAACTCGTAAAAATGTGCTCTCAAAACTATACGCCGGTGTAACAGCGCCATTTCTGCTAATGGGGTTAAAATTGTTCGTTAAACTGCTTACAGAAGCTTTCTACATCCACCTTGGATAGGTTGTTAGGGGTTGTTAACAACTTCACTGCCTATTACATTAACCCTTAATTCACTACCTGGGTCCAGTGGACCCATACCAAATCTTAAAACACTTGGTATTTCATACTATTCGCGCTCAAGTTCATGCGCGGTCCTGTACCTTCCTGTAGTGCTACGCCGAACGCGACAGCGATAGGACGTGCGTACGCGCCGCTCGCAAGGTGAGTATATATGCTTATATGGGTCCCATGGACCCATACTAGTGAATTGTGTTAGTGTTATCTGATTTGTTACAATCTTTCTTTTTCGTGTTTTAGGATACAAACATGGATCGAAATAGACCTGGACCGAGCTCAGTGAACGTAAATGATGATAAAGCATCTGAGTTAATAGATAAATAAATATTCACGGACATATTACACAGATCTCGTTAGCCCTATACTAAGAACAACTAAATGACTTGTGTTATGGGTGCAAAGTTTGACGATAGATTTAATACAATAAATACATAGATAAAATCCAAGACCCGGGACAAACTAGAAAAGTTTTTTTCCTTTCATTGGCATTGGCATGATTGGCATAAATAATTGGCTATATGCAAGAATTGTTCTGTAAGGGACTAAGTTCAACCATTGCACGTTTTGAATTTTTGTATAGAATATATATAGGTTTTTGGTTTTTTTTTGTTGTATAAGTAATAGATTTAATAAAAATTACCTCAAAGAAGTTCCTAATTCTTTATAATATTAAATGTGATTTTTTAAAGCCGTGCCATGCCAAAAGAGGCTCAGTATTATATATATATAAAGCTACAATCCGGTATACTCACTGATCTATTCATCCATACGTTTTCTCCGAAACGGTAAGATTTGGACGAAAATGATGTATGAGAAAGTTGTAGGAAATGTATGAATTACAGCCATCCTATGAAGCCGATTTTTGAATTTCGAACGCGTTCCACTACGCGAAGGTGCTAACTCTGTAGTTTACCGGCCGATTTGGATGAAATTTTGATAGGATGGTGATATAGTGATCCGATTGAAAAAAAAAATTTTGGTTGTTCGAAATTCAAAATGGCGGCGCAGATATAGCCGACCGAAAAATCGACCTTTGCGCAAAAAAGTCGGCAGCCAACTGGGCATATGCTGGAGATATGCCGTAAACGGCATCGCGTTGCCAAAGGACCCAGGTATATGAGAAAAATCCGACATCTTGGAATTTCAAGATGGCGGCCGAGATATTGATGATTGAAAATGACAAATTTTTGTATGGAGATTTAGTACTAAAATTGACTTTTCAACAGAGAAATGGGACAAACTTGCGAGGCCGGAGGCCGAGCTCCGCGAAGCGGGCACAAAAAGTTCTGCCGCGGCGAGGCCGAAGGCCGAGCTCCGTTTAGGCCGAGGCCGAAGGCCGAGACGATTCATGTTATAGCGCACAAGTACCAGCGCAAAAGCAAAAAGGGACAAACTTGCGAGGCCGTAGGCCGAGCTCCGCGGAGCGGGCACGAGGAACTCCGCCGCGGCGAGGCCGAAGGCCGAGCTCCGTTTGGGCCGAGGCCGAAGGCCGAGACCATTCAGGTTACGGCGCACAAGTACCAGCGCAAAAGCAAAATGGGACAAACTTGCGAGGCCGTAGGCCGAGAAGCGGCACGAGGAACCCCGCCGCGGCGAGGCCGAAGGCCGAGCTCCGTCCAGGCCGAGGCCGAAGGCCGAGACCGTTCGATTTACGGTGCATAAGTACCAGCGCAAGAGCAAAGAGGGACAAACTTGCGAGGCCGGAGGCCGAGCTCCGCGGAGCGGGCACGAGGAACCCCGCCGCGGCGAGGCCGAAGGCCGAGCTCCGTCCAGGCCGAGGCCGAAGGCCGAGACCATACATGTTCCCATGCAATAATTCACTACAATAAGTGTCTAGCGAGGCCCTAGGCCGAGCGCCGCGGAGAGCGGAGCTCGGAGCGGCTGGGGGTTGGCGCGCGTAAGCGCGCAGGGGGCTCGCCCCCTAGTTATATATATATAAAGCTACAATGCGATATACTCACTGATCTAACATCCATACGTTTTCTCGGAAATGGCAAGAGTTGGACGAAAATGATGTATGAGAAAGTTGTAGGGAATGTACGATATACAGCCATCCTATGGAGCCGATTTTTGAATTTCGAACGCGTTCCACTACGCGAGGGTGCTAACTCTGTCGTTTACCGACCGATTTGGATGAAATTTTCACCCGGCCTTTTCTTCGACACGCCATTTTCGGTTCCGCCGACGGTCGTTCCAAATTCAAAATACCACCGGAGCTATAGCCCTCCGAAAATCGGCCTTTTTTCGACCTCTACGCAAAAAAGTCGGCAGCCAACTGGGCGCATGCCAGGGACCAGCCGTAAACGGCATCGTGTCGTCAAAGGACCCAGGTATATGAGAAAAATCCGACATTCTGACATTTCAAGATGGCGGCCGAGATATTGGCTTTCAAAGGTGTCAAATTTACTATGGAGAATTTCTACAAAAAATTTGTACTGAAAATCATCTTTTTCGTAGAAAATCGTAATTTTTTTGTACTATCGATGGAGGCTAAGCGCCGAAATGAGTACTTGGCTGGGAATGGCGTCACCACGCCGAGGTACTGTAGCATTCCAGTTGGCCATCGACCCATTAAAGTTTGAAAATCACCCACTTTAATAGAAAATTTTCACCCGAAATAGGATTTTTCATACAAAAATGCATTTCTTTAGTACCACCGACGGAGGCCAAAGGCCAAAACTACTACTCGGCTGGGAGCGGCTACTTAGTGCCGAGGTGCTGTGGCATTCTAGTTGGCCATCGACTCATCAAAGGTTGAAAATCACGCACTTTAATAGAAAATTTTCACTCAAAATAGGACTTTTCATACAAAAATGCATTTCTTTAGTACCACCGACGGAGGCCAAAGGCCGAAACTACTACTCGGCTGGGAGCGGCTACTCAGTGCCGAGGTGCTGTGGCATTCCAGTTGGCCATCGACTCATCAAAGGTTGAAAATCACGCACTTTAATAGAAAATTTTCACTCAAAATAGGACTTTTCATACAAAAATGCATTTCTTTAGTACCACCGACGGAGGCCAAAGGCCGAAACTACTACTCGGCTGGGAGCGGCTACTCAGTGCCGAGGTGCTGTGGCATTCCAGTTGGCCATCGACTCATCAAAGTTTGAAAATCACCCACTTTAATAGAAAATTTTCACCCAAAATAGGACTTTTCATACAAAAATGCATTTTTTTAGTACCACCGGTGGAGGCCAAAGGCCAAAAAAATTGCTCATCTGTGAATGGCATCGTGTCACGTAGATATTCAGGTCCCTGAGAAAAATCAAACATTTTGAAATTTCTAATTGCCGGCCGAGTTATTGACGAGTGATCAAGGCCAACTTTGTATGAACATTTTGTACTGATTTGTACTGAAAATCGATTTCCTATAGAAGCCCTCCGCAAGTACTGCCTGCCGCAAATACCTACCGGGTGAACGACCCGAGTCATATTATATATATATAAAGCTACAATGCGATATACTCACTGATCTAACATCCATACGTTTTCTCGGAAATGGCAAGAGTTGGACGAAAATGATGTATGACAAAGTTGTAGGGAATGTACGATATACGGCCATCCTATGGAGCCGATTTTTGAATTTCGAACGCGTTCCACTACGCGAGGGTGCTAACTCTGTCGTTTACCGACCGATTTGGATGAAATTTTCACCCGGCCTTTTCTTCGACACGCCATTTTCGGTTCCGCCGACGGTCGTTCCAAATTCAAAATACCACCGGAGCTATAGCCCTCCGAAAATCGGCCTTTTTTCGACCTCTACGCAAAAAAGTCGGCAGCCAACTGGGCGCATGCCAGGGACCAGCGGTAAACGGCATCGTGTCGTCAAAGGACCCAGGTATATGAGAAAAATCCGACATTCTGACATTTCAAGATGGCGGCCGAGATATTGGCTTTCAAAGGTGTCAAATTTACTATGGAGAATTTCTACAAAAAATTTGTACTGAAAATCATCTTTTTCGTAGAAAATCGTAATTTTTTTGTACTATCGATGGAGGCTAAGCGCCGAAATGAGTACTTGGCTGGGAATGGCGTCACCACGCCGAGGTACTGTAGCATTCCAGTTGGCCATCGACCCATTAAAGTTTGAAAATCACCCACTTTAATAGAAAATTTTCACCCGAAATAGGATTTTTCATACAAAAATGCATTTCTTTAGTACCACCGACGGAGGCCAAAGGCCGAAACTACTACTCGGCTGGGAGCGGCTACTTAGTGCCGAGGTGCTGTGGCATTCCAGTTGGCCATCGACTCATCAGAGTTTGAAAATCACCCACTTTAATAGAAAATTTTCACCCGAAATAGGATTTTTCATACAAAAATGCATTTCTTTAGTACCACCGACGGAGGCCAAAGGCCGAAACTACTACTCGGCTGGGAGCGGCTACTTAGTGCCGAGGTGCTGTGGCATTCCAGTTGGCCATCGACTCATCAAAGTTTGAAAATCACCCACTTTAATAGAAAATTTTCACCCGAAATAGGATTTTTCATACAAAAATGCATTTCTTTAGTACCACCGACGGAGGCCAAAGGCCAAAAAAATTGCTCATCTGTGAATGGCATCGTGTCACGAAGATATTCAGGTCCCTGAGAAAAATCAAACATTTTGAAATTTCTAATTGCCGGCCGAGTTATTGACGATTGATCAAGGCCAACTTTGTATGAACATTTTGTACTGAAAATCGATTTCCTATAGAAGCCCTCCGCAAGTACTGCCTGCCGCAAATACCTACCGGGTGAACGACCCGAGTCATTATATTATATATATATAAAGCTACAATGCGATATACTCACTGATCTAACATAATACGTTTTCTCGGAAATGGCACGAGTTGGACGAAAATGATGTATGACAAAGTTGTAGGGAATGTACGATATACGGCCATCCTATGGAGCCGATTTTTGAATTTCGAACGCGTTCCACTACGCGAGGGTGCTAACTCTGTCGTTTACCGACCGATTTGGATGAAATTTTCACCCGGCCTTTTCTTCGACACGCCATTTTCGGTTCCGCCGACGGTCGTTCCAAATTCAAAATACCACCGGAGCTATAGCCCTCCGAAAATCGGCCTTTTTTCGACCTCTACGCAAAAAAGTCGGCAGCCAACTGGGCGCATGCCAGGGACCAGCCGTAAACGGCATCGTGTCGTCAAAGGACCCAGGTATATGAGAAAAATCCGACATTCTGACATTTCAAGATGGCGGCCGAGATATTGGCTTTCAAAGGTGTCAAATTTACTATGCAGAATTTCTACAAAAAAATTGTACTGAAAATCATCTTTTTCGTAGAAAATCGTAATTTTTTTGTACTATCGATGGAGGCTAAGCGCCGAAATGAGTACTTGGCTGGGAATGGCGTCACCACGCCGAGGTACTGTAGCATTCCAGTTGGCCATCGACCCATTAAAGTTTGAAAATCACGCACTTTAATAGAAAATTTTCACCCGAAATAGGATTTTTCATACAAAAATGCATTTCTTTAGTACCACCGACGGAGGCCAAAGGCCGAAACTACTACTCGGCTGGGAGCGGCTACTTAGTGCCGAGGTGCTGTGGCATTCCAGTTGGCCATCGACTCATCAAAGTTTGAAAATCACCCACTTTAATAGAAAATTTTCACCCGAAATAGGATTTTTCATACAAAAATGCATTTCTTTAGTACCACCGACGGAGGCCAAAGGCCGAAACTACTACTCGGCTGGGAGCGGCTACTTAGTGCCGAGGTGCTGTGGCATTCCAGTTGGCCATCGACTCATCAAAGTTTGAAAATCACCCACTTTAATAGAAAATTTTCACCCGAAATAGGATTTTTCATACAAAAATGCATTTCTTTAGTACCACCGACGGAGGCCAAAGGCCGAAACTACTACTCGGCTGGGAGCGGCTACTTAGTGCCGAGGTGCTGTGGCATTCCAGTTGGCCATCGACTCATTAAAGTTTGAAAATCACGCACTTTAATAGAAAATTTTCACCCGAAATAGGACTTTTCATACAAAAATGCATTTTTTTAGTACCACCGCTGGAGGCCAAAGGCCAAAAAAATTGCTCATCTGTGAATGGCATCGTGTCACGTAGATATTCAGGTCCCTGAGAAAAATCAAACATTTTGACATTTCTAATTGCCGGCCGAGTTATTGACGATTGATGAAGGCAAACTTTGTATGAACATTTTGTACTGAAAATCGATTTCCTATAGAAGCCCTCCGCAAGTACTGCCTGCCGCAAATACCTACCGGGTGAACGACCCGAGTCATTATATATATATAAAGCTACAATGCGATATACTCACTGATCTAACATAATACGTTTTCTCGGAAATGGCACGAGTTGGACGAAAATGATGTATGACAAAGTTGTAGGGAATGTACGATATACGGCCATCCTATGGAGCCGATTTTTGAATTTCGAACGCGTTCCACTACGCGAGGGTGCTAACTCTGTCGTTTACCGACCGATTTGGATGAAATTTTCACCCGGCCTTTTCTTCGACACGCCATTTTCGGTTCCGCCGACGGTCGTTCCAAATTCAAAATACCACCGGAGCTATAGCCCTCCGAAAATCGGCCTTTTTTCGACCTCTACGCAAAAAAGTCGGCAGCCAACTGGGCGCATGCCAGGGACCAGCCGTAAACGGCATCGTGTCGTCAAAGGACCCAGGTATATGAGAAAAATCCGACATTCTGACATTTCAAGATGGCGGCCGAGATATTGGCTTTCAAAGGTGTCAAATTTACTATGCAGAATTTCTACAAAAAAATTGTACTGAAAATCATCTTTTTCGTAGAAAATCGTAATTTTTTTGTACTATCGATGGAGGCTAAGCGCCGAAATGAGTACTTGGCTGGGAATGGCGTCACCACGCCGAGGTACTGTAGCATTCCAGTTGGCCATCGACCCATTAAAGTTTGAAAATCACGCACTTTAATAGAAAATTTTCACCCGAAATAGGATTTTTCATACAAAAATGCATTTCTTTAGTACCACCGACGGAGGCCAAAGGCCGAAACTACTACTCGGCTGGGAGCGGCTACTTAGTGCCGAGGTGCTGTGGCATTCCAGTTGGCCATCGACTCATCAAAGTTTGAAAATCACCCACTTTAATAGAAAATTTTCACCCGAAATAGGATTTTTCATACAAAAATGCATTTCTTTAGTACCACCGACGGAGGCCAAAGGCCGAAACTACTACTCGGCTGGGAGCGGCTACTTAGTGCCGAGGTGCTGTGGCATTCCAGTTGGCCATCGACTCATCAAAGTTTGAAAATCACCCACTTTAATAGAAAATTTTCACCCGAAATAGGATTTTTCATACAAAAATGCATTTCTTTAGTACCACCGACGGAGGCCAAAGGCCGAAACTACTACTCGGCTGGGAGCGGCTACTTAGTGCCGAGGTGCTGTGGCATTCCAGTTGGCCATCGACTCATTAAAGTTTGAAAATCACGCACTTTAATAGAAAATTTTCACCCGAAATAGGACTTTTCATACAAAAATGCATTTTTTTAGTACCACCGCTGGAGGCCAAAGGCCAAAAAAATTGCTCATCTGTGAATGGCATCGTGTCACGTAGATATTCAGGTCCCTGAGAAAAATCAAACATTTTGACATTTCTAATTGCCGGCCGAGTTATTGACGATTGATGAAGGCAAACTTTGTATGAACATTTTGTACTGAAAATCGATTTCCTATAGAAGCCCTCCGCAAGTACTGCCTGCCGCAAATACCTACCGGGTGAACGACCCGAGTCATTATATATATATAAAGCTACAATGCGATATACTCACTGATCTAACATAATACGTTTTCTCGGAAATGGCACGAGTTGGACGAAAATGATGTATGACAAAGTTGTAGGGAATGTACGATATACGGCCATCCTATGGAGCCGATTTTTGAATTTCGAACGCGTTCCACTACGCGAGGGTGCTAACTCTGTCGTTTACCGACCGATTTGGATGAAATTTTCACCCGGCCTTTTCTTCGACACGCCATTTTCGGTTCCGCCGACGGTCGTTCCAAATTCAAAATACCACCGGAGCTATAGCCCTCCGAAAATCGGCCTTTTTTCGACCTCTACGCAAAAAAGTCGGCAGCCAACTGGGCGCATGCCAGGGACCAGCCGTAAACGGCATCGTGTCGTCAAAGGACCCAGGTATATGAGAAAAATCCGACATTCTGACATTTCAAGATGGCGGCCGAGATATTGGCTTTCAAAGGTGTCAAATTTACTATGCAGAATTTCTACAAAAAAATTGTACTGAAAATCATCTTTTTCGTAGAAAATCGTAATTTTTTTGTACTATCGATGGAGGCTAAGCGCCGAAATGAGTACTTGGCTGGGAATGGCGTCACCACGCCGAGGTACTGTAGCATTCCAGTTGGCCATCGACCCATTAAAGTTTGAAAATCACGCACTTTAATAGAAAATTTTCACCCGAAATAGGATTTTTCATACAAAAATGCATTTCTTTAGTACCACCGACGGAGGCCAAAGGCCGAAACTACTACTCGGCTGGGAGCGGCTACTTAGTGCCGAGGTGCTGTGGCATTCCAGTTGGCCATCGACTCATCAAAGTTTGAAAATCACCCACTTTAATAGAAAATTTTCACCCGAAATAGGATTTTTCATACAAAAATGCATTTCTTTAGTACCACCGACGGAGGCCAAAGGCCGAAACTACTACTCGGCTGGGAGCGGCTACTTAGTGCCGAGGTGCTGTGGCATTCCAGTTGGCCATCGACTCATCAAAGTTTGAAAATCACCCACTTTAATAGAAAATTTTCACCCGAAATAGGATTTTTCATACAAAAATGCATTTCTTTAGTACCACCGACGGAGGCCAAAGGCCGAAACTACTACTCGGCTGGGAGCGGCTACTTAGTGCCGAGGTGCTGTGGCATTCCAGTTGGCCATCGACTCATCAAAGTTTGAAAATCACGCACTTTAATAGAAAATTTTCACCCGAAATAGGACTTTTCATACAAAAATGCATTTTTTTAGTACCACCGCTGGAGGCCAAAGGCCAAAAAAATTGCTCATCTGTGAATGGCATCGTGTCACGTAGATATTCAGGTCCCTGAGAAAAATCAAACATTTTGACATTTCTAATTGCCGGCCGAGTTATTGACGATTGATGAAGGCAAACTTTGTATGAACATTTTGTACTGAAAATCGATTTCCTATAGAAGCCCTCCGCAAGTACTGCCTGCCGCAAATACCTACCGGGTGAACGACCCGAGTCATTATATATATATAAAGCTACAATGCGATATACTCACTGATCTAACATAATACGTTTTCTCGGAAATGGCACGAGTTGGACGAAAATGATGTATGACAAAGTTGTAGGGAATGTACGATATACGGCCATCCTATGGAGCCGATTTTTGAATTTCGAACGCGTTCCACTACGCGAGGGTGCTAACTCTGTCGTTTACCGACCGATTTGGATGAAATTTTCACCCGGCCTTTTCTTCGACACGCCATTTTCGGTTCCGCCGACGGTCGTTCCAAATTCAAAATACCACCGGAGCTATAGCCCTCCGAAAATCGGCCTTTTTTCGACCTCTACGCAAAAAAGTCGGCAGCCAACTGGGCGCATGCCAGGGACCAGCCGTAAACGGCATCGTGTCGTCAAAGGACCCAGGTATATGAGAAAAATCCGACATTCTGACATTTCAAGATGGCGGCCGAGATATTGGCTTTCAAAGGTGTCAAATTTACTATGCAGAATTTCTACAAAAAAATTGTACTGAAAATCATCTTTTTCGTAGAAAATCGTAATTTTTTTGTACTATCGATGGAGGCTAAGCGCCGAAATGAGTACTTGGCTGGGAATGGCGTCACCACGCCGAGGTACTGTAGCATTCCAGTTGGCCATCGACCCATTAAAGTTTGAAAATCACGCACTTTAATAGAAAATTTTCACCCGAAATAGGATTTTTCATACAAAAATGCATTTCTTTAGTACCACCGACGGAGGCCAAAGGCCGAAACTACTACTCGGCTGGGAGCGGCTACTTAGTGCCGAGGTGCTGTGGCATTCCAGTTGGCCATCGACTCATCAAAGTTTGAAAATCACCCACTTTAATAGAAAATTTTCACCCGAAATAGGATTTTTCATACAAAAATGCATTTCTTTAGTACCACCGACGGAGGCCAAAGGCCGAAACTACTACTCGGCTGGGAGCGGCTACTTAGTGCCGAGGTGCTGTGGCATTCCAGTTGGCCATCGACTCATCAAAGTTTGAAAATCACCCACTTTAATAGAAAATTTTCACCCGAAATAGGATTTTTCATACAAAAATGCATTTCTTTAGTACCACCGACGGAGGCCAAAGGCCGAAACTACTACTCGGCTGGGAGCGGCTACTTAGTGCCGAGGTGCTGTGGCATTCCAGTTGGCCATCGACTCATTAAAGTTTGAAAATCACGCACTTTAATAGAAAATTTTCACCCGAAATAGGACTTTTCATACAAAAATGCATTTTTTTAGTACCACCGCTGGAGGCCAAAGGCCAAAAAAATTGCTCATCTGTGAATGGCATCGTGTCACGTAGATATTCAGGTCCCTGAGAAAAATCAAACATTTTGACATTTCTAATTGCCGGCCGAGTTATTGACGATTGATGAAGGCAAACTTTGTATGAACATTTTGTACTGAAAATCGATTTCCTATAGAAGCCCTCCGCAAGTACTGCCTGCCGCAAATACCTACCGGGTGAACGACCCGAGTCATTATATATATATAAAGCTACAATGCGATATACTCACTGATCTAACATAATACGTTTTCTCGGAAATGGCACGAGTTGGACGAAAATGATGTATGACAAAGTTGTAGGGAATGTACGATATACGGCCATCCTATGGAGCCGATTTTTGAATTTCGAACGCGTTCCACTACGCGAGGGTGCTAACTCTGTCGTTTACCGACCGATTTGGATGAAATTTTCACCCGGCCTTTTCTTCGACACGCCATTTTCGGTTCCGCCGACGGTCGTTCCAAATTCAAAATACCACCGGAGCTATAGCCCTCCGAAAATCGGCCTTTTTTCGACCTCTACGCAAAAAAGTCGGCAGCCAACTGGGCGCATGCCAGGGACCAGCCGTAAACGGCATCGTGTCGTCAAAGGACCCAGGTATATGAGAAAAATCCGACATTCTGACATTTCAAGATGGCGGCCGAGATATTGGCTTTCAAAGGTGTCAAATTTACTATGCAGAATTTCTACAAAAAAATTGTACTGAAAATCATCTTTTTCGTAGAAAATCGTAATTTTTTTGTACTATCGATGGAGGCTAAGCGCCGAAATGAGTACTTGGCTGGGAATGGCGTCACCACGCCGAGGTACTGTAGCATTCCAGTTGGCCATCGACCCATTAAAGTTTGAAAATCACGCACTTTAATAGAAAATTTTCACCCGAAATAGGATTTTTCATACAAAAATGCATTTCTTTAGTACCACCGACGGAGGCCAAAGGCCGAAACTACTACTCGGCTGGGAGCGGCTACTTAGTGCCGAGGTGCTGTGGCATTCCAGTTGGCCATCGACTCATCAAAGTTTGAAAATCACCCACTTTAATAGAAAATTTTCACCCGAAATAGGATTTTTCATACAAAAATGCATTTCTTTAGTACCACCGACGGAGGCCAAAGGCCGAAACTACTACTCGGCTGGGAGCGGCTACTTAGTGCCGAGGTGCTGTGGCATTCCAGTTGGCCATCGACTCATCAAAGTTTGAAAATCACCCACTTTAATAGAAAATTTTCACCCGAAATAGGATTTTTCATACAAAAATGCATTTCTTTAGTACCACCGACGGAGGCCAAAGGCCGAAACTACTACTCGGCTGGGAGCGGCTACTTAGTGCCGAGGTGCTGTGGCATTCCAGTTGGCCATCGACTCATTAAAGTTTGAAAATCACGCACTTTAATAGAAAATTTTCACCCGAAATAGGACTTTTCATACAAAAATGCATTTTTTTAGTACCACCGCTGGAGGCCAAAGGCCAAAAAAATTGCTCATCTGTGAATGGCATCGTGTCACGTAGATATTCAGGTCCCTGAGAAAAATCAAACATTTTGACATTTCTAATTGCCGGCCGAGTTATTGACGATTGATGAAGGCAAACTTTGTATGAACATTTTGTACTGAAAATCGATTTCCTATAGAAGCCCTCCGCAAGTACTGCCTGCCGCAAATACCTACCGGGTGAACGACCCGAGTCATTATATATATATAAAGCTACAATGCGATATACTCACTGATCTAACATAATACGTTTTCTCGGAAATGGCACGAGTTGGACGAAAATGATGTATGACAAAGTTGTAGGGAATGTACGATATACGGCCATCCTATGGAGCCGATTTTTGAATTTCGAACGCGTTCCACTACGCGAGGGTGCTAACTCTGTCGTTTACCGACCGATTTGGATGAAATTTTCACCCGGCCTTTTCTTCGACACGCCATTTTCGGTTCCGCCGACGGTCGTTCCAAATTCAAAATACCACCGGAGCTATAGCCCTCTGAAAATCGGCCTTTTTTCGACCTCTACGCAAAAAAGTCGGCAGCCAACTGGGCGCATGCCAGGGACCAGCCGTAAATGCCATCGTGTCGTCAAAGGACCCAGGTATATGAGAAAAATCCGACATTCTGACATTTCAAGATGGCGGCCGAGATATTGGCTTTCAAAGGTGTCAAATTTACTATGGAGAATTTCTACAAAAAATTTGTACTGAAAATCATCTTTTTCGTAGAAAATCGTAATTTTTTTGTACCATCGATGGAGGCTAAGCGCCGAAATGAGTACTTGGCTGGGAATGGCGTCACCACGCCGAGGTACTGTAGCATTCCAGTTGGCCATCGACTCATCAAAGTTTGAAAATCACGCACTTTAATAGAAAATTTTCACTCAAAATAGGACTTTTCATACAAAAATGCATTTCTTTAGTACCACCGACGGAGGCCAAAGGCCGAAACTACTACTCGGCTGGGAGCGGCTACTTAGTGCCGAGGTGCTGTGGCATTCCAGTTGGCCATCGACTCATCAAAGTTTGAAAATCACGCACTTTAATAGAAAAATTTCACCCGAAATAGGACTTTTCATACAAAAATGCATTTCTTTAGTACCACCGACGGAGGCCAAAGGCCAAAACTACTACTCGGCTGGGAGCGGCTACTTAGTGCCAAGGTGCTGTGGCATTCCAGTTGGCCATCGACTCATCAAAGTTTGAAAATCACGCACTTTAATAGAAAAATTTCACCCGAAATAGGACTTTTCATACAAAAATGCATTTCTTTAGTACCACCGACGGAGGCCAAAGGCCAAAACTACTACTCGGCTGGGAGCGGCTACTTAGTGCCGAGGTGCTGTGGCATTCCAGTTGGCCCTCGACTCATTAAAGTTTGAAAATCACGCACTTTAATAGAAAATTTTCACCCAAAATAGGACTTTTCATACAAAAATGCATTTCTTTAGTACCACCGACGGAGGCCAAAGGCCGAAACTACTACTCGGCTGGGAGCGGCTACTTAGTGCCGAGGTGCTGTGGCATTCCAGTTGGCCATCGACTCATTAAAGTTTGAAAATCACGCACTTTAATAGAAAATTTTCACCCAAAATAGGACTTTTCATACAAAAATGCATTTCTTTAGTACCACCGACGGAGGCCAAAGGCCAAAACTACTACTCGGCTGGGAGCGGCTACTTAGTGCCGAGGTGCTGTGGCATTCCAGTTGGCCATCGACTCATTAAAGTTTGAAAATCACGCACTTTAATAGAAAATTTTCACCCAAAATAGGACTTTTCATACAAAAATGCATTTCTTTAGTACCACCGACGGAGGCCAAAGGCCGAAACTACTACTCGGCTGGGAGCGGCTACTTAGTGCCGAGGTGCTGTGGCATTCCAGTTGGCCATCGACTCATTAAAGTTTGAAAATCATGCACTTTAATAGAAAATTTTCACCCAAAATAGGACTTTTCATACAAAAATGCATTTCTTTAGTACCACCGACGGAGGCCAAAGGTCAAAAAAATTGCTCATCTGTGAATGGCATCGTGTCACATAGATATTCAGGTCCCTGAGAAAAATCAAACATTTTGAAATTTCCAATTGCCGGCCGAGCTATTGACGATTGATGAAGGCCAACTTTGTATGAACATTTTGTACTGAAAATCGATTTCCTTATAGAAGCCCTCCGCAAGTACTGCCTGCCGCAAATACCTACCGGGTGAACGACCCGAGTCATTATATATATATAAAGCTGCAATCCGGTATACTCACTGATCTATTCATCCATACGTTTTCTCGGAAACGGTAAGATTTGGACGAAAATGATGTATGAGAAAGTTGTAGAAAATGTATGAATTACAGCCATCCTATGAAGCCGATTTTTGAATTTCGAACGCGTTCCACTACTCGAAGGTGCTAACTCTGTAGTTTACCGGCCGATTTGGATGAAATTTTGATAGAATGGTGATATAGTGATCCGATTGAAAAAAAAAAATTTGGTTGTTCGAAATTCAAAATGGCGGCGCAGATATAGCCGACCGAAAAATCGACCTTTGCGCCAAAAAGTCGGCAGCCAACTGGGCATATGCTGGAGATATGCCGTAAACGGCATCGCGTTGCCAAAGGACCCAGGTATATGAGAAAAATCCGACATCTTGGAATTTTAAGATGGCGGCCGAGATATTGATGATTGAAAATGACAAATTTTTGTATGGAGATTTAGTACTAAAATTGACTTTTCAACAGAGAAATGGGACAAACTTGCGAGGCCGGAGGCCGAGCTCCGCGAAGCGGGCACAAAAAGTTCTGCCGCGGCGAGGCCGAAGGCCGAGCTCCGTTTAGGCCGAGGCCGAAGGCCGAGACGATTCAAGTTATAGCGCACAAGTACCAGCGCAAAAGCAAAAAGGGACAAACTTGCGAGGCCGGAGGCCGAGCTCCGCGGAGCGGGCACGAGGAACTCCGCCGCGGCGAGGCCGAAGGCCGAGCTCCGTTTAGGCCGAGGCCGAAGGCCGAGACCATTCAGGTTACGGCGCACAAGTACCAGCGCAAAAGCAAAATGGGACAAACTTGCGAGGCCGGAGGCCGAGCTCCGCGAAGCGGGCACGAGGAACCCCGCCGCGGCGAGGCCGAAGGCCGAGCTCCGTCCAGGCCGAGGCCGAAGGCCTAGACCGTTCAATTTACGGTGCATAAGTACCAGCGCAAGAGCAAAGAGGGACAAACTTGCGAGGCCGGAGGCCGAGCTCCGCGGAGCGGGCACGAGGAACCCCGCCGCGGCGAGGCCGAAGGCCGAGCTCCGTCCAGGCCGAGGCCGAAGGCCGAGACGACACATGTTCCCATGCAACAATTCACTACGATAAGTGTCTAGCGAGGCCCTAGGCCGAGCGCCGCGGAGAGCGCAGCTCGGAGCGGCTGGGGGTTGGCGCGCGTAAGCGCGCAGGGGGCTCGCCCCCTAGTTATATATATATAAAGCTACAATGCGATATACTCACTGATCTAACATAATACGTTTTCTCGGAAATGGCACGAGTTGGACGAAAATGATGTATGACAAAGTTGTAGGGAATGTACGATATACGGCCATCCTATGGAGCCGATTTTTGAATTTCGAACGCGTTCCACTACGCGAGGGTGCTAACTCTGTCGTTTACCGACCGATTTGGATGAAATTTTCACCCGGCCTTTTCTTCGACACGCCATTTTCGGTTCCGCCGACGGTCGTTCCAAATTCAAAATACCACCGGAGCTATAGCCCTCCGAAAATCGGCCTTTTTTCGACCTCTACGCAAAAAAGTCGGCAGCCAACTGGGCGCATGCCAGGGACCAGCCGTAAACGGCATCGTGTCGTCAAAGGACCCAGGTATATGAGAAAAATCCGACATTCTGACATTTCAAGATGGCGGCCGAGATATTGGCTTTCAAAGGTGTCAAATTTACTATGCAGAATTTCTACAAAAAAATTGTACTGAAAATCATCTTTTTCGTAGAAAATCGTAATTTTTTTGTACTATCGATGGAGGCTAAGCGCCGAAATGAGTACTTGGCTGGGAATGGCGTCACCACGCCGAGGTACTGTAGCATTCCAGTTGGCCATCGACCCATTAAAGTTTGAAAATCACGCACTTTAATAGAAAATTTTCACCCGAAATAGGATTTTTCATACAAAAATGCATTTCTTTAGTACCACCGACGGAGGCCAAAGGCCGAAACTACTACTCGGCTGGGAGCGGCTACTTAGTGCCGAGGTGCTGTGGCATTCCAGTTGGCCATCGACTCATCAAAGTTTGAAAATCACCCACTTTAATAGAAAATTTTCACCCGAAATAGGATTTTTCATACAAAAATGCATTTCTTTAGTACCACCGACGGAGGCCAAAGGCCGAAACTACTACTCGGCTGGGAGCGGCTACTTAGTGCCGAGGTGCTGTGGCATTCCAGTTGGCCATCGACTCATCAAAGTTTGAAAATCACCCACTTTAATAGAAAATTTTCACCCGAAATAGGATTTTTCATACAAAAATGCATTTCTTTAGTACCACCGACGGAGGCCAAAGGCCGAAACTACTACTCGGCTGGGAGCGGCTACTTAGTGCCGAGGTGCTGTGGCATTCCAGTTGGCCATCGACTCATTAAAGTTTGAAAATCACGCACTTTAATAGAAAATTTTCACCCGAAATAGGACTTTTCATACAAAAATGCATTTTTTTAGTACCACCGCTGGAGGCCAAAGGCCAAAAAAATTGCTCATCTGTGAATGGCATCGTGTCACGTAGATATTCAGGTCCCTGAGAAAAATCAAACATTTTGACATTTCTAATTGCCGGCCGAGTTATTGACGATTGATGAAGGCAAACTTTGTATGAACATTTTGTACTGAAAATCGATTTCCTATAGAAGCCCTCCGCAAGTACTGCCTGCCGCAAATACCTACCGGGTGAACGACCCGAGTCATTATATATATATAAAGCTACAATGCGATATACTCACTGATCTAACATAATACGTTTTCTCGGAAATGGCACGAGTTGGACGAAAATGATGTATGACAAAGTTGTAGGGAATGTACGATATACGGCCATCCTATGGAGCCGATTTTTGAATTTCGAACGCGTTCCACTACGCGAGGGTGCTAACTCTGTCGTTTACCGACCGATTTGGATGAAATTTTCACCCGGCCTTTTCTTCGACACGCCATTTTCGGTTCCGCCGACGGTCGTTCCAAATTCAAAATACCACCGGAGCTATAGCCCTCCGAAAATCGGCCTTTTTTCGACCTCTACGCAAAAAAGTCGGCAGCCAACTGGGCGCATGCCAGGGACCAGCCGTAAACGGCATCGTGTCGTCAAAGGACCCAGGTATATGAGAAAAATCCGACATTCTGACATTTCAAGATGGCGGCCGAGATATTGGCTTTCAAAGGTGTCAAATTTACTATGCAGAATTTCTACAAAAAAATTGTACTGAAAATCATCTTTTTCGTAGAAAATCGTAATTTTTTTGTACTATCGATGGAGGCTAAGCGCCGAAATGAGTACTTGGCTGGGAATGGCGTCACCACGCCGAGGTACTGTAGCATTCCAGTTGGCCATCGACCCATTAAAGTTTGAAAATCACGCACTTTAATAGAAAATTTTCACCCGAAATAGGATTTTTCATACAAAAATGCATTTCTTTAGTACCACCGACGGAGGCCAAAGGCCGAAACTACTACTCGGCTGGGAGCGGCTACTTAGTGCCGAGGTGCTGTGGCATTCCAGTTGGCCATCGACTCATCAAAGTTTGAAAATCACCCACTTTAATAGAAAATTTTCACCCGAAATAGGATTTTTCATACAAAAATGCATTTCTTTAGTACCACCGACGGAGGCCAAAGGCCGAAACTACTACTCGGCTGGGAGCGGCTACTTAGTGCCGAGGTGCTGTGGCATTCCAGTTGGCCATCGACTCATCAAAGTTTGAAAATCACCCACTTTAATAGAAAATTTTCACCCGAAATAGGATTTTTCATACAAAAATGCATTTCTTTAGTACCACCGACGGAGGCCAAAGGCCGAAACTACTACTCGGCTGGGAGCGGCTACTTAGTGCCGAGGTGCTGTGGCATTCCAGTTGGCCATCGACTCATCAAAGTTTGAAAATCACGCACTTTAATAGAAAATTTTCACCCGAAATAGGACTTTTCATACAAAAATGCATTTTTTTAGTACCACCGCTGGAGGCCAAAGGCCAAAAAAATTGCTCATCTGTGAATGGCATCGTGTCACGTAGATATTCAGGTCCCTGAGAAAAATCAAACATTTTGACATTTCTAATTGCCGGCCGAGTTATTGACGATTGATGAAGGCAAACTTTGTATGAACATTTTGTACTGAAAATCGATTTCCTATAGAAGCCCTCCGCAAGTACTGCCTGCCGCAAATACCTACCGGGTGAACGACCCGAGTCATTATATATATATAAAGCTACAATGCGATATACTCACTGATCTAACATAATACGTTTTCTCGGAAATGGCACGAGTTGGACGAAAATGATGTATGACAAAGTTGTAGGGAATGTACGATATACGGCCATCCTATGGAGCCGATTTTTGAATTTCGAACGCGTTCCACTACGCGAGGGTGCTAACTCTGTCGTTTACCGACCGATTTGGATGAAATTTTCACCCGGCCTTTTCTTCGACACGCCATTTTCGGTTCCGCCGACGGTCGTTCCAAATTCAAAATACCACCGGAGCTATAGCCCTCCGAAAATCGGCCTTTTTTCGACCTCTACGCAAAAAAGTCGGCAGCCAACTGGGCGCATGCCAGGGACCAGCCGTAAACGGCATCGTGTCGTCAAAGGACCCAGGTATATGAGAAAAATCCGACATTCTGACATTTCAAGATGGCGGCCGAGATATTGGCTTTCAAAGGTGTCAAATTTACTATGCAGAATTTCTACAAAAAAATTGTACTGAAAATCATCTTTTTCGTAGAAAATCGTAATTTTTTTGTACTATCGATGGAGGCTAAGCGCCGAAATGAGTACTTGGCTGGGAATGGCGTCACCACGCCGAGGTACTGTAGCATTCCAGTTGGCCATCGACCCATTAAAGTTTGAAAATCACGCACTTTAATAGAAAATTTTCACCCGAAATAGGATTTTTCATACAAAAATGCATTTCTTTAGTACCACCGACGGAGGCCAAAGGCCGAAACTACTACTCGGCTGGGAGCGGCTACTTAGTGCCGAGGTGCTGTGGCATTCCAGTTGGCCATCGACTCATCAAAGTTTGAAAATCACCCACTTTAATAGAAAATTTTCACCCGAAATAGGATTTTTCATACAAAAATGCATTTCTTTAGTACCACCGACGGAGGCCAAAGGCCGAAACTACTACTCGGCTGGGAGCGGCTACTTAGTGCCGAGGTGCTGTGGCATTCCAGTTGGCCATCGACTCATCAAAGTTTGAAAATCACCCACTTTAATAGAAAATTTTCACCCGAAATAGGATTTTTCATACAAAAATGCATTTCTTTAGTACCACCGACGGAGGCCAAAGGCCGAAACTACTACTCGGCTGGGAGCGGCTACTTAGTGCCGAGGTGCTGTGGCATTCCAGTTGGCCATCGACTCATTAAAGTTTGAAAATCACGCACTTTAATAGAAAATTTTCACCCGAAATAGGACTTTTCATACAAAAATGCATTTTTTTAGTACCACCGCTGGAGGCCAAAGGCCAAAAAAATTGCTCATCTGTGAATGGCATCGTGTCACGTAGATATTCAGGTCCCTGAGAAAAATCAAACATTTTGACATTTCTAATTGCCGGCCGAGTTATTGACGATTGATGAAGGCAAACTTTGTATGAACATTTTGTACTGAAAATCGATTTCCTATAGAAGCCCTCCGCAAGTACTGCCTGCCGCAAATACCTACCGGGTGAACGACCCGAGTCATTATATATATATAAAGCTACAATGCGATATACTCACTGATCTAACATAATACGTTTTCTCGGAAATGGCACGAGTTGGACGAAAATGATGTATGACAAAGTTGTAGGGAATGTACGATATACGGCCATCCTATGGAGCCGATTTTTGAATTTCGAACGCGTTCCACTACGCGAGGGTGCTAACTCTGTCGTTTACCGACCGATTTGGATGAAATTTTCACCCGGCCTTTTCTTCGACACGCCATTTTCGGTTCCGCCGACGGTCGTTCCAAATTCAAAATACCACCGGAGCTATAGCCCTCCGAAAATCGGCCTTTTTTCGACCTCTACGCAAAAAAGTCGGCAGCCAACTGGGCGCATGCCAGGGACCAGCCGTAAACGGCATCGTGTCGTCAAAGGACCCAGGTATATGAGAAAAATCCGACATTCTGACATTTCAAGATGGCGGCCGAGATATTGGCTTTCAAAGGTGTCAAATTTACTATGCAGAATTTCTACAAAAAAATTGTACTGAAAATCATCTTTTTCGTAGAAAATCGTAATTTTTTTGTACTATCGATGGAGGCTAAGCGCCGAAATGAGTACTTGGCTGGGAATGGCGTCACCACGCCGAGGTACTGTAGCATTCCAGTTGGCCATCGACCCATTAAAGTTTGAAAATCACGCACTTTAATAGAAAATTTTCACCCGAAATAGGATTTTTCATACAAAAATGCATTTCTTTAGTACCACCGACGGAGGCCAAAGGCCGAAACTACTACTCGGCTGGGAGCGGCTACTTAGTGCCGAGGTGCTGTGGCATTCCAGTTGGCCATCGACTCATCAAAGTTTGAAAATCACCCACTTTAATAGAAAATTTTCACCCGAAATAGGATTTTTCATACAAAAATGCATTTCTTTAGTACCACCGACGGAGGCCAAAGGCCGAAACTACTACTCGGCTGGGAGCGGCTACTTAGTGCCGAGGTGCTGTGGCATTCCAGTTGGCCATCGACTCATCAAAGTTTGAAAATCACCCACTTTAATAGAAAATTTTCACCCGAAATAGGATTTTTCATACAAAAATGCATTTCTTTAGTACCACCGACGGAGGCCAAAGGCCGAAACTACTACTCGGCTGGGAGCGGCTACTTAGTGCCGAGGTGCTGTGGCATTCCAGTTGGCCATCGACTCATTAAAGTTTGAAAATCACGCACTTTAATAGAAAATTTTCACCCGAAATAGGACTTTTCATACAAAAATGCATTTTTTTAGTACCACCGCTGGAGGCCAAAGGCCAAAAAAATTGCTCATCTGTGAATGGCATCGTGTCACGTAGATATTCAGGTCCCTGAGAAAAATCAAACATTTTGACATTTCTAATTGCCGGCCGAGTTATTGACGATTGATGAAGGCAAACTTTGTATGAACATTTTGTACTGAAAATCGATTTCCTATAGAAGCCCTCCGCAAGTACTGCCTGCCGCAAATACCTACCGGGTGAACGACCCGAGTCATTATATATATATAAAGCTACAATGCGATATACTCACTGATCTAACATAATACGTTTTCTCGGAAATGGCACGAGTTGGACGAAAATGATGTATGACAAAGTTGTAGGGAATGTACGATATACGGCCATCCTATGGAGCCGATTTTTGAATTTCGAACGCGTTCCACTACGCGAGGGTGCTAACTCTGTCGTTTACCGACCGATTTGGATGAAATTTTCACCCGGCCTTTTCTTCGACACGCCATTTTCGGTTCCGCCGACGGTCGTTCCAAATTCAAAATACCACCGGAGCTATAGCCCTCTGAAAATCGGCCTTTTTTCGACCTCTACGCAAAAAAGTCGGCAGCCAACTGGGCGCATGCCAGGGACCAGCCGTAAATGCCATCGTGTCGTCAAAGGACCCAGGTATATGAGAAAAATCCGACATTCTGACATTTCAAGATGGCGGCCGAGATATTGGCTTTCAAAGGTGTCAAATTTACTATGGAGAATTTCTACAAAAAATTTGTACTGAAAATCATCTTTTTCGTAGAAAATCGTAATTTTTTTGTACCATCGATGGAGGCTAAGCGCCGAAATGAGTACTTGGCTGGGAATGGCGTCACCACGCCGAGGTACTGTAGCATTCCAGTTGGCCATCGACTCATCAAAGTTTGAAAATCACGCACTTTAATAGAAAATTTTCACTCAAAATAGGACTTTTCATACAAAAATGCATTTCTTTAGTACCACCGACGGAGGCCAAAGGCCGAAACTACTACTCGGCTGGGAGCGGCTACTTAGTGCCGAGGTGCTGTGGCATTCCAGTTGGCCATCGACTCATCAAAGTTTGAAAATCACGCACTTTAATAGAAAAATTTCACCCGAAATAGGACTTTTCATACAAAAATGCATTTCTTTAGTACCACCGACGGAGGCCAAAGGCCAAAACTACTACTCGGCTGGGAGCGGCTACTTAGTGCCAAGGTGCTGTGGCATTCCAGTTGGCCATCGACTCATCAAAGTTTGAAAATCACGCACTTTAATAGAAAAATTTCACCCGAAATAGGACTTTTCATACAAAAATGCATTTCTTTAGTACCACCGACGGAGGCCAAAGGCCAAAACTACTACTCGGCTGGGAGCGGCTACTTAGTGCCGAGGTGCTGTGGCATTCCAGTTGGCCCTCGACTCATTAAAGTTTGAAAATCACGCACTTTAATAGAAAATTTTCACCCAAAATAGGACTTTTCATACAAAAATGCATTTCTTTAGTACCACCGACGGAGGCCAAAGGCCGAAACTACTACTCGGCTGGGAGCGGCTACTTAGTGCCGAGGTGCTGTGGCATTCCAGTTGGCCATCGACTCATTAAAGTTTGAAAATCACGCACTTTAATAGAAAATTTTCACCCAAAATAGGACTTTTCATACAAAAATGCATTTCTTTAGTACCACCGACGGAGGCCAAAGGCCAAAACTACTACTCGGCTGGGAGCGGCTACTTAGTGCCGAGGTGCTGTGGCATTCCAGTTGGCCATCGACTCATTAAAGTTTGAAAATCACGCACTTTAATAGAAAATTTTCACCCAAAATAGGACTTTTCATACAAAAATGCATTTCTTTAGTACCACCGACGGAGGCCAAAGGCCGAAACTACTACTCGGCTGGGAGCGGCTACTTAGTGCCGAGGTGCTGTGGCATTCCAGTTGGCCATCGACTCATTAAAGTTTGAAAATCATGCACTTTAATAGAAAATTTTCACCCAAAATAGGACTTTTCATACAAAAATGCATTTCTTTAGTACCACCGACGGAGGCCAAAGGTCAAAAAAATTGCTCATCTGTGAATGGCATCGTGTCACATAGATATTCAGGTCCCTGAGAAAAATCAAACATTTTGAAATTTCCAATTGCCGGCCGAGCTATTGACGATTGATGAAGGCCAACTTTGTATGAACATTTTGTACTGAAAATCGATTTCCTTATAGAAGCCCTCCGCAAGTACTGCCTGCCGCAAATACCTACCGGGTGAACGACCCGAGTCATTATATATATATAAAGCTGCAATCCGGTATACTCACTGATCTATTCATCCATACGTTTTCTCGGAAACGGTAAGATTTGGACGAAAATGATGTATGAGAAAGTTGTAGAAAATGTATGAATTACAGCCATCCTATGAAGCCGATTTTTGAATTTCGAACGCGTTCCACTACTCGAAGGTGCTAACTCTGTAGTTTACCGGCCGATTTGGATGAAATTTTGATAGAATGGTGATATAGTGATCCGATTGAAAAAAAAAAATTTGGTTGTTCGAAATTCAAAATGGCGGCGCAGATATAGCCGACCGAAAAATCGACCTTTGCGCCAAAAAGTCGGCAGCCAACTGGGCATATGCTGGAGATATGCCGTAAACGGCATCGCGTTGCCAAAGGACCCAGGTATATGAGAAAAATCCGACATCTTGGAATTTTAAGATGGCGGCCGAGATATTGATGATTGAAAATGACAAATTTTTGTATGGAGATTTAGTACTAAAATTGACTTTTCAACAGAGAAATGGGACAAACTTGCGAGGCCGGAGGCCGAGCTCCGCGAAGCGGGCACAAAAAGTTCTGCCGCGGCGAGGCCGAAGGCCGAGCTCCGTTTAGGCCGAGGCCGAAGGCCGAGACGATTCAAGTTATAGCGCACAAGTACCAGCGCAAAAGCAAAAAGGGACAAACTTGCGAGGCCGGAGGCCGAGCTCCGCGGAGCGGGCACGAGGAACTCCGCCGCGGCGAGGCCGAAGGCCGAGCTCCGTTTAGGCCGAGGCCGAAGGCCGAGACCATTCAGGTTACGGCGCACAAGTACCAGCGCAAAAGCAAAATGGGACAAACTTGCGAGGCCGGAGGCCGAGCTCCGCGAAGCGGGCACGAGGAACCCCGCCGCGGCGAGGCCGAAGGCCGAGCTCCGTCCAGGCCGAGGCCGAAGGCCTAGACCGTTCAATTTACGGTGCATAAGTACCAGCGCAAGAGCAAAGAGGGACAAACTTGCGAGGCCGGAGGCCGAGCTCCGCGGAGCGGGCACGAGGAACCCCGCCGCGGCGAGGCCGAAGGCCGAGCTCCGTCCAGGCCGAGGCCGAAGGCCGAGACGACACATGTTCCCATGCAACAATTCACTACGATAAGTGTCTAGCGAGGCCCTAGGCCGAGCGCCGCGGAGAGCGCAGCTCGGAGCGGCTGGGGGTTGGCGCGCGTAAGCGCGCAGGGGGCTCGCCCCCTAGTTATATATATATAAAGCTGCAATCCGGTATACTCACTGATCTATTCATCCATACGTTTTCTCCGAAACGGTAAGATTTGGACGAAAATGATGTATGAGAAAGTTGTAGGAAATGTATGAATTACAGCCATCCTATGAAGCCGATTTTTGAATTTCGAACGCGTTCCACTACGCGAGGGTGCTAACTCTGTCGTTTACCGACCGATTTGGATGAAATTTTCACCCGGCCTTTTCTTCGACACGCCATTTTCGGTTCCGCCGACGCTCGTTCCAAATTCAAAATACCACCGGAGCTATAGCCCTCCGAAAATCGGCCTTTTTTCGACCTCTACGCAAAAAAGTCGGCAGCCAACTGGGCGCATGCCAGGGACCAGCGGTAAACGGCATCGTGTCGTCAAAGGACCCAGGTATATGAGAAAAATCCGACATTCTGACATTTCAAGATGGCGGCCGAGATATTGGCTTTCAAAGGTGTCAAATTTACTATGGAGAATTTCTACAAAAAATTTGTACTGAAAATCATCATTTTCATAGAAAATCGTAATTTTTTTGTACCATCGATGGAGGCTAAGCGCCAAAATGAGTACTTGGCTGAGAATGGCGTCACCACGCCGAGGTGCTGTGGCATTCCAGTTGGCCATCGACCCATTAAAGTTTGAAAATCACGCACTTTAATAGAAAAATTTCACCCAAAATAGTTATTTTCATACAAAAATGCATTTCTTTAGTACCACCGACGGAGGCCAAAGGCCGAAACTACTACTCGGCTGGGAGCGGCTACTTAGTGCCGAGGTGCTGTGGCATTCCAGTTGGCCATCGACCCATTAAAGTTTGAAAATCACCCACTTTAATAGAAAATTTTCACCCAAAATAGTTATTTTCATACAAAAATGCATTTCTTTAGTACCACCGACGGAGGCCAAAGGCCGAAACTACTACTCGGCTGGGAGCGGCTACTTAGTGCCGAGGTGCTGTGGCATTCCAGTTGGCCATCGACCCATTAAAGTTTGAAAATCACCCACTTTATTAGAAAATTTTCACCCAAAATAGTTATTTTCATACAAAAATGCATTTCTTTAGTACCACCGACGGAGGCCAAAGGCCGAAACTACTACTCGGCTGGGAGCGGCTACTTAGTGCCGAGGTGCTGTGGCATTCCAGTTGGCCATCGACCCATTAAAGTTTGAAAATCACCCACTTTAATAGAAAATTTTCACCCAAAATAGTTATTTTCATACAAAAATGCATTTCTTTAGTACCACCGACGGAGGCCAAAGGCCGAAACTACTACTCGGCTGGGAGCGGCTACTTAGTGCCGAGGTGCTGTGGCATTCCAGTTGGCCATCGACCCATTAAAGTTTGAAAATCACCCACTTTAATAGAAAATTTTCACCCAAAATAGTTATTTTCATACAAAAATGCATTTCTTTAGTACCACCGACGGAGGCCAAAGGCCGAAACTACTACTCGGCTGGGAGCGGCTACTTAGTGCCGAGGTGCTGTGGCATTCCAGTTGGCCATCGACCCATTAAAGTTTGAAAATCACCCACTTTATTAGAAAATTTTCACCCAAAATAGTTATTTTCATACAAAAATGCATTTCTTTAGTACCACCGACGGAGGCCAAAGGCCGAAACTACTACTCGGCTGGGAGCGGCTACTTAGTGCCGAGGTGCTGTGGCATTCCAGTTGGCCATCGACTCATCAAAGTTTGAAAATCACCCACTTTAATAGAAAATTTTCACCCGAAATAGGATTTTTCATACAAAAATGCATTTCTTTAGTACCACCGACGGAGGCCAAAGGTCAAAAAAATTGCTCATCTGTGAATGGCATCGTGTCACGTAGATATTCAGGTCCCTGAGAAAAATCAAACATTTTGAAATTTCTAATTGCCGGCCGAGTTATTGACGATTGATCAAGGCCAACTTTGTATGAACATTTTGTACTGAAAATCGATTTCCTCATAGAAGCCCTCCGCAAGTACTGCCTGCCGCAAATACCTACCGGGTGAACGACCCGAGTCATTATATATATATAAAGCTGCAATCCGGTATACTCACTGATCTATTCATCCATACGTTTTCTCCGAAACGGTAAGATTTGGACGAAAATGATGTATGAGAAAGTTGTAGGAAATGTATGAATTACAGCCATCCTATGAAGCCGATTTTTGAATTTCGAACGCGTTCCACTACGCGAGGGTGCTAACTCTGTCGTTTACCGACCGATTTGGATGAAATTTTCACCCGGCCTTTTCTTCGACACGCCATTTTCGGTTCCGCCGACGCTCGTTCCAAATTCAAAATACCACCGGAGCTATAGCCCTCCGAAAATCGGCCTTTTTTCGACCTCTACGCAAAAAAGTCGGCAGCCAACTGGGCGCATGCCAGGGACCAGCGGTAAACGGCATCGTGTCGTCAAAGGACCCAGGTATATGAGAAAAATCCGACATTCTGACATTTCAAGATGGCGGCCGAGATATTGGCTTTCAAAGGTGTCAAATTTACTATGGAGAATTTCTACAAAAAATTTGTACTGAAAATCATCATTTTCATAGAAAATCGTAATTTTTTTGTACCATCGATGGAGGCTAAGCGCCAAAATGAGTACTTGGCTGAGAATGGCGTCACCACGCCGAGGTGCTGTGGCATTCCAGTTGGCCATCGACCCATTAAAGTTTGAAAATCACGCACTTTAATAGAAAAATTTCACCCAAAATAGTTATTTTCATACAAAAATGCATTTCTTTAGTACCACCGACGGAGGCCAAAGGCCGAAACTACTACTCGGCTGGGAGCGGCTACTTAGTGCCGAGGTGCTGTGGCATTCCAGTTGGCCATCGACCCATTAAAGTTTGAAAATCACCCACTTTAATAGAAAATTTTCACCCAAAATAGTTATTTTCATACAAAAATGCATTTCTTTAGTACCACCGACGGAGGCCAAAGGCCGAAACTACTACTCGGCTGGGAGCGGCTACTTAGTGCCGAGGTGCTGTGGCATTCCAGTTGGCCATCGACCCATTAAAGTTTGAAAATCACCCACTTTATTAGAAAATTTTCACCCAAAATAGTTATTTTCATACAAAAATGCATTTCTTTAGTACCACCGACGGAGGCCAAAGGCCGAAACTACTACTCGGCTGGGAGCGGCTACTTAGTGCCGAGGTGCTGTGGCATTCCAGTTGGCCATCGACCCATTAAAGTTTGAAAATCACCCACTTTAATAGAAAATTTTCACCCAAAATAGTTATTTTCATACAAAAATGCATTTCTTTAGTACCACCGACGGAGGCCAAAGGCCGAAACTACTACTCGGCTGGGAGCGGCTACTTAGTGCCGAGGTGCTGTGGCATTCCAGTTGGCCATCGACCCATTAAAGTTTGAAAATCACCCACTTTAATAGAAAATTTTCACCCAAAATAGTTATTTTCATACAAAAATGCATTTCTTTAGTACCACCGACGGAGGCCAAAGGCCGAAACTACTACTCGGCTGGGAGCGGCTACTTAGTGCCGAGGTGCTGTGGCATTCCAGTTGGCCATCGACCCATTAAAGTTTGAAAATCACCCACTTTATTAGAAAATTTTCACCCAAAATAGTTATTTTCATACAAAAATGCATTTCTTTAGTACCACCGACGGAGGCCAAAGGCCGAAACTACTACTCGGCTGGGAGCGGCTACTTAGTGCCGAGGTGCTGTGGCATTCCAGTTGGCCATCGACTCATCAAAGTTTGAAAATCACCCACTTTAATAGAAAATTTTCACCCGAAATAGGATTTTTCATACAAAAATGCATTTCTTTAGTACCACCGACGGAGGCCAAAGGTCAAAAAAATTGCTCATCTGTGAATGGCATCGTGTCACGTAGATATTCAGGTCCCTGAGAAAAATCAAACATTTTGAAATTTCTAATTGCCGGCCGAGTTATTGACGATTGATGAAGGCCAACTTTGTATGAACATTTTGTAATGAAAATCGATTTCCTCATAGAAGCCCTCCGCAAGTACTGCCTGCCGCAAATACCTACCGGGTGAACGACCCGAGTCATTATATATATATAAAGCTACAATCCGGTATACTCACTGATCTATTCATCCATACGTTTTCTCGGAAACGGTAAGATTTGGACGAAAATGATGTATGAGAAAGTTGTAGGAAATGTATGAATTACAGCCATCCTATGAAGCCGATTTTTGAATTTCGAACACGTTCCACTACGCGAGGGTGCTAACTCTGGCGTTTACCGACCGATTTGGATGAAAATTTGATAGAATGGTGATTTAGTAATCCGATTGAAAAAAAAAATTTTGGTTGTTCGAAATTCAAAATGGCGGCGCAGATATAGCCGACCCAAAAATCGACCTTTGCGCAAAAAAGTCGGCAGCCAACTGGGCATATGCTGGAGATATGCCGTAAACGGCATCGCGTTGCCAAAGGACCCAGGTATATGAGAAAAATCCGACATCTTGGAATTTCAAGATGGCGTCCGAGATATTGATGATTGAAAATGACAAATTTTTGTATGGAGATTTAGTACTAAAATTGACTTTTCAATAGAGAAATGAGACAAACTTGCGAGGCCGGAGGCCGAGCTTCGCGAAGCGGGCACAAAAAGTTCTGCCGCGGCGAGGCCGAAGGCCGAGCTCCGTTTTGGCCGAGGCCAAAGGCCGAGACCATACAAATTGCGGCGCACAAGTACCAGCGCAAGAGCAAAAAGGGACAAACTTGCGAGGCCGCAGGCCGAGCTCCGCGGAGCGGGCACGAGAAATCCCGCCGCGGCGAGGCCGAAGGCCGAGCTCCGTCCAGGCCGAGGCCGAAGGCCGAGAACGTTCAGGTTACGGCGGACAAGTACCAGCGCAAAAGCAAAATGGGACAAACTTGCGAGGCCGGAGGCCGAGCTCCGCGAAGCGGGCACGAGGAACCCCGCCGCGGCGAGGCCGAAGGCCGAGCTCCGTCCAGGCCGAGGCCGAAGGCCGAGACCGTTCAATTTACGGTGCATAAGTACCAGCGCAAGAGCAAAGAGGGACAAACTTGCGAGGCCGGAGGCCGAGCTCCGCGGAGCGGGCACGAGGAACCCCGCCGCGGCGAGGCCGAAGGCCGAGCTCCGTCCAGGCCGAGGCCGAAGGCCGAGACCATACATGTTCCCATGCAACAATTCACTACAATAAGTGTCTAGCGAGGCCCTAGGCCGAGCGCCGCGGAGAGCGGAGCTCGGAGCGGCTGGGGGTTGGCGCGCGTAAGCGCGCAGGGGGCTCGCCCCCTAGTTATATATATATAAAGCTACAATGCGATATACTCACTGATCTAACATAATACGTTTTCTCGGAAATGGCACGATTTGGATGAAAATGATGTATGACAAAGTTGTAGGGAATGTACGATATACGGCCATCCTATGGAGCCGATTTTTGAATTTCGAACGCGTTCCACTACGCGAGGGTGCTAACTCTGTCGTTTACCGACCGATTTGGATGAAATTTTCACCCGGCCTTTTCTTCGACACGCCATTTTCGGTTCCGCCGACGGTCGTTCCAAATTCAAAATACCACCGGAGCTATAGCCCTCCGAAAATCGGCCTTTTTTCGACCTCTACGCAAAAAAGTCGGCAGCCAACTGGGCGCATGCCAGGGACCAGCGGTAAACGGCATCGTGTCGTCAAAGGACCCAGGTATATGAGAAAAATCCGACATTCTGACATTTCAAGATGGCGGCCGAGATATTGGCTTTCAAAGGTGTCAAATTTACTATGGAGAATTTCTACAAAAAATTTGTACTGAAAATCATCTTTTTCGTAGAAAGTCGTAATTTTTTTGTAAGTACTATCGATGGAGGCTAAGCGCCGAAATGAGTACTTGGCTGGGAATGGCGTCACCACGCCGAGGTACTGTAGCATTCCAGTTGGCCATCGACTCATCAAAGTTTGAAAATCACGCACTATAATAGAAAAATTTCACCCGAAATAGTTATTTTCATACAAAAATGCATTTCTTTAGTACCACCGACGGAGGCCAAAGGCCGAAACTACTACTCGGCTGGGAGCGGCTACTCAGTGCCGAGGTGCTGTAGCATTCCAGTTGGCCATCGACCCATTAAAGTTTGAAAATCACCCACTTTAATAGAAAAAATTCACCCGAAATAGTTATTTTCATACAAAAATGCATTTCTTTAGTACCACCGACGGAGGCCAAAGGCCGAAACTACTACTCGGCTGGGAGCGGCTACTCAGTGCCGAGGTGCTGTGGCATTCCAGTTGGCCATCGACTCATTAAAGTTTGAAAATCACGCACTTTAATAGAAAATTTTCACCCGAAATAGGATTTTTCATACAAAAATGCATTTCTTTAGTACCACCGACGGAGGCCAAAGGCCGAAACTACTACTCGGCTGGGAGCGGCTACTTAGTGCCGAGGTGCTGTGGCATTCCAGTTGGCCATCGACTCATCAAAGTTTGAAAATCACGCACTTTAATAGAAAATTTTCACCCGAAATAGGATTTTTCATACAAAAATGCATTTCTTTAGTACCACCGACGGAGGCCAAAGGTCAAAAAAATTACTCATCTGTGAATGGCATCGTGTCACGTAGATATTCAGGTCCCTGAGAAAAATCAAACATTTTGAAATTTCTAATTGCCGGCCGAGTTATTGACGATTGATGAAGGCCAACTTTGTATGAACATTTTGTAATGAAAATCGATTTCCTCATAGAAGCCCTCCGCAAGTACTGCCTGCCGCAAATACCTACCGGGTGAACGACCCGAGTCATTATATATATATAAAGCTACAATGCGATATACTCACTGATCTAACATAATACGTTTTCTCGGAAATGGCACGATTTGGATGAAAATGATGTATGACAAAGTTGTAGGGAATGTACGATATACGGCCATCCTATGGAGCCGATTTTTGAATTTCGAACGCGTTCCACTACGCGAGGGTGCTAACTCTGTCGTTTACCGACCGATTTGGATGAAATTTTCACCCGGCCTTTTCTTCGACACGCCATTTTCGGTTCCGCCGACGGTCGTTCCAAATTCAAAATACCACCGGAGCTATAGCCCTCCGAAAATCGGCCTTTTTTCGACCTCTACGCAAAAAAGTCGGCAGCCAACTGGGCGCATGCCAGGGACCAGCGGTAAACGGCATCGTGTCGTCAAAGGACCCAGGTATATGAGAAAAATCCGACATTCTGACATTTCAAGATGGCGGCCGAGATATTGGCTTTCAAAGGTGTCAAATTTACTATGGAGAATTTCTACAAAAAATTTGTACTGAAAATCATCTTTTTCGTAGAAAGTCGTAATTTTTTTGTAAGTACTATCGATGGAGGCTAAGCGCCGAAATGAGTACTTGGCTGGGAATGGCGTCACCACGCCGAGGTACTGTAGCATTCCAGTTGGCCATCGACTCATCAAAGTTTGAAAATCACGCACTATAATAGAAAAATTTCACCCGAAATAGTTATTTTCATACAAAAATGCATTTCTTTAGTACCACCGACGGAGGCCAAAGGCCGAAACTACTACTCGGCTGGGAGCGGCTACTCAGTGCCGAGGTGCTGTAGCATTCCAGTTGGCCATCGACCCATTAAAGTTTGAAAATCACCCACTTTAATAGAAAAAATTCACCCGAAATAGTTATTTTCATACAAAAATGCATTTCTTTAGTACCACCGACGGAGGCCAAAGGCCGAAACTACTACTCGGCTGGGAGCGGCTACTCAGTGCCGAGGTGCTGTGGCATTCCAGTTGGCCATCGACTCATTAAAGTTTGAAAATCACGCACTTTAATAGAAAATTTTCACCCGAAATAGGATTTTTCATACAAAAATGCATTTCTTTAGTACCACCGACGGAGGCCAAAGGCCGAAACTACTACTCGGCTGGGAGCGGCTACTTAGTGCCGAGGTGCTGTGGCATTCCAGTTGGCCATCGACTCATCAAAGTTTGAAAATCACGCACTTTAATAGAAAATTTTCACCCGAAATAGGATTTTTCATACAAAAATGCATTTCTTTAGTACCACCGACGGAGGCCAAAGGTCAAAAAAATTACTCATCTGTGAATGGCATCGTGTCACGTAGATATTCAGGTCCCTGAGAAAAATCAAACATTTTGAAATTTCTAATTGCCGGCCGAGTTATTGACGATTGATGAAGGCCAACTTTGTATGAACATTTTGTAATGAAAATCGATTTCCTCATAGAAGCCCTCCGCAAGTACTGCCTGCCGCAAATACCTACCGGGTGAACGACCCGAGTCATTATATATATATAAAGCTACAATGCGATATACTCACTGATCTAACATAATACGTTTTCTCGGAAATGGCAAGAGTTGGACGAAAATGATGTATGACAAAGTTGTAGGGAATGTACGATATACGGCCATCCTATGGAGCCGATTTTTGAATTTCGAACGCGTTCCACTACGCGAGGGTGCTAACTCTGTCGTTTACCGACCGATTTGGATGAAATTTTCACCCGGCCTTTTCTTCGACACGCCATTTTCGGTTCCGCCGACGGTCGTTCCAAATTCAAAATACCACCGGAGCTATAGCCCTCCGAAAATCGGCCTTTTTTCGACCTCTACGCAAAAAAGTCGGCAGCCAACTGGGCGCATGCCAGGGACCAGCCGTAAACGGCATCGTGTCGTCAAAGGACCCAGGTATATGAGAAAAATCCGACATTCTGACATTTCAAGATGGCGGCCGAGATATTGGCTTTCAAAGGTGTCAAATTTACTATGGAGAATTTCTACAAAAAATTTGTACTGAAAATCATCTTTTTCGTAGAAAATCGTAATTTTTTTGTACCATCGATGGAGGCTAAGCGCCGAAATGAGTACTTGGCTGGCAATGGCGTCACCACGCCGAGGTACTGTGGCATTCCAGTTGGCCATCGACTCATCAAAGTTTGAAAATCACCCACTTTAATAGAAAAATTTCACCCGAAATAGGACTTTTCATACAAAAATGCATTTCTTTAGCACCACCGACGGAGGCCAAAGGCCGAAACTACTACTCGGCTGGGAGCGGCTACTTAGTGCCGAGGTGCTGTGGCATTCCAGTTGGCCATCGACTCATCAAAGTTTGAAAATCACCCACTTTAATAGAAAATTTTCACCCAAAATAGGACTTTTCATACATAAATGCATTTTTTTAGTACCACCGGTGGAGGCCAAAGGCCAAAAAAATTGCTCATCTGTGAATGGCATCGTGTCACGTAGATATTCAGGTCCCTGAGAAAAATTAAACATTTTGAAATTTCTAATTGCCGGCCGAGTTATTGACGAGTGATCAAGGCCAACTTTGTATGAACATTTTGTACTGAAAATCGATTTCCTATAGAAGCCCTCCGCAAGTACTGTCTGCCGCAAATACCTACCGGGTGAACGACCCGAGTCATTATATATATATAAAGCTACAATCCGGTATACTCACTGATCTAACATAATACGTTTTCTCGGAAATGGCACGAGTTGGACGAAAATGATGTATGACAAAGTTGTAGGGAATGTACGATATACGGCCATCCTATGGAGCCGATTTTTGAATTTCGAACGCGTTCCACTACGCGAGGGTGCTAACTCTGTTGTTTACTGGCCGATTTGGATGAAATTTTGATAGAATGGTGTTATAGTGATCCGATTGAAAAAAAAAATTTTGGTTGTTCGAAATTCAAAATGGCGGCGCAGATATAGCCGACCCAAAAATCGACCTTTGCGCAAAAAAGTCGGCAGCCAACTGGGCATATGCTGGAGATATGCCGTAAGCGGCATCGCGTTGCCAAAGGACCAAGGTATATGAGATAAATCCGACATCTTGGAATTTCAAGATGGCGGACGAGATATTGATGATTGAAAATGACAAAATTTTGCATGGAGATTTAGTACTAAAATTGACTTTTCAACAGAGAAATGGGACAAACTTGCGAGGCCGGAGGCCGAGCTCCGCGAAGCGGGCACAAAAAGTTCTGCCGCGGCGAGGCCGAAGGCCGAGCTCCGTTTAGGCCGAGGCCGAAGGCCGAGACCGTTCAGGTTACGGCGCACAAGTACCAGCGCAAGAGCAAAAAGAGACAAACTTGCGAGGCCGGAGGCCGAGCTCCGCGGAGCGGGCACGAGGAACCCCGCTGCGGCGAGGCCGAAGGCCGAGCTCCGTCCAGGCCGAGGCCGAAGGCCGAGACCATACATGTTCCCATGCAACAATTCACTACAATAAGTGTCTAGCGAGGCCCTAGGCCGAGCGCCGCGGAGAGCGCAGCTCGGAGCGGCTGGGGGTTGGCGCGCGTAAGCGCGCAGGGGGCTCGCCCCCTAGTTATATATATATAAAGCTACAATCCGGTATACTCACTGATCTAACATAATACGTTTTCTCGGAAATGGCACGAGTTGGACGAAAATGATGTATGACAAAGTTGTAGGGAATGTACGATATACGGCCATCCTATGGAGCCGATTTTTGAATTTCGAACGCGTTCCACTACGCGAAGGTGCTAACTCTGTCGTTTACCGGCCGATTTCGATGAAATTTTGATAGAATGGGGATATAGTGATCCGATTGAAAAAAAAAATTTTGGTTGTTCGAAATTCAAAATGGCGGCGCAGATATAGCCGACCCAAAAATCGACCTTTGCGCAAAAAAGTCGGCAGCCAACTGGGCATATGCTGGAGATATGCCGTAAGCGGCATCGCGTTGCCAAAGGACCCAGGTATATGAGAAAAATCCGACATCTTGGAATTTCAAGATGGCGGCCGAGATATTGATGATTGAAAATGACAAATTTTTGTATGGAGATTTAGTACTAAAATTGTCTTTTCAGTAGAGAAATGAGACAAACTTGCGAGGCCGGAGGCCGAGCTTCGCGAAGCGGGCACAAAAAGTTCTGCCGCGGCGAGGCCGAAGGCCGAGCTCCGTTTAGGCCGAGGCCGAAGGCCGAGACCATTCAAATTGCGGCGCACAAGTACCAGCGCAAGAGCAAAAAGGGACAAACTTGCGAGGCCGCAGGCCGAGCTCCGCAGAGCGGGCACGAGAAACCCCGCCGCGGCGAGGCCGAAGGCCGAGCTCCGTCCAGGCCGAGGCCGAAGGCCGAGACCGTTCAGGTTACGGTGCACAAGTACCAGCGCAAGAGCAAAACGAGACAAACTCGCGAGGCCGGAGGCCGAGCTCCGCGGAGCGGGCACGAGGAACCCCGCCGCGGCGAGGCCGAAGGCCGAGCTCCGTCCAGGCCGAGGCCGAAGGCCGAGACCGTTCAGTTTACGGCGCACAAGTACCAGCGCAAGAGTAAAAAGAGACAAACTTGCGAGGCCGGAGGCCGAGCTCCGCGGAGCGGGCACGAGGAACCCCGCCGCGGCGAGGCCGAAGGCCGAGCTCCGTCCAGGCCGAGGCCGAAGGCCGAGACCATACATGTTCCCATGCAACAATTCACTACAATAAGTGTCTAGCGAGGCCCTAGGCCGAGCGCCGCGGAGAGCGCAGCTCGGAGCGGCTGGGGGTTGGCGCGCGTAAGCGCGCAGGGGGCTCGCCCCCTAGTTATATATATATAAAGCTACAATCCGGTATACTCACTGATCTATTCATCCATACGTTTTCTCGGAAATGGCAAGAGTTGGACGAAAATGATGTATGAGAAAGTTGTAGGAAATGTATGAATTACAGCCATCCTATGAAGCCGATTTTTGAATTTCGAACGCGTTCCACTACGCGAAGGTGCTAACTCTGTAGTTTACCGGCCGATTTGGATGAAATTTTGATAGAATGGTGATATAGTGATCCGATTGAAAAAAAAAATTTTGGTTGTTCGAAATTCAAAATGGCGGCGCAGATATAGCCGACCGAAAAATCGACCTTTGCGCAAAAAAGTCGGCAGCCAACTGGGCATATGCTGGAGATATGCCGTAAACGGCATCGCGTTGCCAAAGGACCCAGGTATATGAGAAAAATCCGACATCTTGGAATTTCAAGATGGCGGCCGAGATATTGATGATTGAAAATGACAAATTTTTGTATGGAGATTTAGTACTAAAATTGACTTTTCAACAGAGAAATGGGACAAACTTGCGAGGCCGGAGGCCGAGCTCCGCGAAGCGGGCACAAAAAGTTCTGCCGCGGCGAGGCCGAAGGCCGAGCTCCGTTTAGGCCGAGGCCGAAGGCCGAGACGATTCAAGTTATAGCGCACAAGTACCAGCGCAAAAGCAAAAAGGGACAAACTTGCGAGGCCGGAGGCCGAGCTCCGCGGAGCGGGCACGAGGAACTCCGCCGCGGCGAGGCCGAAGGCCGAGCTCCGTTTAGGCCGAGGCCGAAGGCCGAGACCATTCAGGTTACGGTGCACAAGTACCAGCGCAAAAGCAAAATGGGACAAACTTGCGAGGCCGGAGGCCGAGCTCCGCGAAGCGGGCACGAGGAACCCCGCCGCGGCGAGGCCGAAGGCCGAGCTCCGTCCAGGCCGAGGCCGAAGGCCGAGACCGTTCAATTTACGGTGCATAAGTACCAGCGCAAGAGCAAAGAGGGACAAACTTGCGAGGCCGGAGGCCGAGCTCCGCGGAGCGGGCACGAGGAACCCCGCCGCGGCGAGGCCGAAGGCCGAGCTCCGTCCAGGCCGAGGCCGAAGGCCGAGACCATACATGTTCCCATGCAACAATTCACTACAATAAGTGTCTAGCGAGGCCTTAGGCCGAGCGCCGCGGAGAGCGGAGCTCGGAGCGGCTGGGGGTTGGCGCGCGTAAGCGCGCAGGGGGCTCGCCCCCTAGTTATTATATATATATAAAGCTACAATGCGATATACTCACTGATCTAACATCCATACGTTTTCTCGGAAATGGCAAGAGTTGGACGAAAATGATGTATGAGAAAGTTGTAGGGAATGTACGATATACAGCCATCCTATGGAGCCGATTTTTGAATTTCGAACGCGTTCCACTACGCGAGGGTGCTAACTCTGTTGTTTACCGGCCGATTTGGATGAAATTTTGATAGAACGGTGTTTTAGTGATCCGATTGAAAAAAAAAATTTTGGTTGTTCGAAATTCAAAATGGCGGCGCAGATATAGCCGACCGAAAAATCGACCTTTGCGCAAAAAAGTCGGCAGCCAACTGGGCATATGCTGGAGATATGCCGTAAACGGCATCGCGTTGCCAAAGGACCCAGGTATATGAGAAAAATCCGACATCTTGGAATTTCAAGATGGCGGCCGAGATATTGATGATTGAAAATGACAAATTTTTGTATGGAGATTTAGTACTAAAATTGACTTTTCAACAGAGAAATGGGACAAACTTGCGAGGCCGCAGGCCGAGCTCCGCGAAAAGGGCACAAAAAGTTCTGCCGCGGCGAGGCCGAAGGCCGAGCTCCGTTTAGGCCGAGGCCGAAGGCCGAGACCATTCAGTTAACGGCGCACAAGTACCAGCGCAAGAGCAAAAAGAGACAAACTTGCGAGGCCGGAGGCCGAGCTCCGCGAAGCGGGCACGAGACACCCCGCCCCGGCGAGGCCGAAGGCCGAGCTCCGTCCAGGCCGAGGCCGAAGGCCGAGACCATTCAGTTAACGGCGCACAAGTACCAGCGCAAGAGCAAAAAGAGACAAACTTGCGAGGCCGGAGGCCGAGCTCCGCGAAGCGGGCACGAGACACCCCGCCCCGGCGAGGCCGAAGGCCGAGCTCCGTCCAGGCCGAGGCCGAAGGCCGAGAACGTTCAGGTTACGGCGGACAAGTACCAGCGCAAGAGCAAATAGGGACAAACTTGCGAGGCCGGAGGCCGAGCTCCGCGGAGCGGGCACGAGGAACCCCGCCGCGGCGAGGCCGAAGGCCGAGCTCCGTCCAGGCCGAGGCCGAAGGCCGAGACCATACACGTTCTCATGCAACAATTCATTACAATAAGTGTCTAGCGAGGCCCTAGGCCGAGCGCCGCGGAGAGCGCAGCTCGGAGCGGCTGGGGGTTGGCGCGCGTAAGCGCGCAGGGGGCTCGCCCCCTAGTTATATATATATAAAGCTACAATGCGATATACTCACTGATCTAACATCCATACGTTTTCTCGGAAATGGCAAGAGTTGGACGAAAATGATGTATGAGAAAGTTGTAGGGAATGTACGATATACAGCCATCCTATGGAGCCGATTTTTGAATTTCGAACGCGTTCCACTACGCGAGGGTGCTAACTCTGTTGTTTACCGGCCGATTTGGATGAAATTTTGATAGAACGGTGTTTTAGTGATCCGATTGAAAAAAAAAATTTTGGTTGTTCGAAATTCAAAATGGCGGCGCAGATATAGCCGACCGAAAAATCGACCTTTGCGCAAAAAAGTCGGCAGCCAACTGGGCATATGCTGGAGATATGCCGTAAACGGCATCGCGTTGCCAAAGGACCCAGGTATATGAGAAAAATCCGACATCTTGGAATTTCAAGATGGCGGCCGAGATATTGATGATTGAAAATGACAAATTTTTGTATGGAGATTTAGTACTAAAATTGACTTTTCAACAGAGAAATGGGACAAACTTGCGAGGCCGCAGGCCGAGCTCCGCGAAAAGGGCACAAAAAGTTCTGCCGCGGCGAGGCCGAAGGCCGAGCTCCGTTTAGGCCGAGGCCGAAGGCCGAGACCATTCAGTTAACGGCGCACAAGTACCAGCGCAAGAGCAAAAAGAGACAAACTTGCGAGGCCGGAGGCCGAGCTCCGCGAAGCGGGCACGAGACACCCCGCCCCGGCGAGGCCGAAGGCCGAGCTCCGTCCAGGCCGAGGCCGAAGGCCGAGACCATTCAGTTAACGGCGCACAAGTACCAGCGCAAGAGCAAAAAGAGACAAACTTGCGAGGCCGGAGGCCGAGCTCCGCGAAGCGGGCACGAGACACCCCGCCCCGGCGAGGCCGAAGGCCGAGCTCCGTCCAGGCCGAGGCCGAAGGCCGAGAACGTTCAGGTTACGGCGGACAAGTACCAGCGCAAGAGCAAATAGGGACAAACTTGCGAGGCCGGAGGCCGAGCTCCGCGGAGCGGGCACGAGGAACCCCGCCGCGGCGAGGCCGAAGGCCGAGCTCCGTCCAGGCCGAGGCCGAAGGCCGAGACCATACACGTTCTCATGCAACAATTCATTACAATAAGTGTCTAGCGAGGCCCTAGGCCGAGCGCCGCGGAGAGCGCAGCTCGGAGCGGCTGGGGGTTGGCGCGCGTAAGCGCGCAGGGGGCTCGCCCCCTAGTTATATATATATAAAGCTACAATGCGATATACTCACTGATCTAACATCCATACGTTTTCTCGGAAATGGCAAGAGTTGGACGAAAATGATGTATGAGAAAGTTGTAGGGAATGTACGATATACGGCCATCCTATGGAGCCGATTTTTGAATTTCGAACGCGTTCCACTACGCGAGGGTGCTAACTCTGTCGTTTACCGACCGATTTGGATGAAATTTTCACCCGGCCTTTTCTTCGACACGCCATTTTCGGTTCCGCCGACGGTCGTTCCAAATTCAAAATACCACCGGAGCTATAGCCCTCCGAAAATCGGCCTTTTTTCGACCTCTACGCAAAAAAGTCGGCAGCCAACTGGGCGCATGCCAGGGACCAGCCGTAAACGGCATCGTGTCGTCAAAGGACCCAGGTATATGAGAAAAATCCGACATTCTGACATTTCAAGATGGCGGCTGAGATATTGGCTTTCAAAGGTGTCAAATTTACTATGGAGAATTTCTACAAAAAATTTGTACTGAAAATCATCTTTTTCGTAGAAAATCTTAATTTTTTTGTACCATCGATAGAGGCTAAGCGCCAAAATGAGTACTTGGCTGAGAATGGCGTCACCACGCCGAGGTGCTGTGGCATTCCAGTTGGCCATCGACCCATTAAAGTTTGAAAATCACCCACTTTAATAGAAAAATTTCACCCGAAATAGTTATTTTCATACAAAAATGCATTTCTTTAGTACCACCGTTGGAGGCCAAAGGCCAAAACTACTACTCGGCTGGGAGCGGCTACTTAGTGCCGAGGTGCTGTGGCATTCCAGTTGGCCATCGACCCATTAAAGTTTGAAAATCAACCACTTTAATAGAAAAATTTCACCCGAAATAGTTATTTTCATACAAAAATGCATTTCTTTAGTACCACCGTTGGAGGCCAAAGGCCAAAACTACTACTCGGCTGGGAGCGGCTACTTAGTGCCGAGGTGCTGTGGCATTCCAGTTGGCCATCGACCCATTAAAGTTTGAAAATCACCCACTTTAATAGAAAAATTTCACCCGAAATAGTTATTTTCATACAAAAATGCATTTCTTTAGTACCACCGTTGGAGGCCAAAGGCCAAAACTACTACTCGGCTGGGAGCGGCTACTTAGTGCCGAGGTGCTGTGGCATTCCAGTTGGCCATCGACTCATTAAAGTTTGAAAATCACGCACTATAATAGAAAAATTTCACCCGAAATAGTTATTTTCATACAAAAATGCATTTCTTTAGTACCACCGTTGGAGGCCAAAGGCCAAAACTACTACTCGGCTGGGAGCGGCTACTTAGTGCCGAGGTGCTGTGGCATTCCAGTTGGCCATCGACCCATTAAAGTTTGAAAATCAACCACTTTAATAGAAAAATTTCACCCGAAATAGTTATTTTCATACAAAAATGCATTTCTTTAGTACCACCGTTGGAGGCCAAAGGCCAAAACTACTACTCGGCTGGGAGCGGCTACTTAGTGCCGAGGTGCTGTGGCATTCCAGTTGGCCATCGACTCATTAAAGTTTGAAAATCACGCACTATAATAGAAAAATTTCACCCGAAATAGTTATTTTCATACAAAAATGCATTTCTTTAGTACCACCGACGGAGGCCAAAGGCCGAAACTACTACTCGGCTGGGAGCGGCTACTTAGTGCCGAGGTGCTGTGGCATTCCAGTTGGCCATCGACCCATTAAAGTTTGAAAATCACCCACTTTAATAGAAAAATTTCACCCGAAATAGTTATTTTCATACAAAAATGCATTTCTTTAGTACCACCGTTGGAGGCCAAAGGCCAAAACTACTACTCGGCTGGGAGCGGCTACTTAGTGCCGAGGTGCTGTGGCATTCCAGTTGGCCATCGACTCATTAAAGTTTGAAAATCACGCACTATAATAGAAAAATTTCACCCGAAATAGTTATTTTCATACAAAAATGCATTTCTTTAGTACCACCGACGGAGGCCCAAGGTCAAAAAAAATTGCTCATCTGTGAATGGCATCGTGTCACGTAGATATTCAGGTCCCTGAGAAAAATCAAACATTTTGAAGTTTCTAATTGCCGGCCGAGTTATTGACGATTGATCAAGGCCAACTTTGTATGAACATTTTGTACTGAAAATCGATTTCCTATAGAAGCCCTCCGCAAGTACTGCCTGCCGCAAATACCTACCGGGTGAACGACCCGAGTCATTATATTATATATATATAAAGCTACAATCCGGTATACTCACTGATCTATTCATCCATACGTTTTCTCGGAAACGGTAAGATTTGGACGAAAATGATGTATGAGAAAGTTGTAGGAAATGTATGAATTACAGCCATCCTATGAAGCCGATTTTTGAATTTCGAACACGTTCCACTACGCGAGGGTGCTAACTCTGGCGTTTACCGACCGATTTGGATGAAAATTTGATAGAATGGTGATTTAGTAATCCGATTGAAAAAAAAAATTTTGGTTGTTCGAAATTCAAAATGGCGGCGCAGATATAGCCGACCCAAAAATCGACCTTTGCGCAAAAAAGTCGGCAGCCAACTGGGCATATGCTGGAGATATGCCGTAAACGGCATCGCGTTGCCAAAGGACCCAGGTATATGAGAAAAATCCGACATCTTGGAATTTCAAGATGGCGTCCGAGATATTGATGATTGAAAATGACAAATTTTTGTATGGAGATTTAGTACTAAAATTGACTTTTCAATAGAGAAATGAGACAAACTTGCGAGGCCGGAGGCCGAGCTTCGCGAAGCGGGCACAAAAAGTTCTGCCGCGGCGAGGCCGAAGGCCGAGCTCCGTTTTGGCCGAGGCCAAAGGCCGAGACCATACAAATTGCGGCGCACAAGTACCAGCGCAAGAGCAAAAAGGGACAAACTTGCGAGGCCGCAGGCCGAGCTCCGCGGAGCGGGCACGAGAAATCCCGCCGCGGCGAGGCCGAAGGCCGAGCTCCGTCCAGGCCGAGGCCGAAGGCCGAGAACGTTCAGGTTACGGCGGACAAGTACCAGCGCAAAAGCAAAATGGGACAAACTTGCGAGGCCGGAGGCCGAGCTCCGCGAAGCGGGCACGAGGAACCCCGCCGCGGCGAGGCCGAAGGCCGAGCTCCGTCCAGGCCGAGGCCGAAGGCCGAGACCGTTCAATTTACGGTGCATAAGTACCAGCGCAAGAGCAAAGAGGGACAAACTTGCGAGGCCGGAGGCCGAGCTCCGCGGAGCGGGCACGAGGAACCCCGCCGCGGCGAGGCCGAAGGCCGAGCTCCGTCCAGGCCGAGGCCGAAGGCCGAGACCATACATGTTCCCATGCAACAATTCACTACAATAAGTGTCTAGCGAGGCCCTAGGCCGAGCGCCGCGGAGAGCGGAGCTCGGAGCGGCTGGGGGTTGGCGCGCGTAAGCGCGCAGGGGGCTCGCCCCCTAGTTATATATATATAAAGCTACAATCCGGTATACTCACTGATCTATTCATCCATACGTTTTCTCCGAAACGGTAAGATTTGGACGAAAATGATGTATGAGAAAGTTGTAGGAAATGTATGAATTACAGCCATCCTATGAAGCCGATTTTTGAATTTCGAACGCGTTCCACTACGCGAAGGTGCTAACTCTGTAGTTTACCGGCCGATTTGGATGAAATTTTGATAGGATGGTGATATAGTGATCCGATTGAAAAAAAAAATTTTGGTTGTTCGAAATTCAAAATGGCGGCGCAGATATAGCCGACCGAAAAATCGACCTTTGCGCAAAAAAGTCGGCAGCCAACTGGGCATATGCTGGAGATATGCCGTAAACGGCATCGCGTTGCCAAAGGACCCAGGTATATGAGAAAAATCCGACATCTTGGAATTTCAAGATGGCGGCCGAGATATTGATGATTGAAAATGACAAATTTTTGTATGGAGATTTAGTACTAAAATTGACTTTTCAACAGAGAAATGGGACAAACTTGCGAGGCCGGAGGCCGAGCTCCGCGAAGCGGGCACAAAAAGTTCTGCCGCGGCGAGGCCGAAGGCCGAGCTCCGTTTAGGCCGAGGCCGAAGGCCGAGACGATTCATGTTATAGCGCACAAGTACCAGCGCAAAAGCAAAAAGGGACAAACTTGCGAGGCCGTAGGCCGAGCTCCGCGGAGCGGGCACGAGGAACTCCGCCGCGGCGAGGCCGAAGGCCGAGCTCCGTTTGGGCCGAGGCCGAAGGCCGAGACCATTCAGGTTACGGCGCACAAGTACCAGCGCAAAAGCAAAATGGGACAAACTTGCGAGGCCGTAGGCCGAGAAGCGGCACGAGGAACCCCGCCGCGGCGAGGCCGAAGGCCGAGCTCCGTCCAGGCCGAGGCCGAAGGCCGAGACCGTTCGATTTACGGTGCATAAGTACCAGCGCAAGAGCAAAGAGGGACAAACTTGCGAGGCCGGAGGCCGAGCTCCGCGGAGCGGGCACGAGGAACCCCGCCGCGGCGAGGCCGAAGGCCGAGCTCCGTCCAGGCCGAGGCCGAAGGCCGAGACCATACATGTTCCCATGCAATAATTCACTACAATAAGTGTCTAGCGAGGCCCTAGGCCGAGCGCCGCGGAGAGCGGAGCTCGGAGCGGCTGGGGGTTGGCGCGCGTAAGCGCGCAGGGGGCTCGCCCCCTAGTTATATATATATAAAGCTACAATCCGGTATACTCACTGATCTATTCATCCATACGTTTTCTCCGAAACGGTAAGATTTGGACGAAAATGATGTATGAGAAAGTTGTAGGAAATGTATGAATTACAGCCATCCTATGAAGCCGATTTTTGAATTTCGAACGCGTTCCACTACGCGAAGGTGCTAACTCTGTAGTTTACCGGCCGATTTGGATGAAATTTTGATAGGATGGTGATATAGTGATCCGATTGAAAAAAAAAATTTTGGTTGTTCGAAATTCAAAATGGCGGCGCAGATATAGCCGACCGAAAAATCGACCTTTGCGCAAAAAAGTCGGCAGCCAACTGGGCATATGCTGGAGATATGCCGTAAACGGCATCGCGTTGCCAAAGGACCCAGGTATATGAGAAAAATCCGACATCTTGGAATTTCAAGATGGCGGCCGAGATATTGATGATTGAAAATGACAAATTTTTGTATGGAGATTTAGTACTAAAATTGACTTTTCAACAGAGAAATGGGACAAACTTGCGAGGCCGGAGGCCGAGCTCCGCGAAGCGGGCACAAAAAGTTCTGCCGCGGCGAGGCCGAAGGCCGAGCTCCGTTTAGGCCGAGGCCGAAGGCCGAGACGATTCATGTTATAGCGCACAAGTACCAGCGCAAAAGCAAAAAGGGACAAACTTGCGAGGCCGTAGGCCGAGCTCCGCGGAGCGGGCACGAGGAACTCCGCCGCGGCGAGGCCGAAGGCCGAGCTCCGTTTGGGCCGAGGCCGAAGGCCGAGACCATTCAGGTTACGGCGCACAAGTACCAGCGCAAAAGCAAAATGGGACAAACTTGCGAGGCCGTAGGCCGAGAAGCGGCACGAGGAACCCCGCCGCGGCGAGGCCGAAGGCCGAGCTCCGTCCAGGCCGAGGCCGAAGGCCGAGACCGTTCGATTTACGGTGCATAAGTACCAGCGCAAGAGCAAAGAGGGACAAACTTGCGAGGCCGGAGGCCGAGCTCCGCGGAGCGGGCACGAGGAACCCCGCCGCGGCGAGGCCGAAGGCCGAGCTCCGTCCAGGCCGAGGCCGAAGGCCGAGACCATACATGTTCCCATGCAATAATTCACTACAATAAGTGTCTAGCGAGGCCCTAGGCCGAGCGCCGCGGAGAGCGGAGCTCGGAGCGGCTGGGGGTTGGCGCGCGTAAGCGCGCAGGGGGCTCGCCCCCTAGTTATATATATATAAAGCTGCAATCCGGTATACTCACTGATCTATTCATCCATACGTTTTCTCCGAAACGGTAAGATTTGGACGAAAATGATGTATGAGAAAGTTGTAGGAAATGTATGAATTACAGCCATCCTATGAAGCCGATTTTTGAATTTCGAACGCGTTCCACTACGCGAGGGTGCTAACTCTGTCGTTTACCGACCGATTTGGATGAAATTTTCACCCGGCCTTTTCTTCGACACGCCATTTTCGGTTCCGCCGACGGTCGTTCCAAATTCAAAATACCACCGGAGCTATAGCCCTCCGAAAATCGGCCTTTTTTCGACCTCTACGCAAAAAAGTCGGCAGCCAACTGGGCGCATGCCAGGGACCAGCCGTAAACGGCATCGTGTCGTCAAAGGACCCAGGTATATGAGAAAAATCCGACATTCTGACATTTCAAGATGGCGGCCGAGATATTGGCTTTCAAAGGTGTCAAATTTACTATGGAGAATTTCTACAAAAAAATTGTACTGAAAATCATCTTTTTCGTAGAAAATCTTAATTTTTTTGTACCATCGATAGAGGCTAAGCGCCAAAATGAGTACTTGGCTGAGAATGGCGTCACCACGCCGAGGTGCTGTGGCATTCCAGTTGGCCATCGACCCATTAAAGTTTGAAAATCACCCACTTTAATAGAAAATTTTCACCCAAAATAGGACTTTTCATACAAAAATGCATTTCTTTAGTACCACCGACGGAGGCCAAAGGCCGAAACTACTACTCGGCTGGGAGCGGCTACTTAGTGCCGAGGTGCTGTGGCATTCCAGTTGGCCATCGACCCATTAAAGTTTGAAAATCACCCACTTTAATAGAAAATTTTCACCCAAAATAGTTATTTTCATACAAAAATGCATTTCTTTAGTACCACCGATGGAGGCCAAAGGCCGAAACTACTACTCGGCTGGGAGCGGCTACTTAGTGCCGAGGTGCTGTGGCATTCCAGTTGGCCATCGACTCATTAAAGTTTGAAAATCAACCACTTTAATAGAAAAATTTCACCCGAAATAGTTATTTTCATACAAAAATGCATTTCTTTAGTACCACCGTTGGAGGCCAAAGGCCAAAACTACTACTCGGCTGGGAGCGGCTACTTAGTGCCGAGGTGCTGTGGCATTCCAGTTGGCCATCGACTCATTAAAGTTTGAAAATCACGCACTATAATAGAAAAATTTCACCCGAAATAGTTATTTTCATACAAAAATGCATTTCTTTAGTACCACCGACGGAGGCCAAAGGCCGAAACTACTACTCGGCTGGGAGCGGCTACTTAGTGCCGAGGTGCTGTGGCATTCCAGTTGGCCATCGACCCATTAAAGTTTGAAAATCACCCACTTTAATAGAAAAATTTCACCCGAAATAGTTATTTTCATACAAAAATGCATTTCTTTAGTACCACCGTTGGAGGCCAAAGGCCAAAACTACTACTCGGCTGGGAGCGGCTACTTAGTGCCGAGGTGCTGTGGCATTCCAGTTGGCCATCGACTCATTAAAGTTTGAAAATCACGCACTATAATAGAAAAATTTCACCCGAAATAGTTATTTTCATACAAAAATGCATTTCTTTAGTACCACCGACGGAGGCCAAAGGTCAAAAAAATTGCTCATCTGTGAATGGCATCGTGTCACGTAGATATTCAGGTCCCTGAGAAAAATCAAACATTTTGAAGTTTCTAATTGCCGGCCGAGTTATTGACGATTGATCAAGGCCAACTTTGTATGAACATTTTGTACTGAAAATCGATTTCCTATAGAAGCCCTCCGCAAGTACTGCCTGCCGCAAATACCTACCGGGTGAACGACCCGAGTCATTTTTTATATATTTTTTATATATATATAAAGCTGCAATCCGGTATACTCACTGATCTATTCATCCATACGTTTTCTCGGAAACGGTAAGATTTGGACGAAAATGATGTATGAGAAAGTTGTAGGAAATGTATGAATTACAGCCATCCTATGAAGCCGATTTTTGAATTTCGAACGCGTTCCACTACGCGAAGGTGCTAACTCTGTAGTTTACCGGCCGATTTGGATGAAATTTTGATAGAATGGTGATATAGTGATCCGATTGAAAAAAAAAATTTTGGTTGTTCGAAATTCAAAATGGCGGCGCAGATATAGCCGACCGAAAAATCGACATTTGCGCAAAAAAGTCGGCAGCCAACTGGGCATATGCTGGAGATATGCCGTAAACGGCATCGCGTTGCCAAAGGACCCAGGTATATGAGAAAAATCCGACATCTTGGAATTTCAAGATGGCGGCCGAGATATTGATGATTGAAAATGACAAATTTTTGTATGGAGATTTAGTACTAAACTTGACTTTTCAACAGAGAAATGGGACAAACTTGCGAGGCCGGAGGCCGAGCTCCGCGAAGCGGGCACAAAAAGTTCTGCCGCGGCGAGGCCGAAGGCCGAGCTCCGTTTAGGCCGAGGCCGAAGGCCGAGACCATTCAGGTTACGGCGCACAAGTACCAGCGCAAAAGCAAAATGGGACAAACTTGCGAGGCCGGAGGCCGAGCTCCGCGAAGCGGGCACGAGGAACCCCGCCGCGGCGAGGCCGAAGGCCGAGCTCCGTCCAGGCCGAGGCCGAAGGCCGAGACCGTTCAGTTAACGGCGCACAACTACCAGCGCAAGAGCAAAAAGAGACAAACTTGCGAGGCCGGAGGCCGAGCTCCGCGGAGCGGGTACGAGGAACCCCGCCGCGGCGAGGCCGAAGGCCGAGCTCCGTCCAGGCCGAGGCCGAAGGCCGAGACCATACATGTTCCCATGCAACGATTCACTACAATAAGTGTCTAGCGAGGCCCTAGGCCGAGCGCCGCGGAGAGCGCAGCTCGGAGCGGCTGGGGGTTGGCGCGCGTAAGCGCGCAGGGGGCTCGCCCCCTAGTTATATATATATAAAGCTGCAATCCGGTATACTCACTGATCTATTCATCCATACGTTTTCTCCGAAACGGTAAGATTTGGACGAAAATGATGTATGAGAAAGTTGTAGGAAATGTATGAATTACAGCCATCCTATGAAGCCGATTTTTGAATTTCGAACGCGTTCCACTACGCGAGGGTGCTAACTCTGTCGTTTACCGACCGATTTGGATGAAATTTTCACCCGGCCTTTTCTTCGACACGCCATTTTCGGTTCCGCCGACGGTCGTTCCAAATTCAAAATACCACCGGAGCTATAGCCCTCCGAAAATCGGCCTTTTTTCGACCTCTACGCAAAAAAGTCGGCAGCCAACTGGGCGCATGCCAGGGACCAGCCGTAAACGGCATCGTGTCGTCAAAGGACCCAGGTATATGAGAAAAATCCGACATTCTGACATTTCAAGATGGCGGCCGAGATATTGGCTTTCAAAGGTGTCAAATTTACTATGGAGAATTTCTACAAAAAATTTGTACTGAAAATCATCTTTTTCGTAGAAAATCGTAATTTTTTTGTACTATCGATGGAGGCTAAGCGCCGAAATGAGTACTTGGCTGGGAATGGCGTCACCACGCCGAGGTACTGTAGCATTCCAGTTGGCCATCGACCCATTAAAGTTTGAAAATCACCCACTTTAATAGAAAATTTTCACCCGAAATAGGATTTTTCATACAAAAATGCATTTCTTTAGTACCACCGACGGAGGCCAAAGGCCGAAACTACTACTCGGCTGGGAGCGGCTACTTAGTGCCGAGGTGCTGTGGCATTCCAGTTGGCCATCGACTCATCAGAGTTTGAAAATCACCCACTTTAATAGAAAATTTTCACCCGAAATAGGATTTTTCATACAAAAATGCATTTCTTTAGTACCACCGACGGAGGCCAAAGGCCGAAACTACTACTCGGCTGGGAGCGGCTACTTAGTGCCGAGGTGCTGTGGCATTCCAGTTGGCCATCGACTCATCAAAGTTTGAAAATCACCCACTTTAATAGAAAATTTTCACCCGAAATAGGATTTTTCATACAAAAATGCATTTCTTTAGTACCACCGACGGAGGCCAAAGGCCGAAACTACTACTCGGCTGGGAGCGGCTACTTAGTGCCGAGGTGCTGTGGCATTCCAGTTGGCCATCGACTCATCAAAGTTTGAAAATCACCCACTTTAATAGAAAATTTTCACCCGAAATAGGATTTTTCATACAAAAATGCATTTCTTTAGTACCACCGACGGAGGCCAAAGGCCAAAAAAATTGCTCATCTGTGAATGGCATCGTGTCACGTAGATATTCAGGTCCCTGAGAAAAATCAAACATTTTGAAATTTCTAATTGCCGGCCGAGTTATTGACGATTGATCAAGGCCAACTTTGTATGAACATTTTGTACTGAAAATCGATTTCCTATAGAAGCCCTCCGCAAGTACTGCCTGCCGCAAATACCTACCGGGTGAACGACCCGAGTCATTATATATATATAAAGCTACAATGCGATATACTCACTGATCTAACATCCATACGTTTTCTCGGAAATGGCAAGAGTTGGACGAAAATGATGTATGACAAAGTTGTAGGGAATGTACGATATACGGCCATCCTATGGAGCCGATTTTTGAATTTCGAACGCGTTCCACTACGCGAGGGTGCTAACTCTGTCGTTTACCGACCGATTTGGATGAAATTTTCACCCGGCCTTTTCTTCGACACGCCATTTTCGGTTCCGCCGACGGTCGTTCCAAATTCAAAATACCACCGGAGCTATAGCCCTCCGAAAATCGGCCTTTTTTCGACCTCTACGCAAAAAAGTCGGCAGCCAACTGGGCGCATGCCAGGGACCAGCGGTAAACGGCATCGTGTCGTCAAAGGACCCAGGTATATGAGAAAAATCCGACATTCTGACATTTCAAGATGGCGGCCGAGATATTGGCTTTCAAAGGTGTCAAATTTACTATGGAGAATTTCTACAAAAAATTTGTACTGAAAATCATCTTTTTCGTAGAAAATCGTAATTTTTTTGTACTATCGATGGAGGCTAAGCGCCGAAATGAGTACTTGGCTGGGAATGGCGTCACCACGCCGAGGTACTGTAGCATTCCAGTTGGCCATCGACCCATTAAAGTTTGAAAATCACCCACTTTAATAGAAAATTTTCACCCGAAATAGGATTTTTCATACAAAAATGCATTTCTTTAGTACCACCGACGGAGGCCAAAGGCCGAAACTACTACTCGGCTGGGAGCGGCTACTTAGTGCCGAGGTGCTGTGGCATTCCAGTTGGCCATCGACTCATCAGAGTTTGAAAATCACCCACTTTAATAGAAAATTTTCACCCGAAATAGGATTTTTCATACAAAAATGCATTTCTTTAGTACCACCGACGGAGGCCAAAGGCCGAAACTACTACTCGGCTGGGAGCGGCTACTTAGTGCCGAGGTGCTGTGGCATTCCAGTTGGCCATCGACTCATCAAAGTTTGAAAATCACCCACTTTAATAGAAAATTTTCACCCGAAATAGGATTTTTCATACAAAAATGCATTTCTTTAGTACCACCGACGGAGGCCAAAGGCCGAAACTACTACTCGGCTGGGAGCGGCTACTTAGTGCCGAGGTGCTGTGGCATTCCAGTTGGCCATCGACTCATCAAAGTTTGAAAATCACCCACTTTAATAGAAAATTTTCACCCGAAATAGGATTTTTCATACAAAAATGCATTTCTTTAGTACCACCGACGGAGGCCAAAGGCCAAAAAAATTGCTCATCTGTGAATGGCATCGTGTCACGTAGATATTCAGGTCCCTGAGAAAAATCAAACATTTTGAAATTTCTAATTGCCGGCCGAGTTATTGACGATTGATCAAGGCCAACTTTGTATGAACATTTTGTACTGAAAATCGATTTCCTATAGAAGCCCTCCGCAAGTACTGCCTGCCGCAAATACCTACCGGGTGAACGACCCGAGTCATTATATATATATAAAGCTACAATGCGATATACTCACTGATCTAACATCCATACGTTTTCTCGGAAATGGCAAGAGTTGGACGAAAATGATGTATGACAAAGTTGTAGGGAATGTACGATATACGGCCATCCTATGGAGCCGATTTTTGAATTTCGAACGCGTTCCACTACGCGAGGGTGCTAACTCTGTCGTTTACCGACCGATTTGGATGAAATTTTCACCCGGCCTTTTCTTCGACACGCCATTTTCGGTTCCGCCGACGGTCGTTCCAAATTCAAAATACCACCGGAGCTATAGCCCTCCGAAAATCGGCCTTTTTTCGACCTCTACGCAAAAAAGTCGGCAGCCAACTGGGCGCATGCCAGGGACCAGCGGTAAACGGCATCGTGTCGTCAAAGGACCCAGGTATATGAGAAAAATCCGACATTCTGACATTTCAAGATGGCGGCCGAGATATTGGCTTTCAAAGGTGTCAAATTTACTATGGAGAATTTCTACAAAAAATTTGTACTGAAAATCATCTTTTTCGTAGAAAATCGTAATTTTTTTGTACTATCGATGGAGGCTAAGCGCCGAAATGAGTACTTGGCTGGGAATGGCGTCACCACGCCGAGGTACTGTAGCATTCCAGTTGGCCATCGACCCATTAAAGTTTGAAAATCACCCACTTTAATAGAAAATTTTCACCCGAAATAGGATTTTTCATACAAAAATGCATTTCTTTAGTACCACCGACGGAGGCCAAAGGCCGAAACTACTACTCGGCTGGGAGCGGCTACTTAGTGCCGAGGTGCTGTGGCATTCCAGTTGGCCATCGACTCATCAGAGTTTGAAAATCACCCACTTTAATAGAAAATTTTCACCCGAAATAGGATTTTTCATACAAAAATGCATTTCTTTAGTACCACCGACGGAGGCCAAAGGCCGAAACTACTACTCGGCTGGGAGCGGCTACTTAGTGCCGAGGTGCTGTGGCATTCCAGTTGGCCATCGACTCATCAAAGTTTGAAAATCACCCACTTTAATAGAAAATTTTCACCCGAAATAGGATTTTTCATACAAAAATGCATTTCTTTAGTACCACCGACGGAGGCCAAAGGCCGAAACTACTACTCGGCTGGGAGCGGCTACTTAGTGCCGAGGTGCTGTGGCATTCCAGTTGGCCATCGACTCATCAAAGTTTGAAAATCACCCACTTTAATAGAAAATTTTCACCCGAAATAGGATTTTTCATACAAAAATGCATTTCTTTAGTACCACCGACGGAGGCCAAAGGCCAAAAAAATTGCTCATCTGTGAATGGCATCGTGTCACGTAGATATTCAGGTCCCTGAGAAAAATCAAACATTTTGAAATTTCTAATTGCCGGCCGAGTTATTGACGATTGATCAAGGCCAACTTTGTATGAACATTTTGTACTGAAAATCGATTTCCTATAGAAGCCCTCCGCAAGTACTGCCTGCCGCAAATACCTACCGGGTGAACGACCCGAGTCATTATATATATATAAAGCTACAATGCGATATACTCACTGATCTAACATCCATACGTTTTCTCGGAAATGGCAAGAGTTGGACGAAAATGATGTATGACAAAGTTGTAGGGAATGTACGATATACGGCCATCCTATGGAGCCGATTTTTGAATTTCGAACGCGTTCCACTACGCGAGGGTGCTAACTCTGTCGTTTACCGACCGATTTGGATGAAATTTTCACCCGGCCTTTTCTTCGACACGCCATTTTCGGTTCCGCCGACGGTCGTTCCAAATTCAAAATACCACCGGAGCTATAGCCCTCCGAAAATCGGCCTTTTTTCGACCTCTACGCAAAAAAGTCGGCAGCCAACTGGGCGCATGCCAGGGACCAGCGGTAAACGGCATCGTGTCGTCAAAGGACCCAGGTATATGAGAAAAATCCGACATTCTGACATTTCAAGATGGCGGCCGAGATATTGGCTTTCAAAGGTGTCAAATTTACTATGGAGAATTTCTACAAAAAATTTGTACTGAAAATCATCTTTTTCGTAGAAAATCGTAATTTTTTTGTACTATCGATGGAGGCTAAGCGCCGAAATGAGTACTTGGCTGGGAATGGCGTCACCACGCCGAGGTACTGTAGCATTCCAGTTGGCCATCGACCCATTAAAGTTTGAAAATCACCCACTTTAATAGAAAATTTTCACCCGAAATAGGATTTTTCATACAAAAATGCATTTCTTTAGTACCACCGACGGAGGCCAAAGGCCGAAACTACTACTCGGCTGGGAGCGGCTACTTAGTGCCGAGGTGCTGTGGCATTCCAGTTGGCCATCGACTCATCAGAGTTTGAAAATCACCCACTTTAATAGAAAATTTTCACCCGAAATAGGATTTTTCATACAAAAATGCATTTCTTTAGTACCACCGACGGAGGCCAAAGGCCGAAACTACTACTCGGCTGGGAGCGGCTACTTAGTGCCGAGGTGCTGTGGCATTCCAGTTGGCCATCGACTCATCAAAGTTTGAAAATCACCCACTTTAATAGAAAATTTTCACCCGAAATAGGATTTTTCATACAAAAATGCATTTCTTTAGTACCACCGACGGAGGCCAAAGGCCAAAAAAATTGCTCATCTGTGAATGGCATCGTGTCACGTAGATATTCAGGTCCCTGAGAAAAATCAAACATTTTGAAATTTCTAATTGCCGGCCGAGTTATTGACGATTGATCAAGGCCAACTTTGTATGAACATTTTGTACTGAAAATCGATTTCCTATAGAAGCCCTCCGCAAGTACTGCCTGCCGCAAATACCTACCGGGTGAACGACCCGAGTCATTATATATATATAAAGCTACAATGCGATATACTCACTGATCTAACATCCATACGTTTTCTCGGAAATGGCAAGAGTTGGACGAAAATGATGTATGAGAAAGTTGTAGGGAATGTACGATATACAGCCATCCTATGGAGCCGATTTTTGAATTTCGAACGCGTTCCACTACGCGAGGGTGCTAACTCTGTTGTTTACCGGCCGATTTGGATGAAATTTTGATAGAACGGTGTTTTAGTGATCCGATTGAAAAAAAAAATTTTGGTTGTTCGAAATTCAAAATGGCGGCGCAGATATAGCCGACCGAAAAATCGACCTTTGCGCAAAAAAGTCGGCAGCCAACTGGGCATATGCTGGAGATATGCCGTAAACGGCATCGCGTTGCCAAAGGACCCAGGTATATGAGAAAAATCCGACATCTTGGAATTTCAAGATGGCGGCCGAGATATTGATGATTGAAAATGACAAATTTTTGTATGGAGATTTAGTACTAAAATTGACTTTTCAACAGAGAAATGGGACAAACTTGCGAGGCCGCAGGCCGAGCTCCGCGAAAAGGGCACAAAAAGTTCTGCCGCGGCGAGGCCGAAGGCCGAGCTCCGTTTAGGCCGAGGCCGAAGGCCGAGACCATTCAGTTAACGGCGCACAAGTACCAGCGCAAGAGCAAAAAGAGACAAACTTGCGAGGCCGGAGGCCGAGCTCCGCGAAGCGGGCACGAGACACCCCGCCCCGGCGAGGCCGAAGGCCGAGCTCCGTCCAGGCCGAGGCCGAAGGCCGAGACCATTCAGTTAACGGCGCACAAGTACCAGCGCAAGAGCAAAAAGAGACAAACTTGCGAGGCCGGAGGCCGAGCTCCGCGAAGCGGGCACGAGACACCCCGCCCCGGCGAGGCCGAAGGCCGAGCTCCGTCCAGGCCGAGGCCGAAGGCCGAGAACGTTCAGGTTACGGCGGACAAGTACCAGCGCAAGAGCAAATAGGGACAAACTTGCGAGGCCGGAGGCCGAGCTCCGCGGAGCGGGCACGAGGAACCCCGCCGCGGCGAGGCCGAAGGCCGAGCTCCGTCCAGGCCGAGGCCGAAGGCCGAGACCATACACGTTCTCATGCAACAATTCATTACAATAAGTGTCTAGCGAGGCCCTAGGCCGAGCGCCGCGGAGAGCGCAGCTCGGAGCGGCTGGGGGTTGGCGCGCGTAAGCGCGCAGGGGGCTCGCCCCCTAGTTATATATATATAAAGCTACAATGCGATATACTCACTGATCTAACATCCATACGTTTTCTCGGAAATGGCAAGAGTTGGACGAAAATGATGTATGAGAAAGTTGTAGGGAATGTACGATATACGGCCATCCTATGGAGCCGATTTTTGAATTTCGAACGCGTTCCACTACGCGAGGGTGCTAACTCTGTCGTTTACCGACCGATTTGGATGAAATTTTCACCCGGCCTTTTCTTCGACACGCCATTTTCGGTTCCGCCGACGGTCGTTCCAAATTCAAAATACCACCGGAGCTATAGCCCTCCGAAAATCGGCCTTTTTTCGACCTCTACGCAAAAAAGTCGGCAGCCAACTGGGCGCATGCCAGGGACCAGCCGTAAACGGCATCGTGTCGTCAAAGGACCCAGGTATATGAGAAAAATCCGACATTCTGACATTTCAAGATGGCGGCTGAGATATTGGCTTTCAAAGGTGTCAAATTTACTATGGAGAATTTCTACAAAAAATTTGTACTGAAAATCATCTTTTTCGTAGAAAATCTTAATTTTTTTGTACCATCGATAGAGGCTAAGCGCCAAAATGAGTACTTGGCTGAGAATGGCGTCACCACGCCGAGGTGCTGTGGCATTCCAGTTGGCCATCGACCCATTAAAGTTTGAAAATCACCCACTTTAATAGAAAAATTTCACCCGAAATAGTTATTTTCATACAAAAATGCATTTCTTTAGTACCACCGTTGGAGGCCAAAGGCCAAAACTACTACTCGGCTGGGAGCGGCTACTTAGTGCCGAGGTGCTGTGGCATTCCAGTTGGCCATCGACCCATTAAAGTTTGAAAATCAACCACTTTAATAGAAAAATTTCACCCGAAATAGTTATTTTCATACAAAAATGCATTTCTTTAGTACCACCGTTGGAGGCCAAAGGCCAAAACTACTACTCGGCTGGGAGCGGCTACTTAGTGCCGAGGTGCTGTGGCATTCCAGTTGGCCATCGACCCATTAAAGTTTGAAAATCACCCACTTTAATAGAAAAATTTCACCCGAAATAGTTATTTTCATACAAAAATGCATTTCTTTAGTACCACCGTTGGAGGCCAAAGGCCAAAACTACTACTCGGCTGGGAGCGGCTACTTAGTGCCGAGGTGCTGTGGCATTCCAGTTGGCCATCGACTCATTAAAGTTTGAAAATCACGCACTATAATAGAAAAATTTCACCCGAAATAGTTATTTTCATACAAAAATGCATTTCTTTAGTACCACCGTTGGAGGCCAAAGGCCAAAACTACTACTCGGCTGGGAGCGGCTACTTAGTGCCGAGGTGCTGTGGCATTCCAGTTGGCCATCGACCCATTAAAGTTTGAAAATCAACCACTTTAATAGAAAAATTTCACCCGAAATAGTTATTTTCATACAAAAATGCATTTCTTTAGTACCACCGTTGGAGGCCAAAGGCCAAAACTACTACTCGGCTGGGAGCGGCTACTTAGTGCCGAGGTGCTGTGGCATTCCAGTTGGCCATCGACTCATTAAAGTTTGAAAATCACGCACTATAATAGAAAAATTTCACCCGAAATAGTTATTTTCATACAAAAATGCATTTCTTTAGTACCACCGACGGAGGCCAAAGGCCGAAACTACTACTCGGCTGGGAGCGGCTACTTAGTGCCGAGGTGCTGTGGCATTCCAGTTGGCCATCGACCCATTAAAGTTTGAAAATCACCCACTTTAATAGAAAAATTTCACCCGAAATAGTTATTTTCATACAAAAATGCATTTCTTTAGTACCACCGTTTGAGGCCAAAGGCCAAAACTACTACTCGGCTGGGAGCGGCTACTTAGTGCCGAGGTGCTGTGGCATTCCAGTTGGCCATCGACTCATTAAAGTTTGAAAATCACGCACTATAATAGAAAAATTTCACCCGAAATAGTTATTTTCATACAAAAATGCATTTCTTTAGTACCACCGACGGAGGCCCAAGGTCAAAAAAATTGCTCATCTGTGAATGGCATCGTGTCACGTAGATATTCAGGTCCCTGAGAAAAATCAAACATTTTGAAGTTTCTAATTGCCGGCCGAGTTATTGACGATTGATCAAGGCCAACTTTGTATGAACATTTTGTACTGAAAATCGATTTCCTATAGAAGCCCTCCGCAAGTACTGCCTGCCGCAAATACCTACCGGGTGAACGACCCGAGTCATTATATATATATAAAGCTACAATCCGGTATACTCACTGATCTATTCATCCATACGTTTTCTCGGAAACGGTAAGATTTGGACGAAAATGATGTATGAGAAAGTTGTAGGAAATGTATGAATTACAGCCATCCTATGAAGCCGATTTTTGAATTTCGAACACGTTCCACTACGCGAGGGTGCTAACTCTGGCGTTTACCGACCGATTTGGATGAAAATTTGATAGAATGGTGATTTAGTAATCCGATTGAAAAAAAAAATTTTGGTTGTTCGAAATTCAAAATGGCGGCGCAGATATAGCCGACCCAAAAATCGACCTTTGCGCAAAAAAGTCGGCAGCCAACTGGGCATATGCTGGAGATATGCCGTAAACGGCATCGCGTTGCCAAAGGACCCAGGTATATGAGAAAAATCCGACATCTTGGAATTTCAAGATGGCGTCCGAGATATTGATGATTGAAAATGACAAATTTTTGTATGGAGATTTAGTACTAAAATTGACTTTTCAATAGAGAAATGAGACAAACTTGCGAGGCCGGAGGCCGAGCTTCGCGAAGCGGGCACAAAAAGTTCTGCCGCGGCGAGGCCGAAGGCCGAGCTCCGTTTTGGCCGAGGCCAAAGGCCGAGACCATACAAATTGCGGCGCACAAGTACCAGCGCAAGAGCAAAAAGGGACAAACTTGCGAGGCCGCAGGCCGAGCTCCGCGGAGCGGGCACGAGAAATCCCGCCGCGGCGAGGCCGAAGGCCGAGCTCCGTCCAGGCCGAGGCCGAAGGCCGAGAACGTTCAGGTTACGGCGGACAAGTACCAGCGCAAAAGCAAAATGGGACAAACTTGCGAGGCCGGAGGCCGAGCTCCGCGAAGCGGGCACGAGGAACCCCGCCGCGGCGAGGCCGAAGGCCGAGCTCCGTCCAGGCCGAGGCCGAAGGCCGAGACCATTCAATTTACGGTGCATAAGTACCAGCGCAAGAGCAAAGAGGGACAAACTTGCGAGGCCGGAGGCCGAGCTCCGCGGAGCGGGCACGAGGAACCCCGCCGCGGCGAGGCCGAAGGCCGAGCTCCGTCCAGGCCGAGGCCGAAGGCCGAGACCATACATGTTCCCATGCAACAATTCACTACAATAAGTGTCTAGCGAGGCCCTAGGCCGAGCGCCGCGGAGAGCGGAGCTCGGAGCGGCTGGGGGTTGGCGCGCGTAAGCGCGCAGGGGGCTCGCCCCCTAGTTATATATATATAAAGCTACAATCCGGTATACTCACTGATCTATTCATCCATACGTTTTCTCCGAAACGGTAAGATTTGGACGAAAATGATGTATGAGAAAGTTGTAGGAAATGTATGAATTACAGCCATCCTATGAAGCCGATTTTTGAATTTCGAACGCGTTCCACTACGCGAAGGTGCTAACTCTGTAGTTTACCGGCCGATTTGGATGAAATTTTGATAGGATGGTGATATAGTGATCCGATTGAAAAAAAAAATTTTGGTTGTTCGAAATTCAAAATGGCGGCGCAGATATAGCCGACCGAAAAATCGACCTTTGCGCAAAAAAGTCGGCAGCCAACTGGGCATATGCTGGAGATATGCCGTAAACGGCATCGCGTTGCCAAAGGACCCAGGTATATGAGAAAAATCCGACATCTTGGAATTTCAAGATGGCGGCCGAGATATTGATGATTGAAAATGACAAATTTTTGTATGGAGATTTAGTACTAAAATTGACTTTTCAACAGAGAAATGGGACAAACTTGCGAGGCCGGAGGCCGAGCTCCGCGAAGCGGGCACAAAAAGTTCTGCCGCGGCGAGGCCGAAGGCCGAGCTCCGTTTAGGCCGAGGCCGAAGGCCGAGACGATTCATGTTATAGCGCACAAGTACCAGCGCAAAAGCAAAAAGGGACAAACTTGCGAGGCCGTAGGCCGAGCTCCGCGGAGCGGGCACGAGGAACTCCGCCGCGGCGAGGCCGAAGGCCGAGCTCCGTTTGGGCCGAGGCCGAAGGCCGAGACCATTCAGGTTACGGCGCACAAGTACCAGCGCAAAAGCAAAATGGGACAAACTTGCGAGGCCGTAGGCCGAGAAGCGGCACGAGGAACCCCGCCGCGGCGAGGCCGAAGGCCGAGCTCCGTCCAGGCCGAGGCCGAAGGCCGAGACCGTTCGATTTACGGTGCATAAGTACCAGCGCAAGAGCAAAGAGGGACAAACTTGCGAGGCCGGAGGCCGAGCTCCGCGGAGCGGGCACGAGGAACCCCGCCGCGGCGAGGCCGAAGGCCGAGCTCCGTCCAGGCCGAGGCCGAAGGCCGAGACCATACATGTTCCCATGCAATAATTCACTACAATAAGTGTCTAGCGAGGCCCTAGGCCGAGCGCCGCGGAGAGCGGAGCTCGGAGCGGCTGGGGGTTGGCGCGCGTAAGCGCGCAGGGGGCTCGCCCCCTAGTTATATATATATAAAGCTGCAATCCGGTATACTCACTGATCTATTCATCCATACGTTTTCTCCGAAACGGTAAGATTTGGACGAAAATGATGTATGAGAAAGTTGTAGGAAATGTATGAATTACAGCCATCCTATGAAGCCGATTTTTGAATTTCGAACGCGTTCCACTACGCGAGGGTGCTAACTCTGTCGTTTACCGACCGATTTGGATGAAATTTTCACCCGGCCTTTTCTTCGACACGCCATTTTCGGTTCCGCCGACGGTCGTTCCAAATTCAAAATACCACCGGAGCTATAGCCCTCCGAAAATCGGCCTTTTTTCGACCTCTACGCAAAAAAGTCGGCAGCCAACTGGGCGCATGCCAGGGACCAGCCGTAAACGGCATCGTGTCGTCAAAGGACCCAGGTATATGAGAAAAATCCGACATTCTGACATTTCAAGATGGCGGCCGAGATATTGGCTTTCAAAGGTGTCAAATTTACTATGGAGAATTTCTACAAAAAAATTGTACTGAAAATCATCTTTTTCGTAGAAAATCTTAATTTTTTTGTACCATCGATAGAGGCTAAGCGCCAAAATGAGTACTTGGCTGAGAATGGCGTCACCACGCCGAGGTGCTGTGGCATTCCAGTTGGCCATCGACCCATTAAAGTTTGAAAATCACCCACTTTAATAGAAAATTTTCACCCAAAATAGGACTTTTCATACAAAAATGCATTTCTTTAGTACCACCGACGGAGGCCAAAGGCCGAAACTACTACTCGGCTGGGAGCGGCTACTTAGTGCCGAGGTGCTGTGGCATTCCAGTTGGCCATCGACCCATTAAAGTTTGAAAATCACCCACTTTAATAGAAAATTTTCACCCAAAATAGTTATTTTCATACAAAAATGCATTTCTTTAGTACCACCGACGGAGGCCAAAGGCCGAAACTACTACTCGGCTGGGAGCGGCTACTTAGTGCCGAGGTGCTGTGGCATTCCAGTTGGCCATCGACTCATTAAAGTTTGAAAATCAACCACTTTAATAGAAAAATTTCACCCGAAATAGTTATTTTCATACAAAAATGCATTTCTTTAGTACCACCGTTGGAGGCCAAAGGCCAAAACTACTACTCGGCTGGGAGCGGCTACTTAGTGCCGAGGTGCTGTGGCATTCCAGTTGGCCATCGACTCATTAAAGTTTGAAAATCACGCACTATAATAGAAAAATTTCACCCGAAATAGTTATTTTCATACAAAAATGCATTTCTTTAGTACCACCGACGGAGGCCAAAGGCCGAAACTACTACTCGGCTGGGAGCGGCTACTTAGTGCCGAGGTGCTGTGGCATTCCAGTTGGCCATCGACCCATTAAAGTTTGAAAATCACCCACTTTAATAGAAAAATTTCACCCGAAATAGTTATTTTCATACAAAAATGCATTTCTTTAGTACCACCGTTGGAGGCCAAAGGCCAAAACTACTACTCGGCTGGGAGCGGCTACTTAGTGCCGAGGTGCTGTGGCATTCCAGTTGGCCATCGACTCATTAAAGTTTGAAAATCACGCACTATAATAGAAAAATTTCACCCGAAATAGTTATTTTCATACAAAAATGCATTTCTTTAGTACCACCGACGGAGGCCAAAGGTCAAAAAAATTGCTCATCTGTGAATGGCATCGTGTCACGTAGATATTCAGGTCCCTGAGAAAAATCAAACATTTTGAAGTTTCTAATTGCCGGCCGAGTTATTGACGATTGATCAAGGCCAACTTTGTATGAACATTTTGTACTGAAAATCGATTTCCTATAGAAGCCCTCCGCAAGTACTGCCTGCCGCAAATACCTACCGGGTGAACGACCCGAGTCATTATATATATATAAAGCTACAATCCGGTATACTCACTGATCTATTCATCCATACGTTTTCTCCGAAACGGTAAGATTTGGACGAAAATGATGTATGAGAAAGTTGTAGGAAATGTATGAATTACAGCCATCCTATGAAGCCGATTTTTGAATTTCGAACGCGTTCCACTACGCGAAGGTGCTAACTCTGTAGTTTACCGGCCGATTTGGATGAAATTTTGATAGGATGGTGATATAGTGATCCGATTGAAAAAAAAAATTTTGGTTGTTCGAAATTCAAAATGGCGGCGCAGATATAGCCGACCGAAAAATCGACCTTTGCGCAAAAAAGTCGGCAGCCAACTGGGCATATGCTGGAGATATGCCGTAAACGGCATCGCGTTGCCAAAGGACCCAGGTATATGAGAAAAATCCGACATCTTGGAATTTCAAGATGGCGGCCGAGATATTGATGATTGAAAATGACAAATTTTTGTATGGAGATTTAGTACTAAACTTGACTTTTCAACAGAGAAATGGGACAAACTTGCGAGGCCGGAGGCCGAGCTCCGCGAAGCGGGCACAAAAAGTTCTGCCGCGGCGAGGCCGAAGGCCGAGCTCCGTTTAGGCCGAGGCCGAAGGCCGAGACCATTCAGGTTACGGCGCACAAGTACCAGCGCAAAAGCAAAATGGGACAAACTTGCGAGGCCGGAGGCCGAGCTCCGCGAAGCGGGCACGAGGAACCCCGCCGCGGCGAGGCCGAAGGCCGAGCTCCGTCCAGGCCGAGGCCGAAGGCCGAGACCGTTCAGTTAACGGCGCACAACTACCAGCGCAAGAGCAAAAAGAGACAAACTTGCGAGGCCGGAGGCCGAGCTCCGCGGAGCGGGTACGAGGAACCCCGCCGCGGCGAGGCCGAAGGCCGAGCTCCGTCCAGGCCGAGGCCGAAGGCCGAGACCATACATGTTCCCATGCAACGATTCACTACAATAAGTGTCTAGCGAGGCCCTAGGCCGAGCGCCGCGGAGAGCGCAGCTCGGAGCGGCTGGGGGTTGGCGCGCGTAAGCGCGCAGGGGGCTCGCCCCCTAGTTATATATATATAAAGCTACAATCCGGTATACTCACTGATCTATTCATCCATACGTTTTCTCCGAAACGGTAAGATTTGGACGAAAATGATGTATGAGAAAGTTGTAGGAAATGTATGAATTACAGCCATCCTATGAAGCCGATTTTTGAATTTCGAACGCGTTCCACTACGCGAAGGTGCTAACTCTGTAGTTTACCGGCCGATTTGGATGAAATTTTGATAGGATGGTGATATAGTGATCCGATTGAAAAAAAAAATTTTGGTTGTTCGAAATTCAAAATGGCGGCGCAGATATAGCCGACCGAAAAATCGACCTTTGCGCAAAAAAGTCGGCAGCCAACTGGGCATATGCTGGAGATATGCCGTAAACGGCATCGCGTTGCCAAAGGACCCAGGTATATGAGAAAAATCCGACATCTTGGAATTTCAAGATGGCGGCCGAGATATTGATGATTGAAAATGACAAATTTTTGTATGGAGATTTAGTACTAAAATTGACTTTTCAACAGAGAAATGGGACAAACTTGCGAGGCCGGAGGCCGAGCTCCGCGAAGCGGGCACAAAAAGTTCTGCCGCGGCGAGGCCGAAGGCCGAGCTCCGTTTAGGCCGAGGCCGAAGGCCGAGACGATTCATGTTATAGCGCACAAGTACCAGCGCAAAAGCAAAAAGGGACAAACTTGCGAGGCCGTAGGCCGAGCTCCGCGGAGCGGGCACGAGGAACTCCGCCGCGGCGAGGCCGAAGGCCGAGCTCCGTTTGGGCCGAGGCCGAAGGCCAAGACCATTCAGGTTACGGCGCACAAGTACCAGCGCAAAAGCAAAATGGGATAAACTTGCGAGGCCGTAGGCCGAGAAGCGGCACGAGGAACCCCGCCGCGGCGAGGCCGAAGGCCGAGCTCCGTCCAGGCCGAGGCCGAAGGCCGAGACCGTTCGATTTACGGTGCATAAGTACCAGCGCAAGAGCAAAGAGGGACAAACTTGCGAGGCCGGAGGCCGAGCTCCGCGGAGCGGGCACGAGGAACCCCGCCGCGGCGAGGCCGAAGGCCGAGCTCCGTCCAGGCCGAGGCCGAAGGCCGAGACCATACATGTTCCCATGCAATAATTCACTACAATAAGTGTCTAGCGAGGCCCTAGGCCGAGCGCCGCGGAGAGCGGAGCTCGGAGCGGCTGGGGGTTGGCGCGCGTAAGCGCGCAGGGGGCTCGCCCCCTAGTTATATATATATAAAGCTACAATCCGGTATACTCACTGATCTATTCATCCATACGTTTTCTCCGAAACGGTAAGATTTGGACGAAAATGATGTATGAGAAAGTTGTAGGAAATGTATGAATTACAGCTATCCTATGAAGCCGATTTTTGAATTTCGAACGCGTTCCACTACGCGAAGGTGCTAACTCTGTAGTTTACTGGCCGATTTGGATGAAATTTTGATAGAATGGTGATATAGTGATCCAATTGAAAAAAAAAAATTTGGTTGTTCGAAATTCAAAATGGCGGCGCAGATATAGCCGACCGAAAAATCGACCTTTGCGCAAAAAAGTCGGCAGCCAACTGGGCATATGCTGGAGATATGCCGTAAACGGCATCGCGTTGCCAAAGGACCCAGGTATATGAGAAAAATCCGACATCTTGGAATTTCAAGATGGTGGCCGAGATATTGATGATTGGAAATGACAAATTTTTGTATGGAGATTTAGTACTAAAATTGACTTTTCAACAGAGAAATGGGACAAACTTGCGAGGCCGGAGGCCGAGCTCCGCGAAGCGGGCACAAAAAGTTCTGCCGCGGCGAGGCCGAAGGCCGAGCTCCGTTCAGGCCGAGGCCGAAGGCCGAGACGATTCAGGTTACAGCGCACAAGTACCAGCGCAAAAGCAAAAAGGGACAAACTTGCGAGGCCGGAGGCCGAGCTCCGCGGAGCGGGCACGAGGAACTCCGCCGCGGCGAGGCCGAAGGCCAAGCTCCGTTTAGGCCGAGGCCGAAGGCCGAGACGATTCAGGTTACGGCGCACAAGTACCAGCGCAAAAGCAAAATAGGACAAAGTTGCGAGGCCGGAGGCCGAGCTCCGCGAAGCGGGCACGAGGAACCCCGCCGCGGCGAGGCCGAAGGCCGAGCTCCGTCCAGGCCGAGGCCGAAGGCCGAGACCGTTCAATTTACGGTGCATAAGTACCAGCGCAAGAGCAAAGAGGGACAAACTTGCGAGGCCGGAGGCCGAGCTCCGCGGAGCGGGCACGAGGAACCCCGCCGCGGCGAGGCCGAAGGCCGAGCTCCGTCCAGGCTGAGGCCGAAGGCCGAGACCATACATGTTCCCATGCAACAATTCACTACAATAAGTGTCTAGCGAGGCCCTAGGCCGAGCGCCGCGGAGAGCGGAGCTCGGAGCGGCTGGGGGTTGGCGCGCGTAAGCGCGCAGGGGGCTCGCCCCCTAGTTATATATATATAAAGCTACAATCCGGTATACTCACTGATCTAACATAATACGTTTTCTCGGAAATGGCACGAGTTGGACGAAAATGATGTATGACAAAGTTGTAGGGAACGTACGATATACGGCCATCCTATGGAGCCGATTTTTGAATTTCGAACGCGTTCCACTACGTGAGGGTGCTAACTCTGTCGTTTACCGACCGATTTGGATGAAATTTTGATAGAATGGTGTTTTAGTGATCCGATTGAAAAAAAAAATTTTGGTTGTTCGAAATTCAAAATGGCGGCGCAGATATAGCCGACCGAAAAATCGACCTTTGCGCAAAAAAGTCGGCAGCCAACTGGGCATATGCTGGAGATATGCCGTAAGCGGCATCGCGTTGCCAAAGGACCCAGGTATATGAGAAAAATCCGACATCTTGGAATTTCAAGATGGCGGCCGAGATATTGATGATAGAAAATGACAAATTTTTGTATGGAGATTTAGTACTAAAATTGACTTTTCAATAGAGAAATGAGACAAACTTGCGAGGCCGGAGGCCGAGCTTCGCGAAGCGGGCACAAAAAGTTCTGCCGCGGCGAGGCCGAAGGCCGAGCTCCGTTTAGGCCGAGGCCGAAGGCCGAGACCATTCAAATTGCGGCGCACAAGTACCAGCGCAAGAGCAAAAAGGGACAAACTCGCGAGGCCGGAGGCCGAGCTCCACGGAGCGGGCACGAGGAACCCCGCCGCGGCGAGGCCGAAGGCCGAGCTCCGTCCAGGCCGAGGCCGAAGGCCGAGACCGTTCAATTTACGGTGCATAAGTACCAGCGCAAGAACAAAGAGGGACAAACTTGCGAGGCCGGAGGCCGAGCTCCGCGGAGCGGGCACGAGGAACCCCACCGCGGCGAGGCCGAAGGCCGAGCTCCGTCCAGGCCGAGGCCGAAGGCCGAGACCATACATGTTCCCATGCAACAATTCACTAAAATAAGTGTCTAGCGAGGCCCTAGGCCGAGCGCCGCGGAGAGCGCAGCTCGGAGCGGCTGGGGGTTGGCGCGCGTAAGCGCGCAGGGGGCTCGCCCCCTAGTTATATATATATAAAGCTACAATCCGGTATACTCACTGATCTATTCATCCATACGTTTTCTCGGAAACGGTAAGATTTGGACGAAAATGATGTATGAGAAAGTTGTAGGAAATGTATGAATTACAGCCATCCTATGAAGCCGATTTTTGAATTTCGAACGCGTTCCACTACGCGAGGGTGCTAACTCTGTCGTTTACCGACCGATTTGGATGAAATTTTCACCCGGCCTTTTCTTCGACACGCCATTTTCGGTTCCGCCGACGGTCGTTCCAAATTCAAAATACCACCGGAGCTATAGCCCTCCGAAAATCGGCCTTTTTTCGACCTCTACGCAAAAAAGTCGGCAGCCAACTGGGCGCATGCCAGGGACCAGCCGTAAACGGCATCGTGTCGTCAAAGGACCCAGGTATATGAGAAAAATCCGACATTCTGACATTTCAAGATGGCGGCCGAGATATTGGCTTTCAAAGGTGTCAAATTTACTATGGAGAATTTCTACAAAAAATTTGTACTGAAAATCATCTTTTTCGTAGAAAATCGTAATTTTTTTGTACCATCGATGGAGGCTAAGCGCCGAAATGAGTACTTGGCTGGCAATGGCGTCACCACGCCGAGGTACTGTGGCATTCCAGTTGGCCATCGACTCATCAAAGTTTGAAAATCACCCACTTTAATAGAAAAATTTCACCCGAAATAGGACTTTTCATACAAAAATGCATTTCTTTAGCACCACCGACGGAGGCCAAAGGCCGAAACTACTACTCGGCTGGGAGCGGCTACTTAGTGCCGAGGTGCTGTGGCATTCCAGTTGGCCATCGACTCATCAAAGTTTGAAAATCACCCACTTTAATAGAAAATTTTCACCCAAAATAGGACTTTTCATACAAAAATGCATTTTTTTAGTACCACCGGTGGAGGCCAAAGGCCAAAAAAATTGCTCATCTGTGAATGGCATCGTGTCACGTAGATATTCAGGTCCCTGAGAAAAATTAAACATTTTGAAATTTCTAATTGCCGGCCGAGTTATTGACGAGTGATCAAGGCCAACTTTGTATGAACATTTTGTACTGAAAATCGATTTCCTATAGAAGCCCTCCGCAAGTACTGTCTGCCGCAAATACCTACCGGGTGAACGACCCGAGTCATTATATATATATAAAGCTACAATCCGGTATACTCACTGATCTAACATAATACGTTTTCTCGGAAATGGCACGAGTTGGACGAAAATGATGTATGACAAAGTTGTAGGGAATGTACGATATACGGCCATCCTATGGAGCCGATTTTTGAATTTCGAACGCGTTCCACTACGCGAGGGTGCTAACTCTGTTGTTTACTGGCCGATTTGGATGAAATTTTGATAGAATGGTGTTATAGTGATCCGATTGAAAAAAAAAATTTTGGTTGTTCGAAATTCAAAATGGCGGCGCAGATATAGCCGACCCAAAAATCGACCTTTGCGCAAAAAAGTCGGCAGCCAACTGGGCATATGCTGGAGATATGCCGTAAGCGGCATCGCGTTGCCAAAGGACCAAGGTATATGAGAAAAATCCGACATCTTGGAATTTCAAGATGGCGGACGAGATATTGATGATTGAAAATGACAAAATTTTGCATGGAGATTTAGTACTAAAATTGACTTTTCAACAGAGAAATGGGACAAACTTGCGAGGCCGGAGGCCGAGCTCCGCGAAGCGGGCACAAAAAGTTCTGCCGCGGCGAGGCCGAAGGCCGAGCTCCGTTTAGGCCGAGGCCGAAGGCCGAGACCGTTCAGGTTACGGCGCACAAGTACCAGCGCAAGAGCAAAAAGAGACAAACTTGCGAGGCCGGAGGCCGAGCTCCGCGGAGCGGGCACGAGGAACCCCGCTGCGGCGAGGCCGAAGGCCGAGCTCCGTCCAGGCCGAGGCCGAAGGCCGAGACCATACATGTTCCCATGCAACAATTCACTACAATAAGTGTCTAGCGAGGCCCTAGGCCGAGCGCCGCGGAGAGCGCAGCTCGGAGCGGCTGGGGGTTGGCGCGCGTAAGCGCGCAGGGGGCTCGCCCCCTAGTTATATATATATAAAGCTACAATGCGATATACTCACTGATCTATTCATCCATACGTTTTCTCCGAAACGGTAAGATTTGGACGAAAATGATGTATGAGAAAGTTGTAGGAAATGTATGAATTACAGCCATCCTATGAAGCCGATTTTTGAATTTCGAACGCGTTCCACTACGCGAGGGTGCTAACTCTGTCGTTTACCGACCGATTTGGATGAAATTTTCACCCGGCCTTTTCTTCGACACGCCATTTTCGGTTCCGCCGACGGTCGGTCGTTCCAAATTCAAAATACCACCGGAGCTATAGCCCTCCGAAAATCGGCCTTTTTTCGACGTCTACGCAAAAAAGTCGGCAGCCAACTGGGCGCATGCCAGGGACCAGCCGTAAACGGCATCGTGTCGTCAAAGGACCCAGGTATATGAGAAAAATCCGACATTCTGACATTTCAAGATGGCGGCCGAGATATTGGCTTTCAAAGGTGTCAAATTTACTATGGAGAATTTCTACAAAAAATTTGTACTGAAAATCATCTTTTTCGTAGAAAATCTTAATTTTTTTGTACCATCGACAAAGGCTAAGCGCCAAAATGAGTACTTGGCTGAGAATGGCGTCACCACGCCGAGGTGCTGTGGCATTCCAGTTGGCCATCGACCCATTAAAGTTTGAAAATCACGCACTTTAATAGAAAATTTTCACACGAAATAGGATTTTTCATACAAAAATGCATTTCTTTAGTACCACCGACGGAGGCCAAAGGCCGAAACTACTACTCGGCTGGGAGCGGCTACTTAGTGCCGAGGTGCTGTGGCATTCCAGTTGGCCATCGACCCATTAAAGTTTGAAAATCACCCACTTTAATAGAAAAATTTCACCCGAAATAGTTATTTTCATACAAAAATGCATTTCTTTAGTACCACCGTTGGAGGCCAAAGGCCAAAACTACTACTCGGCTGGGAGCGGCTACTTAGTGCTGAGGTGCTGTGGCATTCCAGTTGGCCATCGACTCATTAAAGTTTGAAAATCACGCACTATAATAGAAAAAAATCACCCGAAATAGGATTTTTCATACAAAAATGCATTTCTTTAGTACCACCGACGGAGGCCAAAGGCCGAAACTACTACTCGGCTGGGAGCGGCTACTTAGTGCCGAGGTGCTGTGGCGTTCCAGTTGGCCATCGACCCATTAAAGTTTGAAAATCACGCACTTTAATAGAAAATTTTCACACGAAATAGGATTTTTCATACAAAAATGCATTTCTTTAGTACCACCGACGGAGGCCAAAGGCCAAAAAAATTGCTCATCTGTGAATGGCATCGTGTCACGTAGATATTCAGGTCCCTGAGAAAAATCAAACATTTTGAAATTTCCAATTGCCGGCCGAGCTATTGACGATTGATGAAGGCCAACTTTGTATGAACATTTTGTACTGAAAATCGATTTCCTTATAGAAGCCCTCCGCAAGTACTGCCTGCCGCAAATACCTACCGGGTGAACGACCCGAGTCATTATATATATATAAAGCTACAATGCGATATACTCACTGATCTAACATAATACGTTTTCTCGGAAATGGCAAGAGTTGGACGAAAATGATGTATGACAAAGTTGTAGGGAATGTACGATATACGGCCATCCTATGGAGCCGATTTTTGAATTTCGAACGCGTTCCACTACGCGAGGGTGCTAACTCTGTCGTTTACCGACCGATTTGGATGAAATTTTCACCCGGCCTTTTCTTCGACACGCCATTTTCGGTTCCGCCGACGGTCGTTCCAAATTCAAAATACCACCGGAGCTATAGCCCTCCGAAAATCGGCCTTTTTTCGACCTCTACGCAAAAAAGTCGGCAGCCAACTGGGCGCATGCCAGGGACCAGCCGTAAACGGCATCGTGTCGTCAAAGGACCCAGGTATATGAGAAAAATCCGACATTCTGACATTTCAAGATGGCGGCCGAGATATTGGCTTTCAAAGGTGTCAAATTTACTATGGAGAATTTCTACAAAAAATTTGTACTGAAAATCATCTTTTTCGTAGAAAATCGTAATTTTTTTGTACCATCGATGGAGGCTAAGCGCCGAAATGAGTACTTGGCTGGCAATGGCGTCACCACGCCGAGGTACTGTGGCATTCCAGTTGGCCATCGACTCATCAAAGTTTGAAAATCACCCACTTTAATAGAAAAATTTCACCCGAAATAGGACTTTTCATACAAAAATGCATTTCTTTAGCACCACCGACGGAGGCCAAAGGCCGAAACTACTACTCGGCTGGGAGCGGCTACTTAGTGCCGAGGTGCTGTGGCATTCCAGTTGGCCATCGACTCATCAAAGTTTGAAAATCACCCACTTTAATAGAAAATTTTCACCCAAAATAGGACTTTTCATACATAAATGCATTTTTTTAGTACCACCGGTGGAGGCCAAAGGCCAAAAAAATTGCTCATCTGTGAATGGCATCGTGTCACGTAGATATTCAGGTCCCTGAGAAAAATTAAACATTTTGAAATTTCTAATTGCCGGCCGAGTTATTGACGAGTGATCAAGGCCAACTTTGTATGAACATTTTGTACTGAAAATCGATTTCCTATAGAAGCCCTCCGCAAGTACTGTCTGCCGCAAATACCTACCGGGTGAACGACCCGAGTCATTATATATATATAAAGCTACAATCCGGTATACTCACTGATCTAACATAATACGTTTTCTCGGAAATGGCACGAGTTGGACGAAAATGATGTATGACAAAGTTGTAGGGAATGTACGATATACGGCCATCCTATGGAGCCGATTTTTGAATTTCGAACGCGTTCCACTACGCGAGGGTGCTAACTCTGTTGTTTACTGGCCGATTTGGATGAAATTTTGATAGAATGGTGTTATAGTGATCCGATTGAAAAAAAAAATTTTGGTTGTTCGAAATTCAAAATGGCGGCGCAGATATAGCCGACCCAAAAATCGACCTTTGCGCAAAAAAGTCGGCAGCCAACTGGGCATATGCTGGAGATATGCCGTAAGCGGCATCGCGTTGCCAAAGGACCAAGGTATATGAGATAAATCCGACATCTTGGAATTTCAAGATGGCGGACGAGATATTGATGATTGAAAATGACAAAATTTTGCATGGAGATTTAGTACTAAAATTGACTTTTCAACAGAGAAATGGGACAAACTTGCGAGGCCGGAGGCCGAGCTCCGCGAAGCGGGCACAAAAAGTTCTGCCGCGGCGAGGCCGAAGGCCGAGCTCCGTTTAGGCCGAGGCCGAAGGCCGAGACCGTTCAGGTTACGGCGCACAAGTACCAGCGCAAGAGCAAAAAGAGACAAACTTGCGAGGCCGGAGGCCGAGCTCCGCGGAGCGGGCACGAGGAACCCCGCTGCGGCGAGGCCGAAGGCCGAGCTCCGTCCAGGCCGAGGCCGAAGGCCGAGACCATACATGTTCCCATGCAACAATTCACTACAATAAGTGTCTAGCGAGGCCCTAGGCCGAGCGCCGCGGAGAGCGCAGCTCGGAGCGGCTGGGGGTTGGCGCGCGTAAGCGCGCAGGGGGCTCGCCCCCTAGTTATATATATATAAAGCTACAATGCGATATACTCACTGATCTATTCATCCATACGTTTTCTCCGAAACGGTAAGATTTGGACGAAAATGATGTATGAGAAAGTTGTAGGAAATGTATGAATTACAGCCATCCTATGAAGCCGATTTTTGAATTTCGAACGCGTTCCACTACGCGAAGGTGCTAACTCTGCAGTTTACCGGCCGATTTGGATGAAATTTTGATAGAATGGTGATATAGTGATCCGATTGAAAAAAAAAATTTTGGTTGTTCGAAATTCAAAATGGCGGCGCAGATATAGCCGACCGAAAAATCGACCTTTGCGCAAAAAAGTCGGCAGCCAACTGGGCATATGCTGGAGATATGCCGTAAACGGCATCGCGTTGCCAAAGGACCCAGGTATATGAGAAAAATCCGACATCTCGGAATTTCAAGATGGCGGCCGAGATATTGATGATTGAAGATGACAAATTTTTCTATGGAGATTTAGTACTAAAATTGACTTTTCAACAGAGAAATGGGACAAACTTGCGAGGCCGGAGGCCGAGCTCCGCGAAGCGGGCACAAAAAGTTCTGCCGCGGCGAGGCCGAAGGCCGAGCTCCGTTTAGGCCGAGGCCGAAGGCCGAGACGATTCAAGTTATAGCGCACAAGTACCAGCGCAAAAGCAAAAAGGGACAAACTTGCGAGGCCGGAGGCCGAGCTCCGCGGAGCGGGCACGAGGAACTCCGCCGCGGCGAGGCCGAAGGCCGAGCTCCGTTTAGGCCGAGGCCGAAGGCCGAGACCATTCAGGTTACGGCGCACAAGTACCAGCGCAAAAGCCAAAAGGGACAAACTTGCGAGGCCGGAGGCCGAGCTCCGCGAAGCGGGCACGAGACACTCCGCCACGGCGAGGCCGAAGGCCGAGCTTCGTCCAGGCCGAGGCCGAAGGCCGAGAACGTTCAGGTTACGGCGGACAAGTACCAGCGCAAGAGCAAAGAGGGACAAACTTGCGAGGCCGGAGGCCGAGCTCCGCAGAGCGGGCACGAGGAACCCCGCCGCGGCGAGGCCGAAGGCCGAGCTCCGTCCAGGCCGAGGCCGAAGGCCGAGACCATACATGTTCCCATGCAACAATTCACTACAATAAGTGTCTAGCGAGGCCCTAGGCCGAGCGCCGCGGAGAGCGCAGCTCGGAGCGGCTGGGGGTTGGCGCGCGTAAGCGCGCAGGGGGCTCGCCCCCTAGTTATAAGATATAAATGTTCCTCATTTACTAGGGGAAATAGCTATTTTTTAAGTTTGTTTTGGCAGTTACTAAATGATCAACAGACTAATCCTTTAAAATAAAAGAATATTTGATTAAAAATGTCACGTGTTTAAATTTTTTTTTACCTGTCAAAAATGTGGGTCCATGGGACCCATACTAGTGAATTGTGTTATACTTTAGTAGGTAGTGAATTGAGGGTTAAAACTATAAAACTTTTTACTGCGCAATAAATATTGACTCACTCATAGCCGAGTGGCAGGGAATTTGTTTAATCTAGATACTTTTTGAGTAGTATTTTTACGGTTGTAACGATGAAACCTCTTTACACTATTTTTTTATATTTCTTTAATTCTGTGTATAATTATATTATTTTTAATGCACTAACCCGTGCTAGGAGGATTTTAGCCTCTATAAATAGGTTTTTTTCTGTGTATCATTTTCAAAAATTTAAACTTACGTCACACTTTTGCGATATCCCTCATTTTTAGTATTACCATTTCATATCTTGACTAGATCTGACTTTTCGAATTTTTACCTGCTTATTCCATTTTTTTCCAGGTTTATAATTTATTAAAATTTATATTAAAAAATGACTATAAAGGTTGTCTTAAACTGAATATTTGTTTGCGAGTATTGGAAATGTGTAAGTTTAAAGTTTTCTAACCAATTTTGGTCAAAAACGGTCTTTATTTTTAAATGGATGTATATATATATTAACTTGTAACGTTAATTAAATCACAATATTTGTGTTATTTTTAAACAAGTTCCTTGATTTTGGTTAATTTTGAAAGTAACATTTTTATGTAGTCTATTAACGCCTCACTGCAGGGTACAGGCTTTCTCTCTGAGAACAAGTGAGAGAGAATATAGGCTTAAATACAACGCGTGCCCATTGCGGAATAAACTATTTCAAAATGGCAAATCGTGTGACCAAGACAGCATGCTTGGCGTAAGAACATCCTTAAGCGTTCTTCTTCTTCTTCAGGCTATATTAGTTCACTGCTGGACATAGCCCTCCCCTAATAAGCACCATAGCGCCTTGTCTCCAGCTTGCCGCATCCAACACCTGTCTGCAGTTTTTTGCAGATCATCATCCCACCTGGTCGGAAGGCGTCCTACACTACGTTTGCCGAGTCTCGGTCTCCACTCAAGAAAACGTTTACTCCAACAGTTGTCGGTTCTTCGCGAGATATGGCCAGCCCACTGCCACTTCAGCTCGCTAATTCTCTGAGCTATGTCGATAACTTTGGTTACCTGTCGGATGCATTCATTACGAATCCTATCCTTCAGTGAAACTCCGAGCATAGCTTAAGCGTAAGCATCGTGTTATCTGATACAGATAAATTTCAAGAAATATCTCAGTCAAGTACCATCCCGTTTGATCCGAAAGTTAGACAATAGCCCCTATTCGCCCCTTGATCACTTTTTCCGAGTTCGTCCGTTTAGTGACATTGAAACATTGCTACCCTACCCTTTCTTTTCACATTTTGGACACACACTGTGTAGTTCAGTGGTTCTTAGTCAGATGTAATTGATTTGTATCGACTGCCCCTTTTGTCTAGAGGTATCATGTTTGATTGCCATGCTGGAGGTCGTGGGTTAAATTTACATTTGTACAAAAAAGGCGTTTGGGTATTGACATATTTCATTATCCTTGGTTTATCCAGCAAGGCTCCCACTGTCTTACAATCCTCCACCGACCCGGACTTGGCCTTAAAAGTGGAGTACGGCCTAAACTTTATGCGAAGCAGGAAAAGACCCGTGCCCCATCAGTGGACAAGGGTTGATATCGATATCCTTGTCCGGTTATCGAACACGTACCACAGTACCACAGTCAAGTCTTGAGGTCCCACGGTCTGAGTATCTCTACATCAAACGGCACAAATAACCCCCAAAATCTGTGCCTTTTGTAAATATCCGACATGACAATTTTTCATTAAACGACTTGGGTGCCTGTCACAAATTTGTATTTTTCCTCTCCCCAGGGGTTTTCCGATTCCAGTGGTACCACCTACATGTTACAGTCTTATTATTACTCTTAATAATAATAGTGCATACTAGTTTTATTTCCACTATTGTGACATGTGTGTATGCAGTCCTATTTAGACCTAGTCTGTATAAAGTATGTTTTTAATTGCTAATGTTGGCTAGTTGCATGTCTAGCTTACAACGTGTCAATTGCTAGCAAATCCTCGGGATGTGCAGAAAATCAGCGCTGCGCTGATGTTCGCACGCAGCATTTAGCTGAGCATGTCCTTATAATCGCATAGCGTATCTATTTACTTAATTAACTAAGCAATTAACTTAGTATATTTTAAGTTGTTTTTGAATTTTTTCGCGATTGTTAAACCATCTTTTAATTTCAAATATGTTTCTTTTGTCACTTCAAACTCTACATAGCAAATACGACAAACCAACACCCATAGTAAATGGATGTTAGAGAAAAGTTGTTTCTAGTTTGCAACGATTGTCCCCTTTTGTTTTGCAGGCGCGTGGTCCTTATTCCACAAACAATAGCCACGCCGTTAGCTATAAATGCAGCTCTAACAACCACTCTGGAGTTTTAGAAGAAGAATATAGCTTTATAAGGCTATCTGACAGGAATATCTATCTGTATACTCATGAGTAAGTTCTGTTCAGCGAATGAGTTCAAAAACACCTTGGACCATGACATTTTCAGAGCTATTCATAGTCAAATTGTCTGATTGACTGACTAGCTTTAGGACACTTTTTCGGTGGTGTAGTGTAGTTTAAACTGTTTTATATCAACTTGCACATGTTTTTACATTGTTACCATGCGAAATAGTATATTTCATTACAAGTGCGGAAAGGCTGTCATTGCAAAGAGTTCCGACAAATGTCTACCCGAGCCGAGGCGCAACCGAAGGCGAGTGTTGACAGTCGGAACAAGTTGCAATGACGGTTTCGCACGTGTACTGAACGACTATTTTTAATACAGTTGCGAAAAAAATAAGCAATTTCATAAAGATAAATTATTTGGAAAATGGCGCCAACCGTAAAAAAATATAAGCAGAGATTTTTTTTCTTCACCCATTCTAGGCAAAAGGAACTATGCCCATACAGCCGAGTCTTCAGTAGACTGTTTTTATTGATATAAAATGAAAATGAAATTTAATGAGAAGAAATGAAAAAAATAACCTATTAATAAAGTAATGAAACAAATTAGTAGCTTCTTTTTAGAAATATACGTATTTGCATAAATCATAAAAACTTCAATGATTTTTTTTACTAAAAATTTCATGGTTAATTTTTTTTAATAGACATTATTTTGACAGTTGGGAAAGAGAACGCACGAGTGCGGGAAAGGGAAAAAAAACACGAGTGTGTAATAGCCCACATCCCGCACGCTATACGTCCCTGCAATACGCCACTTTTTGAGCAACTGTATTAAAAACTTATTTTTAGCTTATAGTTATACTAAGAACTGTCCATTTCTATGTAAGCTGCAAGTTTCCTAAAAAGAAATAATTAAATAAATAAATAGACAAATACTTTTCCGCATTTATCGGAAGTCACACTTACAATATAACAATCGCTACTAGCTGTAAATGGAATGCACTAATTTTCCTGCCTCGTTGGTCTAGCTATAAAGGCGCTTGGGTACCAAGATAGAGGTCATAGGTTCGATTCCCACCGTACAAGTTTTCTCAGTTTGGTTATATTTTCATGTTTTTGACGTCCTTGCCTGGTTACCATAGTACAGGGTATCCTAGTTTGGGACCAGTTCAAGTGATTGTGTTGTGTGGAAATTATTTATTACTATTATATTACTAACAACTAGTATTTAGTTTTAGCAGGAAAATGTAGTTTTTGCGTCTATTAGTGAATTTGTACCTGTGTTGGTATTTTACGGGTTGCTTACTGCGAATAAGCTTCGCAGTAAGCAACCCGTAAAATTTAAGTTAATGAGACTCACTATACAATCAGAAATGAATACAGTGACATAAAAACAGAATTCCAATCATAGACACGAATCCGTATTAAATGGTTTCAGATCAGAAAAATATTACACGCATATGAATGTAATTGCACAACCAGTGGCGTTTTCTGTAGATTTATTTTAAGACAATGACATGAAAAATAAAAAGTTACTATCTTATTCTGCTATCACCAATCAAGGAAGAGGTTAGTGGAGTACATCCAACAGCACATCAACCCCTACACATGTGCAATCGGTTTTGTTACGTTACCAGTCACTTCGCAGCAGAAATGCTAGGGCCGGTCAACTGTCATGGGTCAACTGCCGATCAGCACGTACATTCACCTACGAGTATTTCATAAACTCACACCTGTATTACTAAGGAGTATGTAGAGAAGCGCTCGTGGCCTAGTCAAACCGAGTGATTGGAATCAATCACTTGAGTTAGGCAACAACAGGCGCGGTGAGGTGCAGGATGGGTGACCGTCACGTGACTACCGCTAGTGGCATTTTTCCGAGCGCTTCCGTGCTTCGCAAGGCACGTTAAGCCCTTGGTGACGGCTGTCATATAATGGCAGTCGTTAAGCCATGTCAGAGGCCTTATGGGGCGGCTTGAATACTTCTGACAGTAAGGCCCGCCACTGTCTTACAATCCTCCACCAACCCGGACTTGGCCCCCGTGGTGGAGTATGGCCTAACCTCCCTGCGATGCAGGAAGAGACCCGTGCCCCAGCAGTAGGGACATACAAGGGTTGATAACGAAACATTTTAAATGGTTTATTTTGGAATCTTTTAAATTAATTTCGAAAAAAAATAATTTTCTGAGCGCTTGCTATGAAAAATGCCACTATGGATTGGCAGTCGTTAAGCCATGTCAGAGGCCTTGTGGGTGGCTTGATAACTTCTGACAGTAAGACCTGCCACTGTCTTACAATTCTCCACCAATCCGGACTTGGCGCCCGTGGAGTAGGCCTTACCTTCCTGCGATGCAGGAAGAGACCCGTGCTCCAGCAGTGGGGACAAATAAGGGTTGATATGGATGTAAATATATACAGAGAATATGTAAAATTAAATATTTATGGAGTTACTTGGCATTTGACGTTGTTTGAATAATTTAAAGAGCACTTTAGGAACTCAATACTTCAAAGAAAGAGAAAGATGTTTGAAAAATTACGAAGCTCTTTTTTATTTATTTTTATTGACTGCCTCATGGGCGCAGAGGGTTGGCACGCTGACTGTAAAACCGAAGGTTTCGGGTTCGATCCCCGGCCGGGTCAAACTAGGAAACGAACTTCTGGTTTGTCTCGGGTCTTGGATGTTATCTATGTATTTTTTGTATTAAATCTATCGTCGAGTTAGCACCTATAACACAAGTCATTTAGTTGTACTTAGTATAGGGCTAACGAGATCTGTGTAATATGTCCATGAATATTTATTTATTTAACGGCTGATTTTTCAATAGTCAGATAACTTTTATCGGAGGAATAAAAATGGCGGTTTGACAGCTTATGTATGAAAATTATGTCAAACTGCCATTTTTATTTTATTTTAAGTTTTTTTGGGAAACCAACAGCTTAAATAACAGTGAGTTCTTAAAGTAGTGCAGTAACAGTTTTTTAAAGCCAATAATAGGCTTCCACATATTTACAAAGTAGGTTAAACTATTACAAAATTCAAACTTTTGCGGAGACGGTCACTTGCATTTGGGAGCCTGAGGATGCCTCGTGTTAGAGGCGAAACGCGTCGCGTGTTTTCTCACACAAGTATTGGTGTTGGTGGTGGTGTGTTCGTGTCTTGCTTCTGCTTGAAAAAGTGGGAGGGAGGGTGGTGCATTAGCTAACCGCATGGTGCTTGTGGGATTTTTGGCGGAATTCAGAAAAGTAATTTTTACTTTTTAATGCTATTACGGATTTCCGCAAAGTAACGCCTGATTCTATACAACATCAAACTTATTTAACAATGTACGTAACAAAGCGTTATTCGGTTTGTAAATACATAATATTTAAGGTTTGCTACAGTTTTATGTAGCTTTTTCATCTTAGTCTTTTTTCTTTCTTTACATCAATATCACACTTATGTAAGTACTCGTACCACAGTGATATTTTATTCCTCAGATAAAAGTTATCTGACTTGAAAAATCAGCCCTTAATGTGTTTAAAAATTATCAATATATTTATACCTAAGTGTTTTGTTTCTGCTTTCTATTTGTATCTTGTATCTCACGTTTATGTCGTGTTTTAGTGTTGTGTAGCTAAATAAACGTTTTATCTATGTATCACTTTATATTAGACGAATTAAGACTGCAACTTATTTCATACAGGGTTATCTATTCTACTCTATTTTTAGATAGATAGAATATTCTTTATTGCATGTACACTAGGGATTACATAGGAGTCTTAAAAAAAAGTACAGTACAAGTGGAGGTCTTATTACTAAAAGTAATTTCTTCCAGACAACCATAGACGGAAGAGAAGAAACGGAAACTGAATTACGGGTAGTTGGCGCAACTAAACAATATTAGACGACATATTATAATATTTGTAATTCTTAAAACGGAATTAATTTTATCATTATCTATCAAACTACCCCGCTATAAAGGAGAATCATCATCTTCAACCCATTATGTCCCCACCAAGGGGCCCGGGTCTCTGCCCCACAGAAGGTTTAGGCGATACTCCACCAAAGGGGCCAAAGGGTTTCGCTCGAAATAATTCAAAAGTCGTGACAAGTGTCAGGAACTGTAGTGTTTGATTCCCTCACATAAAATAAATATTAGCAGAATCAGGCCAATGCCCCGAAGGCCAACTTAGATGTAAACTCAGCGTGTTTTGTGCCACGACTGTCCGGTTAAAGGTTTCCTCAAGGGAGTTAAGCGCATCACACACGTGCGCTATTCTGTATCATGCTATATATATTCTATACGGAGTTTTTTGTCTATTTTTTCTCCAAAACGATCTAGATTTTGAAATGGATTCTTATTTTATCTTGTGATGTTCAATACGTCAGGGTTCCTGTTTAACTTTGAATAAAATACTTCGTTTGTTTGTTATGATATAATAATCACCGTATACTCGTAGTATAGCGTCCATGCATAGCGTTTTGATATCGTGGAGTATACTATAGCGTACTCTATGTGCCTTGACGTATAACAACGCATTGGGGCTGGCCATATCTCGCGAAGAACCGACCACCGTTGGAGTAAACGCGTTCTTGACTGGAGACCGCGACTCGGCAAACGTAGTGTAGGACGCCCTCCGACCAGGTGGGATGACGATCTGCGAAAAACTGCCGGCAGTTGCTGGATGCGACAAGCTTAAGACAGGGCGCTATGGCGCTCATTAGGGGAGAGCTATGTTCAGCAGTTGACTACATAATATAGCCTGAAGAAGAAAAAGAATGCAATATACAGATTTATTTGTTTTCATTATGAAACTGCTGGACCAGCAGAAATTGCAGCCCTAGAAAGTTATCAGACTAGAGATTACGGGACATAAATATCTGATCCTTTGTTTCCTACGTACACAATGTTTACTTGTTGCTTAATATAATTCGATTTATAATTATTTACACTTATACAATTTTATTCTATGATGACATCTTTAATGTTTATATAGATCTTAAATTTTATAATACAATTCAATTTACAATACAATTCAATAATCTATTCTAGTTGGACATTTATTATTTTTATTTTTATTTTGTACTTATTATTTTTATTTTGGCCCATAGGCCTCGAAGACTCAGCACGACTTAGTATAGTAATAATAAATTGTGATGACATCTTTTATCTTATGCTTAATTAATCACCAAATTAAATTAATAATTATCTTATTGTTATTATCAACTGTGGCTTTGAGTAGGTAAGCAAAGTTTGCACAGGCTCGATTAATTTCTCGCTTTACTAAATCTGTTTGGATATGATACATATAATATTTTCACAAACGTATATCTTATTTTTTATGTATATGTATATATGTGTGTATATATGTGTGTATGTATGTGTGTACATGTATATATAAGAAACATATCATTTACTCACCTCTTTAAGCTCTGCACGCCGCTCACACTGGGTACCGGCAGAATACCAGCGCTAGAGTTTTCCTCTTAAACTCTCAGCACATGCTGAGTCGGAACCCGTTTGCATTTGCCACACACACGTTGAAACATTTTCAGCATTCGTCCCTATCTCACCAATAGGTACTTACTGTACCGCACAACTGAGTTATGTTTGTATCACTATTCTGTATGTTTACATTTTGTCAATGTCAACTCTGTACTGTTAATTTGTGATGTAATATGTGATGATATATTTATACCTACATGTGTGTGTCTTATGGAAATAAATCTTTTATCTATCTATCTATCTATCTAAATTGTAACTATGTTTTATTGTAATTTAAGCTAAATAAACTTCTGCTTTTGTTTTATACTTAAAATATAAATTGACGATGTTGTTACCTAAACTGAATAAATGAAATGAATAATGTGTAGTACTTGCGAAAGTTTAACTTTAAAAATATACTTTGAGCGTTCATCCTTTAGGATAACCGCTGCTAAGCGTCCCCAGCGCCTTAACGGTCTCTTATTTGGCTAGTCGTATGATCCGATCTCAGCATGAAGTTGAAGTAGCAATTAAACTCGCTAACTGTAAAGGAAAACATAGTGAGGAAACCTGAATGTCTGAGGTGCTCCATACCGCAGCTATTGAAGTTGCTAATCCACCGTGAACTAACTAGTGAAGGAAAACTTCGTGAGAAAATTCGCAGCTTGGATGGCTTCGCTCGTATTTAAGTGTGCACGTCTTGAAAAAGTCAAGTACAGTGCCACCATATTAGCTGTTCAGTTGAGAGCGGCGCTAGTGGAGAATTTCGGGGTGGCATTTTAAAAATTAACTTAGAAAAAATGAAAAATCCAAAGTCAAAGCCCCGTCTTTAAATGTAAATAAAATATATCTATAAATCAACAGTCGGCGGAATGGTTCTTTTCAATATGGCGGACGACTAGGCCGTAATTACAATTTTGCCCACCTGAACAGATAACTTGGTGGCGCTGTATGTACAATGACGCGCCATCCGTCATTTACTTTATTATACTTTACTTTTTGATACTTCTTTATGAAAGCTGACCGCAGTCTTCTAGGCAGAGTTTACACTATGCACCAGACCCTATATTAAAATACAATTTGTCCTTTACACTTTATGTTATCAGGATTTTCTGTGAGGATCCTGGCAAGATAATCATCCTATTTAAAATAATCTCATAACAGAACACACATCCATTTCTTTTTTATCTTATTTTGGCGATTCTCTGATTGCATAAGTCTATGGCAATCTTTTTTCCTTACATTAGGTAACCAGTCAACCGAGATCTCTCATTGCACTCACCTGCCATTCAATTGGGTCTCACGCTCCTCTAGTCACTAGTTCGCCTACATGTTGGTTGCTAAGCCTGTAACGTTTTATAACTTTTATAATTAATAAATAAACTCTGGAACGACTTTAGGTGTGATTTTATTTGTAGAATTGTAGTAATATTAACAGAAAACTGGATAAAAAACGGATAAACGGAGAAGCAGGTAAAAAGTCAGATCTGGTCAAAGCGTAAAGTAGTAGTGTATGAAAAATGAGGGAAATCGAAGAATGAGTGACATATACATAATTTAAATATTTGAAAATGATAGATGGAAAAAGAAATAAAAATGGTGTAAAGAGGTTTGCACCGTCACAAGCCCAATATTTTTCACAACCTACCCTACATCGTAATTAAATTAGATAGCAAATATTAAATCTAGGAAGTTACTTTGTTTACTTCATAACGGACAATCTATCACACTATGTAGTACAGTTGTATGTTTGGTTATATTAATTCTAACAAGCTTGCACCTATGTTTATGTAATAGTCTATTATTTTATTCTATAAAATTTATAGAAGTTTCGTATCTATGTAATATTTTATTATATGTAGGTTTAATTAATTTTAAGTATAGTTGAGCCATATCATAGTTTTGCTGTATGCACGTTAATTTTTATTTTAATTACGGAACCATTACTTTGCTGTGATACATTTAAGTTCAACCCGAATGGAGAACTGTGCCCCAAGATACAATTTAATTTAGTTTGGGGTTCAGAGTTACTTTATACATTGTTATGTTTCATTCTGCTCAATAAACATTTTTCATTTTTTTTTCAAGTGGCAGTCCCTGGTCTCTCGCTACCCCTCTAGGATACAGGCGTGAAGTTATGTTATGTGCGCTCTATTTAATATCAAAGAAGACTGTAATAAACAAAATGTGTCAAAAAATCAAATCTACTGACTTGAACCGAAACTTCACTATTCGTAAATAGGACCCCTTTTTCCAGTCCACTCTACGAAAATTTACAAATTCGTATGCAGACCCACCTTTATCCCGGAATATTTTTTCCTCTTTGTTCTTTGTAGTAGCACATCCTTTCCTATACGCTCTGATTCGGTCCCGTCCGCAAAGGGGTAATTCTCAGCCTGAAGCGGGTGCTCTTTGAATCAAAGACGCTTCGTGTTTTCACCAAACAACAGTGTAATGTGGGGCTGATGAAGTTGGACACACTTTAAATAATCAGGGAATGTATTAGGTACGGGCAAAATAAATATCCGCGGTGGGCACGCTTGGCAACTAAGCACATCTACCAATTTGAGGTGGTAGGAAGAAATTGCTGAAAAGGCCACCAATTTTATGTTATCTTTTGTATTTGCCGTTTCTGTAACAATTATTCCGGTATAAAATTATTATTACCACATCAAGGGGTGCCTGAAAGAAATTTCTAATGAAATAAATTCGCCATGTACCCTTTAATATTTTTATAATTTTGTGCTTTTTTATGATAATTATGTGTGAAATAAAGTATAAATATTCTTATCTAATCTTATCCTGTCTCGCTGACAAAATGCATGTGCCCTGCAGAAGAACGAAAATAGACATCTAAATGATAGGATTCGTAACAAATGCATCCGACAGACAGCTAAAGTTATTGACATAGCTCAGAGAATCAGCAAGTTAAAGTGGCAGGCTGGCCATATCTCGCGAAGAACCGACAACCGTTGGAGTAAACGTATTCTCGAGTGGAGACCGCGACTCGGAAAATGTAGCGTAGGACGCCTTCCGACCAGGCGGGATGACGATCTGCGAAAAACTGCCAGCCGTTGCTGGATGCGGCAAGGTAATGACAGGGCGCTATGGCACTCATTAGGAGAGCGCTACATCCAGCAGTGGACTAATATAGCCTGAAGAAGAAGTACAGTATATTTATTCTTACTTGTCCAATTTAGTAAACAAGATTCTAACCTTAAAATTAAGATTAAATGCCTAAACTAGACGTTTTCTCGCAAATTCATGAACTATCATGAACTATGTTTATAAAATTGGCAGCGTGTTATCTAAAAGAGTGTTCCAGGTTACTTCAATTATGGATATATGGCAATTTTGAACTAAAAAGTCGCAGTTTAAGGGTAGAATCTTGTTTAATAAATTGGACAAGTAAGAATAAATAGACTGTACATAGTAAAATTGACGGCCTTATTGCTAAAATTTCTTCCAGACAACCTTACGATGGAATGTTGCTGGAGGAAATGTATTAGAAGGTGTATTATAATCATGCTTGACCGGTCGAAGACAGACATACATCTCGGCGTGGAGTGACCGCAAACGGATCTGGATTCACAGCGTGAAACCACAATGCTGTGGTTTCACGCTGCACGCCTCCGGGCAAGTGCGCGGCGCAATGGAAATGAAATCCAGAGTTCTGCAAATTGTTAATGAGATACCAATATCTGCAGGAGTCCAAAGGGGTTTTAGGCGGTCTCAATCAAACGATATAACCGCTGCTGGCCGTGCCGCGCGCGCGGACCTGTCTGCTGAAGAACGCACCTCTCACGCGGGCTCTGGCCACTTTAAACCGGGTCGCAGAGATTACAGATTTATTTTTCTGTTCTCTGAATGAGTTCACAAAAGTCACTTTTTTTTTGTTGTGTTATAGTTAGTAGTATTTAGTGTGTATATTGATATTAGTTAGATTAATTTTTAAGTACCTGGTTATGTTGTATAATTGCTACTCAACATTTCGGAAACCTTTAACGCAATAGGGATCCCCTGTCATGTCAACTTAAGTTTATTGGCAAATAAATAAAAAAATAAAAATAAAATAACTACGATTTGACATATTTCATTTCGTATTAATTTGGAAAAAACACACAGAACCGTTTAATATAATATAACTATGCATAAGTATCGCGAATCATTAAAAAATACTTATGCGTGTGCATCTTATATATTGTGTATTGTAGATACGCACTGTATATTACTTCAGGTTGACTTATAGCTCAAATTTGCCGCTTAAGAACGCAGCAAAAACAGATCTATTATAAATACCCTATCTTCTTGATGACAACAGAATATAAGCAAGTAACATTCAAGCCACCGTTCAAGTAATGGAAACTAAAGTTATAAAGCTCAAAGCAGTTTTCTTCGGTATTTACTGATACAGAAGTGATCAGAGGGATCACCTGATGTCACAAGTAGTTATTAAAAAAGTCGCTTGGAAAAGGCGTATAACGAAAATCAACCCAATGTCAAATTGTTAAAAGCAATGTTATATTATGAGGGAATATAAGACCTTGTGAGTGAATGAAACTGTATTTCTAGATATCACAATTGATGCAAAGCTTCAATGGAAACTCCATTTATATAGAAAAAATTGCAAATAGGCTTAGTTCAGCAGCATATGCAGTTATAATAATTAGGGAACTAACTGACGTCGCAACTGCTGGGCTTGTTTATTTTAGTTACTTCTATAGTGTTATGAAGGCATACTACTGTGGGGACGGGCAGCAGACATTGAGACCATCTTCGTCTTGCAGAAAAGAGCAACCAAATTGATTTATAGGCTAGGCAGTAGAGATTTATTAAGAGATTTCTTTAATCAATCAATCAAATCAATCAAATAAGTTTATTTGCGTAAACACGTGTATTTATAACATGCAGATGTTACATAATAATGAGTTCCTTCGTGTTTTGCCATTTCGGCGTACAAATTTAAGATAAGCTTACTACTACATAGTGGAGCGGTCACAAAATTTTTTTTTTTTTTTTTTTTTTTTTTTTTTTTTTTTTTTTTTTTTTTTTTTTCGGCTGGCAACTCCAGACCGAACAGCTGCTTTCAAAAGCGGCTCAGTAGATTTTGTTTAATTAATTAGTGTTATTAGTGTATTTCGAGTCAAATTAAACGTAAATTCATTAAACAATACATAGTAGTGACATGCAAATAAAAGTTACTGGTGAAAAATCAAACAAATACAAATTATTGTACTGAAAAATTACAACGGGCGGCCGAACTGTCAAACGGTTCAAATTGCAACGACTTATCCGGGGAAGTATTGTTTTAATCCTGTAATTTTCGCTTCATCCTACAGTTTTCCTACATAAACAAACTGTACATAATCTCATGTACATGAGACACGTCCCATACAAACATTCCGGCTCAGTTCTGGCTCTCTTTACTTGACGCGTAGTGGAAGCAAAGTTGAGACAAAACAACTAGCCTCAGTCAACATAACACGCTCACTCAACATCTATAACGTACCACCAACTCTTTATCAGCCAATAACATTTTAAGTGGTCACACACTGACACCGATTCCCGGTTATTTTCCAGGTGACACCAGTATGTTCACCCGAAGCAAGGTGACTGTGCGAGACATGGAGCTGAAACTGAAAGCCACGCTGCTTGAGCTCAAAAAGACCAAAGAGTTGTGCGACACACTTCTACAAGAACGAGAGGAAAGTGAAGAGGAGATTCATAAACAGAATAAAACCAACTCAGCGCTTAAAGCAGAGCTCAGTGAATTGGACATACAATGCCAAGATCTAAGTGCCCAACGGGATGAGCTGCAACAGCAAGTCAACTCGTTCAACCAGTGCCATGATGTCCATGGTGTAGCACTGCAACGAATACGCTCGCTTGAACACCAGCTTGCTGAGGCGCACCAGGAGCTTCAGCAAATCAGTGAACAAGAACAACAAAAAGATAGCGCTAGAACCATGGATTTGTATAGTGAAGTGATGAGTGAAGCCGGAATACTAACAGTCGACCTAACCACAGCCAGCGATAAGTCCTGCGCTATGGGGAATACCAGTAGTATCAAAATGAACAGCGTGAAAACCATAAAGAAGTATATTAAAACAAATAAATACATTCAGAAGGTACAGAAATTGATAAAACGAAACAGAAAAAGTATAGAAAGTGTACCAATTCTTCGTCAAAAACTACAGTTAGAAACGGAAATGGCCGAATGCCAGAAAGAATTATTTGCTAGTAATGTGGACCATGAGCTAGCGATGGCTGAACTGCAATTACAAGTGGAAGATTTGCAGTTTCAATTACTAGACATCACCTGCAAGTACTCGGCTATGCAAACTCAGTACAATGACTGCATTTCAACTGTGAATGGGTTGATTTCTCTTGGCAAAAGCAACCTGGAACGTGTTGAGTCCACCTTCATCCATGAATCAGAAGACTCAGAAGACAAACCAAGCTGGTTACCCCTGCAGCCACCGAATAATGTGCTTGAAGACCCAGCCCTTCCACAGCTGAACTCAACAGGCAGTCAGAAGCCATGCTTGTCACCGCCGTGCAGCTTGCCCAACACACCAGCCCCTTTACCGCTGGATCGGGCACAACAGCATGAAGGCGAGCCAAACAGACAGCCTGCACCATCAAATGCGATAGCGGAGACCAGTGCGCCATCGACCCGGAATGCAGTACTGGACAGACAACCGACAACCAGGCCAACGAGCAGTTCAGTTCCATTCAATGGTGCCCCTTACAAGACAATAATTTTCTCAGACAAAATAGGTGTAGGTCTAGGAACCAGGCTGCAGATCCATTTAAAACAGCATGTAGAAAACATATGTATGCCAAATGCCTCTTACATGCAATTAATCAACGCTCTGCTCAGCAAACAGTATGATAGAAATACTACTATTGTATTATTAATGGGGAACAGCACAGGGATTCAAGAAAGTGAATTGATAAATTACTATGAGTCCATAATAGCTTTAAATGTAAGGAAAATCATTATCTGTGCTTTTCCCTATTCAAAAACATTGTCAGAGACACAGAATGCACGGATAGGTAAACTTAACCGTCTGTTATATAACATGACATTTGGTCATAGAGATCAAGTTTTTTATTTTGATACGAATAACTTTATTCGAAATTTTATATTGACTAGGGACACAATGTATGTGCCCCTTCGTTCAAAACGACAGATTGCCAAATTGTTGGCATTCAATATTTATGACCCTATTATTGTTACGACAATAAAACAGGTACCATTAGTAAATAAAAACTGTAGAAAAAGTTCTACTAGTAAACCTCTGTACTCAGAGGCTTTAAAAAAACCTAACATAAATAAGTTAAGCTTGACTGCTGATTTAAACTGTCAGCGCAGACCACAGAAAAGCCCCTCTTAAAAAAAATCACTTTAGCTAATCAGAACATACAGGGTGGTTTTTCTGGAAAGCTACTAGAGTTAGAATTGTTCTTAGAGCAACATGAGATTGACATACTTTGTGTTACGGAGCACTGGCTATTAGAATCTCATATGAATTTTTCTGTACATAATTATCAGTTAGCCAGTTGCTACAATAGAAAGTTAGCATTGCATGGGGGATCTTTAATACTAGTAAAGGATGGTTTAAAATTTAAAGAAAGGAAAGATATTTGCAGGCTTTCTGTTGAAAAAATAATTGAACTATCTTGTGTTGAATTATCGTCACACATTGTAGTAAGCGTATACAGGCCCCCCACCAGTGATTACAGTGTATTCGAATCTGTATTAGAGGATGTATTAAAAGTAGCCTGCAGTAATAATAAGAAGGTTATAGTCTGTGGTGATTTTAATGTAAACCTGCTTGTAGATTCCCCTTCGAGTGCTAAATTAAAACTTATTTTTAAGTCTTTTAATTTGATGAATATTTTCTTAGAGCCCACCAGGATTACCGAAACCACCGCCACCTGCCTTGACAACGTATACTGTGACTGTGAATTTTCCCATTATTCTACAGTGAATTGTCTTAAATCAGACCACAGTGGTCAAATTGTACATTTTAAAGCAGATTTAAAAAAAATAGAGCAAGATGTACTCTGCAGGGTGATAACAAATAAAAAACTAGAATTGTTTAAACTTGACTTAAAAAAAAGATTACCTATTCAAAAAAATAAAACTCAAGATGCTAATGTTCTCTATCGAGATTTCTTCAAGGCTGTTTCAGATAGTTTTGAAAAAGTTTTTAAATTAAAACAGATATCCTGCAAACAAAATAAATTACAATTTAGTGAATGGGCCACTGCCGGCATCCGAAAAAGTAGGGACACACTTTATTCACTGTATGAGAAAAAAACATATACATACAACCCCAGTTTTATACAGTATGTAAAACTATATTCAAAATTATTTAAGGCCGTCTGCCACAAAGCAAAATGCGAGTATATAAAATCAAAAATCCTTCAATCTTCTAATAAATCTAAAACAATTTGGGCTATTATAAATAAGGAAACTGGTAAATCCAAATTGGGAGATCGCGAATTTGCACTTAAAATAAATAATAAATTAATAACCTCAAATGAAGACATTGCTGCGGCTTTTGAACAGTTCTTTACAAATGTTCCAATTATAACGACAGCTCCTTTAGACTCTTCTCCAGCTCTTGCAGAAACTATTTTGAAAGACAATGTCCCCCTATGCGATCACGATTTTTCGTTTGATTATATTGAAGCTCATACCGTGATTAAATCGTTTAAAAAGCTAAAGCTTAAAAAAACTGAAGATTTGTGGGGTATGTCAGTAACAGTAGTTAGCTCAGTAATCGACACCCTAGCACCCTATTTAGCCAGAATCTTTAACAAATGTCTAGATGAGGGTATATTCCCAGATCTAATGAAATATAGTAGGCTCGTTCCTTTATTTAAAAGTGGTGATAAGCAAGATCCTTCAAATTTCAGACCAGTCTCGGTTCTACCCGTTTTGAGTAAAATATTCGAGAAGATAGTTCTAGGTCAACTGCTTACACACTTCAATGACTATCAACTTCTCCATGGTCAGCGATTCGGCTTTACGCAAGGGCGCTCTACAACGGACGCCGGCGTCATGTTAGTTAAACATATATTTAGTGCATGGGAAGATCGCAAGGATGCTATAGGCGTATTCTGTGACTTGTCAAAAGCATTTGATTGCGTTGACCATAAAACACTTCTTTTAAAATTAAAGCACTATGGTATAAACGGGAATAGCCTAAAACTTATGACATCATATTTAGAAGGAAGAATTCAAAGAGCTGATATAAATAGAACTAAATCTTCAGGGTCAGAGGTCAGGATAGGAGTACCACAGGGATCGATTTTGGGGCCGTTCCTCTTCCTCGTATATGTAAATGATTTGCCGTTCATGGTTCAAAATATGTCAGAGATAGTACTATTTGCAGATGACACGTCACTTATTTTCAAAATTAAGAGACAAGAAGATGACCTTGACAATACTAATGCTGCTCTCTCTCAGGTACTAAACTGGTTTACGTCTAATAACTTATTGTTAAATTCAAAAAAGACAAAATGTATAAAGTTCACTCTACCAAATGTCAAAGTAGTTGACAGCAAAGTTATATTGGGAAGGGACAAACTAGACCTTGTCGAAGAAACTGTATTTTTAGGTATCACAATTGATGCAAAGCTTCAATGGGGTCCTCATATAGAAAAATTGGCAAATAGGCTTAGCTCTGCAGCATATGCTGTTAAAAGAATTAGGGAACTAACTGACGTCGCAACTGCCAGGCTCGTTTATTTTAGTTACTTCCATAGTATCATGTCCTACGGCATACTACTGTGGGGACGGGCAGCGGACATTGAGACCATCTTCGTCTTGCAGAAAAGAGCGATCAGATTCATCTATAAGCTAGGCAGTAGAGACTCGTTAAGAGAATTCTTTAAAGAAACAAACATCCTGACAGTTGCCAGTCAGTATATCTATGAAAATATTATGTATGTCAGGAAAAATATTAGCAACTTTAAAACTGCAGGTAGCCAACATAATGTAAATACTAGAAATAAACATAAACTTTTGATCCCAAGATTTAGGCTGGCAAAAGTTAATACATCCTTCATGGGGCATTGTATACGCTTCTACAATAAAATCCCTGAAGATATATTAAGTTTGACTGAAGCGCGGTTCAAAAAATGTGTAAAGTACACTTTGTGCCAAAAGAGCTACTATAATATTAAGGATTATTTAGATGACAATGATGTCTGGAATTCAAGCATGTAAAATTCACGAGTTTTGTAGTATCTGTGTAAATTCTGTTAATTAAGGAATTTGAAAAGACTAAGTTTGGAGTTTTTTTGTCCATTTTTTCTCCAAAATGATCCAGATTTTGAAATGGACACCTAGTTTAACTTGTAACGTTCATTAAGCCGCAGTATCTGCGCTACTTTGAATAAAACCTTTTCATTTCATTTCATTTTCATTTCATTTCATTTCATTTCATTTCATTTCATTTCATTTCATTTCATTTCATTTCATTTCATTTCATTTCATTTCATTTCAAAAACCAATTTTAAGTATTTTCATCACATTCTGAGTATCAAGATTCCAAAATTTATGCTAGTCTTAAATTAATATTACATTTAATTTCTGTAATGTCCAAATATATAATGTCGAATGTATAATGTCAATAATTAATGTAATGTCAAGTAATAAAGATTAAACAATAAAAGTTAAAGTTTAAAGAACCTTACATCCTGACAATTGCTAGTCGGTATATCTATGAGAACATTATGGATTTTTTCCTGACGTTCATCAGTAACTTTAAAATGTTAGGTAGCCAACACAATGTTAATACTAAAAATAAATAAATATTAACTTTTGTTCTCAAGGTTTAGGCTGTCAAAGGTTAATACATCCTGCGTGGGGCATCGTATGTATACGCTTCAATAATAAAATCCCTAAAGGTATATTAGGGATATTAGCTTGCCTCAAGCGCGGTTCAAGAAGTGTTTCAATTAAAGTGTTTTAGCCTCTAAATAGGTTTTTAAAAGTGTTTTAAGTGCACTTTGGGCCAAAAGGGCTACTATAACCTAAGGGATTATTTAGATGACAATGATGTCTGAAATTGAGGCTAGTACAATGCATGAGTTCTATATTTTATAATAATTTTGTAAACTCTGTTAATTAAGGACTTTGAAAAGACAGACTAAGTTTGGATGTTTTTGTCCATTTTTTCTCCAAAATGATCTAGATTTTGAAATGGACACCTAGTTTGAAATGTAACGTTCATTAAGCTGCAGTTTCTGCACTACTTTGAATTAAACCTTTTCATTTCATTTCAAACGATATTTATTAATGCCTTTAGTTTGACAACTACGAATGGATGGCTGCAGTTGTATATGTTCATCTTCCAATAAAAGTCACCGTGTAGATTCCGGTTCTCGATTCCGTCCTGTAAACGGGTGATTCTGAGTCAGAGCGGGTTTGGCGCCTCGCCTGACGCCTCCGAGGCGTCATTTCCGGCTGGACGATATCCGGGCCGCTTCGCTGTATCTGCGCGAGCTACGGGCTAGTTCAGAAATTGCCTGTGGAACTTTTAAGGAGAGGGAAGTAGCTCGTAGAACTTTTACGGCGAGGTCATCAACTTTAGTAGGGTTGTGCAAAGCTCTGCAGTGGGCTTAGTGACCCTACCCTGCTTGGATAGAATAAGCGGGTATAGCTATAATATATATTGGCCTTTTTTGCATCTACTTAATGAGATGATTTATACAGCGTCCAGTGGTATCTTCACTCACACTAGATGGGTGAAGGGACTACTCCGACGATGTAGTGCCTCGGACATGGTTTTATAGATGGTGTAGGCTTGCCCAGCACCTATACCATCCTGACAGCTTAGTCGGCCTAGCCCACAGGAAAGACTAGTCAATACGTGCGGAGCCAACCAAGCCGCGGGTTTCCTCACGATGTTTTCCTTCACCGTTAGCGTGTGGTATTGCGACTACAAATTCGCAAATGTACGTAACTTTGAAATTAAACAAAGTCATTGGTACATGCCCGCACTCGGGATCGAACCTGGGGCTCTCGCTTGCCAGTCCATGGTTCTACCCACTGAGCTACCACCGCTATAGCTATAATAATAATATTAATAATTGCACTTGTCCGCTACTGCTGTTACACCCGGTGCCGCAGCCGAACCGGCAGCAAGGCTGAAGTATCAAAAGTATGGTGCAATTATGGATGATTATATTTTTGTTCCATTTGCGGTAGAGACAATGGGGGCTTGGGCGACTCAGACCAAGATCCTTGTGGTCCGGACCCTCCAAGATCCTGGGTCGCCGCTTGAAGGACCGTGGGCGTGACTGCCACTACGGTGCGTATCTGGGACAGAGGGTCTCTTTGGCGGTGCAGCGTGGCAATGCTGCCAGCGTGTTGGGATCCTTTGGTTCAGATATTTTCGGGGTGGTTTGTTCAGTTGTGATTTTTTTGTGTGCTTAAATTATTATTATTTTGTGTGTTGTGTTTTCTTGACGAAAATTAATTGGATATTGTACTGTGTATGTTTTTTTATTTGACTAGAAGTATTGTTTAATTACAGCTCCCTGGCAATGTACGTGACATAAAAATGTAAATAATAATAAAATAAATGTTTAATAAGATTCTCTTGTGTATATGTGGATTTTAAAAACCTATTTAGAAGCTAAAAATTCCACCTTTGCCGGGATTCGAACCCGCCACCTCTGGCTATCCGTGCCAGAGGTCGCGGGTTCGAATCCCGGCATGGGTGGAATTTTTAGCCTCTAAATAGGTTTTTTTAAAATTGTCCTTAACACGGGTTAGTGCATTAAAAAGAATATAACACTGGAAGAACTAACACTCTCTTACGTCTCTCAGAAACAATACCGAATCTATTAGTAAAAAAAATGTGCGCTGTATCATTTCATTTCTATATCATTTTATTTATAATTTATTGTATTTCACTTTATTATCATCTATAAATTGTTATTTTAAATTTGGTTTTTGATTTATAATAATAAAATATTATTATTATTTAAAAACCTATTTAGAGGCTAAAAATTTCACCCATGCCGGGATTCGAACCCGCAACCTCTGGCTATACGTACCAGCGCTCTACCAATTGAGCCAATGGGCGACTCACGGCATCAGTGAAATTTCGAACCTCTACAATATTCTCTGTATTACGTACAGGCAGCGACATCTGACTTAAGCAAATTGCATTACTTACAGCCCCGACCACCTACTTTGCAGTTAGGTTTAACATCGGAACGATATCACTGTACCCACATGATTACACTATTTTTATTTTTAATGCACTAACCCGTGCTAAGGAACAAATTTAAAAACCTATTTAGAGGCTAAAAAAAAAGCCTCTAAATAGGTTTTTAAATTTGTTCCTTAGCACGGGGATTCGTTTCTGTTTTTCATGTTTCAGCAATCTATGTTAATTAAAACAGCCAAGGAAAATTATTATTGGCTGTTGGTGACAGACCTTTTTTATTTTTTTGAACTAAAACTTTCGTAAGCACAACACATTGTAGACTTTTAGTCCAGATTTACTTACGGTGAACAACAGTGTGAGACAAGCAACCGACGACGCGAGCTCCGTCTCTGCTCACCATGATTAAGCTCTGCGAATCGGAGCGAAACCTGGTCGGACTTTTCCGATATAACAACACCCGTAAGTAAATCCGGACTAACAGTCTACAACCTAGTTAAGTTGCGTGCGAGTGGTAGGGCGTTTTAAAAATACAATTTTTAATTTGGGACACGTGTATTCGGCTAAAGGCCAGGACTAAGACTTACTAAAACTACTTATGCCTGAGGCTTCGCAGAGGCCAGGCGCGACAACATCCGTTTGCTGAGTCAAGTGTCTGGACCTTACAAAGTAGTTACATTGTCTCTACTTGAAAACAGAGAGATTGCTTGGTCCAGCAAAAATGGTAGAGTCAGCAGACGTAACTCCTCCCTCCTTAAGTTCGAAGTTCTCTTTCTTGGGACTTTTGGAACAAGAAGCAGAACTTCGATGACATAATAATCTTATTTTTAGGTGATGCTTATAAGCTAAAACACAAATGAATACAATGGTTATAATGTAGAGCACAATGGTCCAGACGCTAATAGATTTCACTGTAATAATTGACTTTTCATTATCACTTTCACTTTTCTTCAGCAGATAAGACAGGAACTTGACGTCCATGAGGTCGATGCCTTCCAGATCCACTGGTTTCGCTGTCATTTCTGCTACAGGTGGTTTCACGCTAGGCAGATGTACGATAGGCAGTTTAGGGTATGAAACGTTCTCGGTGTCGCTGGTATGCATTCTCAGATGGACATCACCAATCTGTACTTCACAGGGATCATCTAAAGTAAGTACATATGTGCCAAGGATCTTTTGGCGGTATATTTCGTTAGTGCAGGTTCTGGAAAGTATCTTCTGCTCCTTACTGTAGAGTATCCATCTGTTGGGTTGAATCATCTGTACCTTTACTGCTTCGATAGAGACTGGGACTTGTTTGCAGGACGTGGTGTTTTCAACGTACGTCATCAGTTGAGTGATGCAGGTGTCTTGAATGTAGCTGGACCTGTCATCGTTGATGCAGAGAAAGCTGAACTCGTCGATCTCCTGGCATGGGGCGGTTAGTAGCCTGATATTCGATCCCTTCACTAGGGTATAGGGAAATTTGGGAACAATGACAAGGGTTTGTTTTTGGGATAAAATAGGTAAAGGAATCATTTTGTAATAGATATAAGTGTCCTTGCTTACAAGTGGTATTTCCAATAGATAGTTAATTTGATTTCCTTTAAAGTATGCTTTTAACGTCATGGTTTGCTCTATTTTAACTAGGTTTTCCAAAGTAGGTGGATATACCAAAGTCTCTACCTTATTTATCTTTTCAAGAAGACTTAACATTTTCGTTGTCTCTATTATAGATGTATGTAATGTACCTAATCTACTTAAGGCTATACTTGTTTCAATCTCGTTCAACTTAATATGGATAGACTGAAAGTTATGAATTAACAGATTGTAAGTACTCAGAATTTGAGTTTCAATGTGATTTAGATAGTTAGATTTTGAGAGTTCATTAAGATTTTCCGAAATTTTCTTGATTTCCTTGTTAATTTGAATGAGATTGTCATTTAACTTAAAAGTAGAATTTGCAAGAGTTTGCACCATTTCAGTAATCAAAGTCATTTTCCGATTGCTTTCCTTTTGATTGGATTTTATTTCATTAATAATTTTGTCGTATTTAATAGCATCTTCATTATCAAGATTTCCGGTTATGATTTTGATTATTGAACCAAGAGGATTTAGTATACCTCGTTTTACACGAATAGAGGGTGCAACCTGTTGGAATTTTTCCAAGGTATTGTTTTTTACATATTCCGTTTGGATTCTTATATCTACAAAATTAAAAGTAAGATTCTTATCAAATACCTTAACTAATTCATTCAATTCGTGGACACATAACAGGTTCGTTTTCAGATCGTCTGCGACTGGTGTGAAGTCGAGCGTCTTCACTAAAATCCACTTATCTTTGCTAATGACAGCAACGCCTTGCTTGACGGGCAGAACTCCTGGATTATTATTTAGGTCCTGAAGTTGAAGGGCCTGGAGTTGCATCACCATAGTCATGGTTACTGTCATGACGAGCAGGTGCCTGTAGGGGCAGACGTTTTACGTTCTTTAATGGGACTTTAGTGTCTCTATTACGAACACGAATTGGTACTATATTCCTATCTGTTTTGCCTATAACTTTAGCGCTTGAATAGCGGGCTTTGTCTTTACTACTCCTTTTATTTGTATCTTTAGCAAAAACTGTAGTACCGGGGTCAAGTTGAATGTTTGTTTCACCTCCCCGCTTATGAATTATTTTACTCTTTTTCCTCATTGCTTGTTCTGAAAGATGGGCATATAGGTATTTGGTTCGTTTTGCATGTTCTTTTACTAGTTGCTGCGTGTATTGTTTTTCAAAATCGGCGTCGAAGACATGTCTCGAATCAGTGTGTCCTAACAAGACTTCTAAAGGTGTCATTCCAGTGCTAGAGTGTATGCTGTGGTTATAAGCCATCACAGCGTATGTCATTACAGAAGCAGCGTCTGTGTACTTTTGTTCATACTTAGCTATTCTGTATATCTCTATTATGGTAGAGTGAAATCTCTCGATGAGTCCCATAGAGTTCGGACTGTTAGGCGTACCTATATGTAGTTCTACTTTATAAAGTGAGAGAAGCTCTTTCAGTAACGCATTGTTAAATTCTGATCCTGGGTCTGAGCTTATTTTTAGAGGTACTCCGTAAAAACTGAAATACTTAATGAGGGCACGTACTACTTCAGGAGTAGAGCGGTTAGCGATTTCAAACGCTTGTCCAAGTTTGCTAAAGGCGTCTATGATAGTCAGGTAGTAACGTCCTTCAATTGAGAATAGATCAATGAAAATTTCTTCAAGTGGTTTAGTTTGAGTTTGGGTCAACTGTAATTGTGGTTTTATTGGGTTCCTATCATATTTCATTTTTTGGCATGTTTCGCAAGAGTTGATAATACTGGATATGATTGTTTCCATATTGTGCCAAAAGTATGTACGTTTTATGTGTGCTAACGTTTCCCGTATACCTCGGTGGCAGGTTTTACCTATGTGATACTTTCTCACTATGTCTTGTTGTTCCGTTTCATCTTCTACGAAAATAACTCGCTTTGTACACTCGTAAAACTGTACAAGCTCTCTTTTGAACAAGAAAATCACTGATTGCGTAAACTGTCGTCGGTGTTCATCGTCTTCAAAGTAGATGTAATACTTTGTTTTATTTTTTACATATTCTTTCAGGAATTGTTTAACTAGGTCAGGGCGGTTGGTAGGTAGATGTACTTCTAAAATGCGCTGTTTTTCCCTAGATAAATCTTTCACTGAAAGTTTGTCAATTTGCCATGTGAAAACTAGTATTTGGTTGGGTTTAGTGTCAACGGCTTCCTGTAAGATAGGAATTCCTTGAGATTCAGTATCTTCTGCCGAATGAGCCGTTGCAGTTTCTGAAGTCTCTTTTGAGGCTGTAAGTGTAGCACTAGATGGGCTAGGTATAGAGTAGGGTGACCTACGTCCTATTGACATAGTTCTATCAGAATCAGAGTCAGGGATACTGATTGGGTGTTCAGAGTCACTAGAGATGGTCATAGGGCTAGGTGATTTGCCTTGGGCAAGAGTTTGTTTCTGTTGTTTACCTAAATCTGCTAGATCCTGTGTCAATTGGCTTATGGTTCGTTCCTCGTCATCAACATTAACATCCATTGATGCGTTTTCGTCTTTACCCAGAGCATTTAGCTTTATTCGTGACAACGCGTCGGCGTTGCTATTGAGTGTGCCTTTCTTGTAGGCTATGTCGAAGTCATATTCAGATAGACGTAAGCGCCATCGCGTTAGTCTACTATTTGTATCTGATAGCGATTTTAGCCACTGGAGAGGCTTGTGATCTGTCACTACTGTAAACTTTTTACCATAAAGGTACGGGCGAAAGTGTTTGATAGCCCATACTACAGCTAGCAGTTCCTTTTCAGTTACACTATAGCGTGATTCTGCATCATTAAGTGTGCGACTAGCATACGCTACAGGTAAGTTTTTGTTAATAGGTCCTTGTGATAGAATTGCACCTATTGCAAAGTTTGAAGCGTCCGTTGTAAGGACATAAGGTCTATCTGGATCGGGGTATTGCAAAATTGGGGCATTAACTAACAGTTCTTTGCACATATTGAAAGCATCAGTGTACTGCTGGTCAATGACAATTTTGTTCTTCTTTTTTAGACACGCTGTTAGTGGTCTAGTAACCTTAGCAAAGTCCTTGATGAATTTTCGGTAGTAACCTACTAAGCCTAGGAAGCTTTTAATCTCGGTAGTGGTCTTTGGAATCGGAAAATCAAGGATTGCCTTTATTTTGTCATTATTAGGTTTTAAGCCTTCGCTAGTTATTTGGTGACCTAGGTATAACACTTCTTTTCTTAAAAATTCTGATTTGTCCAACTGTACTTTAAGGTTGGTTGCACGTAACCTGTCGAACACTGTGCGAAGTTTTAAGAGATGTTCCTGGAGACTTGATGAAAAGACGATTATGTCGTCTAAGTAAACGAGGCAGTGCAGTCCCTGCAAACCTCGCAAAACGCTATCAATTGTTCGCTGGAATGTCGCTGGCGCTGTTTTCAGGCCAAAGGGCATTCGAGAGAACTCATAATGTCCCGCTTGGGTAGAGAAAGCTGTCTTTTGTCGGTCTTCCTCAGCAACCTCTATCTGGTGGTAGCCACTGGCCAGGTCAAGGGTGCTGAAGTAAGTACTTCGTCCTAGTTTATCGAAAAGATCCGTGATGTTAGGTAACGGATATTTGTCGTTTACCGTTAACTCGTTTAGTTTCCTATAGTCTATTACTAGCCTATATTTCTTTTCGTTAGATGCATCAGTTTTTTTCGGTACTAAGTGCACGGGGGCACTCCAAGGGGAGTGTGACTCCTGGATGATATTGTCTTTTAGCATTTTCTCAACTTGTCTATTTATTTCCTGGTTAATAACTTGTGGTTGCCTATATGGCCTAATAAAAATTGGGTCTTCGTTTCGAGTACGGATTTGGTGTTTTACATCATTTGTGAAAGATAATGGTAGTTTTTCACAGTAAAAGATGTCTTTATATTCGGTACAGAGGTCGTGAATGCACTTTCTTTCTTCCTCATTCATGTGGTCTAACCTAAGCTTGGTGTTCAAATTTTCGGTTAACCAGTCGTCAACTTCCAAGTCCTTCATTTCCACATCATTTATGCTGAAACTGACACATTCCTCACTTTCATACGGAGTTACTTTAAAGGGTCTAGTTACAGTAATAGCATACTCTAGGTTTGTTAAATTTTGAATAATAGTGGTTGCGTAACCATTGTCGCATTGGACAATCGCACTGGGCATACGCACTCCATCAGCGAATTGTGTATAATTTATAATTGCTTGGCCTGTATACAAATCTGTCGGCAGTTGAACTCTTTGTTCAGTCCGCGGTGAAATAAGTACTTTGTAAGCGCTATTGGGCGTGTTACAATGTATTGGAATTAAAGTGGAATTTGTGTACAGTACTTGAGCTTTGATATCAATCGACGCTTCGAGTTCTCGTAAGAGATCGAGTCCTATAAGACCGTCGTATTTGGTGTCTACATTGTAGATGTAGAATTTGTGATTTCCGTGGGCACAGAAGGTGCTCGGCAAAGGGATTTCTATTACCTCGTTATGCTTACTAATTGCATGAGTACTGATAACTTCAAAGGGTTCGAACCTTTTATAAGCACGGTAGTATTGGTTCGCCTTATTAGGGCTTATAAAAGACCTGGTACTTCCCGTGTCTATCATAAAGTTTGCGTTAATTTCGGGCAAATGAATATATGGCAACTTAAGATTGTCATTATAATGTAAGTTAATTATCTCGGGGGTTGTTGTGTGGTAACTGCCTGAAAATTTTCAGTATTATCGGTTTCTGTGGGTTGGTCCTTCTGTTCTTCACATTCATACGTCTCTTGGTCATAATAATAATCCTGTGCATACTGCTCGTCGTATGCGCCATAGTATTCGTACGGGTCACAATCATACGAGTATTCAAGGTCTAGTTCATTAAGTGGAAGCTTTGGCCTTGCCGTCCTCATAGATACGTCGTTTTCAACCTGTGGTGGTCGGTAATTCGAAGTTTGGGGTTGGCTTTGGAATGGCTTGAATGGTTGTAGGGGCTGTAAGCCTGAATTTTGTTGTGGTCTATATCCAAACTGCGGTGGTTTATAGCCAAAAGATTGGGGTGGTTTATATCCGAATTGGGGTCGAAAGCCTTGAGGCTGAAGATTTGGTCTGAAGCCAGTTGGTTGAAGGTTTGGGCGGAAACCCGTCTGTTGAAAGTTTGGGCGGAAGCCCGCCGGTTGAAGATTTGGGCGGAAGCCCGTGGGCTGAAAGCCTAATTGTGGACGAAAGCCAGTTGGAGTGGCGTTCGGAATTGGTAGAGGCTTGAAGCCGAACTGCTGAGGTGGCTTCGGAGCCAAGGCTGCCTGAGCCTGACTTTGGGTGCTAGGGCTATGCCTATTATAAAGCCTATTTTTTGCATGGTATTGGTCCAAGAAATTTACTTCCTCGAGCACGATGCTAAGGGCATCCTCAAGAGTGGTGGGGCCCTTCAGTCGTACGAGTCTCATCATATTCTCATTTAAATTATGTAGGAAAACATTTTGTGCAGTGTTGTTGTATATAGCGATTTTACTTTGTCTAATATTTGGGTCTGCAATTTGATTGACTTTTGAAAAGAGCACTGATCGAATCGATTGTATACGGTTACAGAATGATGTGTAATCTTCGCCGTTTTTAATTCTTAATGACTCTAGCTCAATAGCAATACATTCTTCGCTACGAGGGTCTCCAAAATGCTGAAGAAACAATGCCTTAAGGGCTGCCCAGCTGGTAATGTCCTCTCTCTCTGAGATGAGTGCAGCAGCATCACCAGTTAGCCTGCTTGTGAGTGTGTGGAACACGTACTCGTTCTGATTTTCATCTCCGCCATATTTTCCTACTATATATTCTACCTTTCGGATAAACAAATTTAGGTGACGTTTGTCGCCGTCGAAAAGGGGTACTAGTTTTATCATTTCCGGTGGAATAGCTACTAATTGTGCCATTTTGTCAATTCTTGGTTTTACTTAGATTATGTGACTCTACTTAAAGTTAAGTTTAATGTCGCTTTTAGCGGAAAATAACTAAAGTTGTGAATTTACTTAGAACTAAGTTTAATTATGCTTATAGCATACAAAAATTCAAATACTTAATTCTACTAAAATTGTAAGCTCGATGCATACAAAGTTCCTAAAATAATAAAATTACAAGCGCGATGCAGGTAAAGTTCTTAAACTAATAAAATTACAAGCACGATGCAGGTAAAGTTCTTACACTAATAAAATTACAAGCACGATGCAAGTAAAGTTCTTACACTAATAAAATTAGACTAATAAAAAAGATAAACATATGGTCTTAGGAGCCTTTATTGACATAGAAGGTGCTTTCGACAAAACAACTTTCAGTAGCATCAACCAAGCGCTGGTGAAACGAGGAGTGCAGCCAACCATCACGGGCTGGATAGACAACCTCCTGCGTCAAAGAGCCATAACGCTTAAGGTAAACAGCACTACGAGGGCAATAGTGGCCAGAGGCTGCCCTCAAGGGGGAGTTCTATCGCCACTTCTATGGAACCTAGTAGTTGACGGCTTAATCAGACGCCTTGATGAATGTGGTTTCTGGATAATAGGCTACGCCGACGATATAACAATCCTGACGATAGGTAAATCCGAGGATATTCTATACAGTCTAATGAGAACGGCGTTTGGCATAGTAGAGCGATGGTGCAAGACTCATCAACTAACCGCCAACCCGACTAAAACGGAATTAGTACTTTTTACAAACAAACGTAACCCAAAAACACAAAACCTACCAAAGTTTTTCGGAACAACGCTAACCCTGTCACCAACAGTTAAATATCTCGGTGTGACGCTAGATAGCAAGCTAAACTGGAGCTCGCACCTACAGAATATCGTTAACAAGGCCCAGATGACCTTCTGGCAATGCCGCGGCCTCATAGGAAAACAGTGGGGTCTACGCCCGTCACTTATGATGTGGTTATACACTTCGGTGATAAGACCCGCTATAACTTATGGCGCCGTTGTATGGTGGACCAGAACAAAACAGAAAATAGCAGTACTTCAATTACAGAGGCTACAACGACTGGCATGCCTCGCAGTAGCTGGGTGCATGAAGACAACACCGACTACTGCCCTGGAAGCCCTGTTGAACCTCAGACCTCTACACTTGCACGTTCAACAAGAAGCAGCCAGTGCTGCCCTACGGCTTCGGACAACCGGTATATGGAAACAAAACAGCTACACCCCACACACACAAATCCTAGCAGCCGCTGTTTCGGACCAGCCTATGATAGAAGCGGTGTGCGACAGAATACCAAACACTTATATTTTCGACAAAAAATATAAGGTACAACTGCAAGAGGAGCCTACCGACTACTCGGGAATACACGAAGTCAGAGTGTACAAGGACGGCTCCAAAACTGAAACAGGAACGGGCGCAGGAGCCTTTTCCAACGAACTAAATCTAAAAATATCTACAACCCTTGGCAACCTGAATACAATCTTTCAGGCAGAATGCATCGGTATAACAAGAGCTGTCGCGCTGTTGAACACAAGAGATGCGAAGGCTTACGCAATACGCATAATCTCGGACAGCGCCTCAGTCCTACAAGCACTCAACAGCAATCTTACAAACAACAGCTTGATACTAGAGTGTCACCATGAATTGGAAAAACTGTCAACAAATAACAGAGTCACTTTACAATGGATAAAGGGTCATAGCGGCTCCCTGGGCAATGATGCCGCAGATGAACTCGCTAAAAGAGGCTCGGAAACCACAGTGGAAGGACCCGAACCCCTGCTCCCACTCCCATACAACCAGTTTAGAAAATGGTTGAGGTCGCGAACAGAAAGCCAGCATGCTGAACTTTGGAGAACAGAAACCAAATGTAGACAAGCCAGGGAGGCCTTACCAACAATCTCGAAACGTCTTTCACGTAGCCTGCTGCGTCTGAGAAGAGAAAATCTGCGCAAAGCTGTGGCAATCTTAACAGGCCACTGCTCACTGAACAGACATCTCTACAACATGGGTCTAACCGACAGCCCGCTTTGCCGGGGATGCCTCAAAGAAGAGGAAACACCCGCCCACGTGACCATTCACTGCGAAGGCGTGGAAAAGCAACGGACCGCCATCATTGGGAAGCCGGGGTCCCTTCAGGAAGCCTGCAGTGACATCGGAGCACTGCTGGCTTTCTGGAAAGAGATAGGCTGGCTGGAGTAAACGAACAGCTCCACTACGTACAATGGCCCAATCATGAGGCTAAGTGCGGAAATCTCAGGTCTAACTAACTAACTAACTAACACTAATAAAATTACAAGCACGATGCAGGTAAAGTTTTCCTTAAAATTAAATTGATTTTCTTAACTAAAGTCTATAAAAGGTCTAAGGTTTGGAAATTTCAATTTTTGGAAATACCTCGCCGACACTTTCAGACACTTATAACTAACCTAACTAGATGGAATAGGAGTGGATAGACAGGAATAGTGAATTGGATCTACTCACAGGCTACCCATGGTCCCTCCGGTGAATCCAGTCCTGTTGCCTCCGCTGTCCGCCTTGTTGAAGATGGTCACAAGTTTTTCGCCGCCTTAACTTATTTATTTGGTTCGTAGATTTCCAATTAAACGCTTAAAAACGCCCGTCACTTTTACAAATTTTAGTAAAATATGTGACGTGGAAATCCTACCGGCTGCGCCAGTTAAGTTGCGTGCGAGTGGTAGGGCGTTTTAAAAATACAATTTTTAATTTGGGACACGTGTATTCGGCTAAAGGCCAGGACTAAGACTTACTAAAACTACTTATGCCTGAGGCTTCACAGAGGCCAGGCGCGACAACATCCGTTTGCTGAGTCAAGTGTCTGGACCTTACAAAGTAGTTACATTGTCTCTACTTGAAAACAGAGAGATTGCTTGGTCCAGCAAAAATGGTAGAGTCAGCAGACGTAACTACCTTTTTTATTGTTTATTTTGACATTTTGTACATATTGTCTTTTCTACTTATGTCAGTTTTAAATGTTGTTTCTGTCTAATCTATTATTAATTGTCTTGTGAAAATATTATTATGATCGAATAAACACGGAATTATAAATAGAACTATATTTTTTATAAAACAGAAAAGTAGAGCACCATACGGTGCTTAACATTGGCTATTACTCTTTATAAAACAAACATAATTAATGTTATACTCGTATAAAGCTGCAAGTTACAAATATACAAAAATAAATAAATAAAAGAATTACTATTATTTGCTTGATAAAATCCATACCGTAATACAGAAAACAATCAACGCCATCTAGTGGCCAAAAATAAAAGTAAACGGTTGCGTACAACCGCTATAAATCTCGACAAGGATTCTGCCAAGGCGCCCGCATATGTCTGGCGAGTGCTATCTCGTACGGCCTGTGCGTCCCTCACTGTCACCTACATAGTGAATGCTTAGCCACGGGCTATCGTAACTTCTCCTTTGTATTAGCTGAGATTGTGAAATGCCCCGCATGTGGGTTCAGAAGGTGTTGTTGACAGGTATTAGAGGCAGTTTTACTGTTATATTAACAATCTCACAATGGGTAACGTGCCTCTAAATTAGATTGGAGTAACATTTTAAACGACATAGAAAAACTCGCAATATAAAAACAAATTATTATTTTTATACATAGTTTTAAAGGTCTGATAAAACGCAAAAATCAAGTCAGCCAGTGACTTGATTTTTAAGCTAAAAAAAAATTTATTAACCTGTTGCGTTTTGATTTTCAAAATTAAAAAAGGTTCCTTTGTCCGATCGTCACCATTTCAATCCTCAGATTAGGAAAATGTACCTTGTATATATCTCATTATGTAGATTGATTTCTAAATATCGATACATCCTTAGGGATATGACATTTTAATTATGTTACGGCGAGTCCGATTTCGGTCTTCAATTGTCAATTTTGAAGTTAGTAAAAGGTTTTTTGTTGAATAAAACACACTACGCTGGGACGCAGATGGCTAACTACGCAGATGGCTAACCAAACCAGCTCTCATGTTCGATTGAGAACCAAGGATCACCTAGAAAATATCTAAAGCCCAAGAGGTCATGTCGATCGGCACTAGCTGGCCTAAATTGGAAGCTGCCGTAAACCACCGTCAGAAGTGGAAATCTATAGTTGAGACCCTATGCTCCCCTAGGAGGTAAAGGACCGCAAAAGCGAATTAATTTTTTTTTTTTTAGTTAAAGGTGGCAATTTTTAAGAAGACTGGTTCTTATGTATCATCATCATCATCATCAATCCATTATGTCCCCACCGACGGGCACCGAGGGTTAGTATCAATAAATTTATTCATTTAGTATATTTATATAATAATTGCACATCAGCACTTTCTGATAATAACTATCATACAAATTATGAAATAAGGTTATTACCAAACACGTTTAGAAACTTAACAACATTATGCTATTTTTATTTTTAATGTACTAACCCGTGCTAAGGACAAATTTAAAAACGTATTTAGAGGCTAAAAATTTCACCCATGCCGGGATTTGAACGAGATTCGACTACGGCTACCGACTCGGGGCTGTAAGTGATGCAATTTGCTTAAGCCAGATGTCGCTGCCTGTACGTAATACAGAGAATAGTCTAAAGAGGTTCGAAATTTCACTGGTGCCGGTGAGTCACCCATTGGCTCAATTGGTAGAGCGCTGGCACGGATAGCCAGAGGTTGCGGGTTCGAATCCCGGCATGGGTGAACTTTTTAGCCTCTAAATAGGTTTTTAACAACATTACTTTTTACTATAAAACCGAAACTAAGCCTAAAACCAATTTTCTACTTTAAAAAAATATTTCAGCCAGATCGCTGTCGAGTGATGTCCACTATCAAGAAGACTTAATTATCCCATCTTTTTATTGTGATTAACATCTTGAAAAATCGATGTCTGTAATGATTTGTTGCAATTTGCTTTGCAATAAACTGTGTTATGTCTTACCTATCCGTTTACAGTTAAAATATGTAAAATTATAGTTCAAACCAATTATTTTAATAATAAATTATATCAAACTAAAGAAAAACATGTCACATATAAAATCTTTTTATTCTAAAGCTCTGTCATTGGATAGATTAACGGTAATCTTCAATTAATTAACTGTCCTTCCGACATAGCCTCTCCAATGAAATCAAAATATATTTTTTTGCATGTTCTCTATTATTTAAAATAGTTACCTATTGTGTGAAACTCTCGTGTGCTGTATTGACACTTAATTATCACGTCCAAAGCAAACGCGAAACAATAAATGAGTTTGGCAGGGGACTGAGGCCTGCGGTTTTGGCGAAGGTTTGGTTGCGTAAGACAACCAATCAGGGCATATGTTCTGTAAGTACCTTAATATACTACAAAATTACAGACACGGGGGCACGTGCCATGTTTGACTTGATGCGGTAATGAAGTTAATTCGGCGTGTTCATACCATTGTAGCGTTCGTGGCCTAGTCTTTTTGGCCTAGATGGGAATCAATCACTTGAGTTAAGCAACAACAGGCGCGGTCAGGTACTGGATGAGTGACCGTCCCGTGACTACCGCTAGTGGCATTTTTCCGACCGCTTCCTTGTTTCGCAAGGCATGTTGAGCTGTTGGTGCCGGCTGCCATGTAATGGCGGTCGTTAAGCCATGTCAGAGGCCTTAAGGGCGGTTGATTACTTCTGACAGTAAGACCAGCCACTTGTCTTATAATCCTCCACCAACCCGGACTTGGCCCCCGTGTGGGATAATAGTAAAAGCTTCCTTCGATGCAGGAATGGACCCGTGCCCTAGCAGTGGGGACATACAAGAGTTGATATCGATACCATTGTCATTGTCAATTGTATTTTGCACATTTGCTTCAAAAGCATGTAGGTACCTAAATGTAATGTAATTTATTGTTAAATTTGCTTTAAAGTATGGGAGGGCTATGTCCAGCAGTGGACTAATATAGCCTGAAGAAGAAGAAGATGCTTTAAAATATGAGACTTTATACATAATATAAATCATGATTAAGACTATTAGGTATATTATATAGTTATAATAGTTCCGATTTAAGGTTGCCTGGAAGAAATTGCTATCAGCAATAAGTCCGCCATTGTACCTCTTCTTTTGTGGCTGTTGTCTCTGTAATTATTTTCTGTGTACGATAAAGAATATTCTAACCTTGTTATCTTATACTATATTTTTTACTGTAATTGTATTGCTGTGGATTTGTGTTAAATACGAGTACAGTGCTACACAAGAAATAAGTCTCGCGGACGTACCTGACCAAATTTTGGATGTGCGGCAAGTTGATCGACCAATCAGATAGTTTCATTTTATGGCAGGCCGCGCGCCTTTGTTGCTATTGGTTGATTCAACGTTATCGATGCAGGTGACTATTAGTTTGGCAATATTAGCGTGAGTGAAATAGGTAGCGCTACCGCGGCAATCAATTCTGCACCTTAACCGTATCGGTTAAAGATCATGTTGAATGTACTTATAGCTTCGGGTACTTTCGTTACACTTCTGTTTTGAACTAAAACTTTCGTAAGCACAACATATTGTAGACTTTTAGTCCAGATTTACTTACGGGTGTTGTTATATCGGAACAGTCCGACCAGGTTTGGCTCCGATTCGCAGAGATTAATCATGGTGAGCAGAGACGGAGCTCACGTCGTCGGTTGCTCGTCTCACACTTCTTCCACTTACACACACTTCTAACACTATTTCCTAGTCTGCGCGATCGTAGATTCCCGACGGGACTTTTAAGATGTGTAGTACTTTACGTACAATTTAGAGAGTGAGTGGCGGTAGCCCAGTGGGTAGAACTACTTGGAAGCGACAGTCCTAGGTTCGAATCCCCGTGCAGGCATATACCAATGACTTTTTTTTCTAAGTTCTGTACACTCGTTAACTGCAAAGAGGAAAACATCGTGAGGAAATCTGAGTATCTGAGGTGTTCAAATATAACTCAGTGCTTGAAATTGCAAATCGGCGACACGTGATCTCTCTCCGAGATCCCTATACCCTGTACCCTGTGCCCTGTACCCTGCCATATTATTAATTTATATAATTTTGCTATTCTTCAGATAAAAAATAACTTGTACTATAAAAAAATACGTGCGGAGCCAACCAAGCCCCGGGTTTCCTCACGATGTTTTCCTTCACCATTAGCGTGTGGTATTGCGACTACATATTCGCAAACGTACGTAACTTTGAAATTAAACAAAGTCATTGGTACATGCCCGCACTGGGGATCGAACCTTAGGCTCTCGCTCGCGCGTCCGTGGTTCTACCCACTGAGCTACCACCGCTTCAAAAATAAGATACGATAAGAATATTCTATATTGTACACCAGGAAAAACAAAAAATTACAGGCTACTTAATAAAAAGAGAATATACGCAGTTGGAAATGTGTTCAGCCCTCTGCGGGGAGTCGAAGCCATCTGTAAACTAGCTAGTTCACACAGCGACCCGCATTTCGGACGCAAGGTCGCTCCCGACAGAAGCATTCACCAAATGCACAAATTGATCACGGCCGAGAATTTATGGCGCGTTAGCTGTGAGGCATTGCCTAGAGCGATTTAATTTAGGTCGCCATCTGCAAGGATGTGTTTATAGGTTCAACAAGACTTTTGCCAGATGATAAAATTATTATACGATTTTTATTTTTAATGCACTAACCCTTGCTAAGGACAATTTTAAATACCTATTTAGAGGCTGTACGTAATACAGAGAATATTGTAAAGAAGTTCGAATTTCATTGAGGTCCATTAGCTCAGTTGGTAGAGCGCTGGCACGGATAGCCAGAGGTCGCGGGTTCGAATCCCAGCATGGGTCGAATTTTTAGCCTCTAAATAGGTTTTTTGTAAAGAGCAGTAGTTTTCATCTATGTGGATGGTGGACTAAACTACCAGGTATACATCCTGTCGGTAGCAGATGTTCCAAATACTTACATAGTTTAAATAAATAATCCACAGACCGGGGAGCACGTAGCGCTCCACCGCAAGCGTTCACATCAGTTTTGTGAATTATCGCTGTAATTTCCTAGTAAAGTTCCGCATATTTTCGTGGTAGGTAACGAAATTCTACGAGTGAGTTCGTAACTTTGAAGCCATACTTAGTTTATATTTTATTGCATACGACACACAATTTAAATGATTATTTTAATTTGACATTCCATTAATCCCAATAAATTTTATAATTGTAGACTTTTAGTCCGGATTTACTTACGGGTGTTGTTATATCGGAAAAGTCCGACCAGGTAAAGTCTGCAATGTGTTGTGCTTACGAAAGTTTTAGTTCAAAAATTTTATAATGTTATTTTAAATACTTCTTCATAATAAAAGTTCAATTTAAATAATTATTTAAATTTATCATACTACGACATTTCAACTCATTGCTAATCAATTCATAAATTTTATTATTTTATTTTAATATTTCAATACAATTATAACTTTTACAGAGCGATTCTGTAAATATTCGTTATTTTAAGATTTTGTTATTTGTACGCCTTTACAGCTGAAACTTTATTATTTATAAGAATTTTTATGTACACGCATGTTTCACAAATAAATGAATTTGAGTTGATTTGAAACATTTAACAGGACATTACATAAGAAGTAGCATGTACAGAGACGATCTTATCTCTGAAAGAGATTTCTTCCAGCAAAACTTAATGAGCTGAAGAAGTAGTAAAAAGTGGGTCTATAAACGTGTATAAAATATATTACAATTAGCTACGACTTAGAGAAATTGTTCCTTTTTTAAAATAAGTAAACTGCTTCTTAGCATAAAAGAAAAATTTAATTTAAAATTACCAACAAGTTGTACTCATTTTTATTATTTTTATAATATACTAGCTGACCCAGCGAACTTCGTACCGCCTAACACACGATTCTTTAATTTTTTTCTCTGCGTAAGAACCATCCTCGTAGGTACTTCAAGGAATATTCTAAAAAAAGAATTAGCGAAATCGCTTCAGCTACTCCCGAGATTTGCGCTTACAAACACATTCAGCGATTCATTTTTATATTATAGATTTTTTCTTCTTCTTTAGGCTATATATTATTAGTCCACTGCTGGACATAGCCCTCTCCTAATGAGTGCGTTGGGTTCTGCCTTCATTGGGAGGAATTGCCCATCCCCACGCTGGGCATGCGGGTTGGGGATCCCAGTTTGGTAGAATTCTATGCAGGGCGCTGCTGCCCACCCCCCGGTTTGTGTCCCTTAGACGCCTTTTACGACACTCGCGGGAAGAATTTGAGTTGATGCTATTCTCTAGGCCGACACCAGACACTCAGGTTTCCCTACGATTGTTTCCTCCATGAGTTTATTTCAGAAAAAATACACGAAAGATTAAAAAATATTACTTTCTGAGCACTTATTAAATACCAACGAAAAATCTGAGCTGCTTTCCAGAAACCTATCAAATAGCCTATCACTGGTTTTCTTTCAATGAAAAGCAATGAACGTTATAGGAATATTTTTTAACGAAAAAGTAATTATTTGATACGAATCTATTGCGTGACTGATCTGTTGCGATACTGGCCGTTATGTTTTGGTAATGTTGATTGGATCGCCATTTGTGTTTGTCTTTTTTTACTTTCTTTTTTGTTATTTTAAATGGCATTTTAGAATTATTTTTAAGTATCTGGCCATTACCAGTTTTGTAGATTTATAGGTAGCTGACTCGGCAATGTTTGCTGTGCCATTAAATAGCCTACGGCCGGTTCCTATCTACCAAGAGATTATAAAAATAAAATCATGATAATCTGTGAAGCCGTTTTGGCGGAGACCTTTAACAACAATGTGACAGGAGATTATTAGGTACATATAAGAAGATTACAACTGTACGGCTCTAAACGGAGGTAACCCTGGAATACCTTAGTAAGTAAGAGTAACTAAGAAATTATATTAATTATATAAATTATACTACGATATTCCGATGTAAAATCTAACTGCAAAGTAGGTACTCGGAGCTGCAAGTAGTGCAAATTACTTCAGCCAGATGTCGCTGCTTGTACGTAATATAGAGAATATTGTAAAGAGGTTCGAAATTTCACTAATGCCGGTGAGTCGCCCATTAGCTCGGTTGGAAGAGCGCTGGCACGGATAGCCAGAGGTCGCGGGTTCGAATCCTGGAATGGGTGGATTTTTTAGCCTCTAAATAGGTTTTTAAGAAATTATTTTCAACATCAACAAAAAAAAAACATGGATGCGTCAAATAAAAACCTGATTTGTGGTAACAAATACCACTCGCTAATTGTGAGGGAAGGAACATTGTGAGGAAACTCTGCTTATTCAGCTTCTCACATATTTACAATGTATTTTTAGCACGCGAGACTGAGAAAATCATGTAGGTGGCTACTTCACTCCATTCAATAACATAGTCCCAGGCATAAGACTCGATTAATCTAGGGTTTTTTTAGCCACTAGACGCTTTATAAATCGGCATAGATGCAAAAAGGCCAAGATGTTGAAATTAAAACTTCTTAAGACGCACTTTTTCTGAACAGTATACGTATCTAGACCGTCACAACTTTCTCGACTTCAATCATTCAGTGACGCTAAAGCAGGTATACTCGGCTCCAGTCAGTCAGTGACGCTGAATTGGATATTATGCACTCAATTTCAGTCGGTCCGTGACGCGCTAAACCGAATATATTCGACTCCAGTCGGTCAGTGATGCTGTATACGTGATACGTGACGATGTATCGGATATATTTAGCTCTAGACAGTCAGTGACGCTGAATCAAGTATATTAAACTCCAGTAGGTCAGGACGCTATAGCGCATATACTCGGTTCCAGTTGGCAAGTGACGATGTGACTGGCTCTCGTCAGTCAGTGACGCTGAATCGAATATATTCGACTTCAGTTGTTCAGTGACGCTGTAGCGCCTGTACTCGGTTCCATTTGGCCAGTGACAATGAATTGGATATTCCTTAACCAAGCAATGTACTTTACAGGACCACATTAAATTGAAATAAAGTCCAAAACCAATGAAAAATTCACGCTGACCTTGCCTGGTTAAGGGTTGAACTCGGCTTAAAGTGGTCAGCGACGCTGAATTGAATTGCGCCTGTACTCGGTTTCAGTTGGCCAGTGATTTTGAACCGGATATACTCGGCTTTGGTCGGTCCGTGACGCTGAATCGAATATATTCGACTGCAATACGTCAGTGACGCCGAATTGGAAATACTCGGCTTCAGTCGGTAAGTGACGCTGGTTCGCGTATACTCCAGTATAATTACGGCCGACTTAATTTTAGAAATCATATTCTTATTTACCTTTATCGTGTTTTCGTAAGCAGACACCCTTTTGTTAAAATATCCTCTTATAATTCTTGAAGCCTAAGCCTATAATTTGGCCTAATTTATTTCTTCTTAATCCAAACCTCAATCTTCTCTCAGTATAATATTATGTTGCGTCGAGTGATCATTATCCGCGACATTAAGACAAAAGGGGCTATTCTTAAATCAAGATTTGTACTTTTACCTTTGAGCTGAAGTCATAAGGCCTCCAATAATTCTATATCAGCTACATTATATAAATTAAATTGAAAGTCCTCACTGACTGACTCACTCATTAACGAGCCCAAGCCGTTGGTCCTAGGATGCTGAAATTTTGCACAGAGGGTCTTTATATAATGTTAGCAAGGAATAGAACCGGATTTTTTACAATTCAACCCCTAAGAGGGCGAAAAGAGTTGCCAAAATTTGTATGGGAGGTATAAATAATGTTGCCCAATTTTCTTGAAACTTAAAATGAATACTCTTCAGCAAAATTGATTGAGAACGTGTTTCGTAGTGTTTCTTAAGTTAACCCTTACGGGAGTGAACGGCGTTGCCAAAAAAGTCCATGCGGGCGGATTCATTGCGGTCCATTGCCGGCAAAAGCTAAATAAATAAATAGCATTGTGAGGAAACTTGAATGTCTGAGGTTTTATACCTCAGCGCTTAAAATCGCCAATCCGTGGTTGGCACGCGTGGTGGTTAAGCTATACTCTATCCCCGAGAGAAGGCTTGTGCCCGGCAGTGGCACGTTATAGGCTGCATTATTATTAGGTTGGTAGGCAGACCGACCGACACGATGGTCAGACGACATCGTGGGGGTTGCGGGTCAGAGATGGATCAGATTAGCACAGGACCGTGAGGGATGGCGCAGTAAAAAGGAGGCCTATGCCCATCAGTGGGTTGATGTGGGCCGATTATAGATATAGATTGATAGATTATGTTAAACTTTTATGAAGAAATATCCTGCGTGTATTTTATTATATATTTTGTTTAAGGTGCTTAGAGCCACTTGCACAAGTCCGTAAATCCTGATTTAAAACAGTTTAAATAGGATTCTCAGTACAAAAAACTATGTAAATTGTACTAAATCTAGATTTAATTTAAGGGGCGCTAACTAGCGCCATCAATGGAATGAAAATTATTACTTGTTTTATAATAGGTTTGTATCAAAAGTGAACAGGAGAAATCTTTACAACTGTGATAAACATTTTTAGAACCTAAAGTCAGAACCTAGGATCAACAATTTAGGAATTAAATCGATTTCTACCAAAAACGGCCGTTTTTAGCGGAAATCGATTAAAGTCCTAAGATATTTATACTCGTACTACATTCAAGCCTAAATGTCCTAAAAATAGTCGGATATTAAGATTACTCATGTTTTCTTTTTTAAAAAAAAACGTGTTATAGAACACAACATGTTTTTTTTTCATTGGTGGCGCTAATTAGCGTCCCGAAACGCCTTAATAACATTTTTATCGTTTCTAAAGATGTACTCAGTGTTAATGAAACAGTCTATTTATTCTTACTTGTCCAATTTACTAAACAAGATTCTAACCTTAAAATTGAGATTAGATGCCTAAACTAGACATTATCTTGCGAATTCATGAACTATCATGAACTATGTTTATAAAATTGGCAGCGTGTTATCTAAAAGAGTGTTCCAGGTTACTTCATTTATGGAAATATGGCAGTTTTGGACTAAAAAGTCACAGTTTAAGGGTAGAATCTTGTTTACTAAATTGGACAAGTAAGAATAAATAGAATGTAGAATCTTCTCGATTGCTCCTGAGGATAGGGTTCCAGGCTCGTCGTAAATTTTGGACGAAACATCAAGTTTACTGTTCTTTTTATCTTTTTAAGGGGTTTTAAGCGGCTAAGTCTTGTGCTCCGTTGGATGTCCTTTCCCTTAAAGTTGTTCAATTTAAAGATGGCGGCCGTTTTTGCACCGAACTTTTGTTCTTGAGTTTTTAGTACTTTTGTTTGTGTTTCTGTGAGAAAGTATATTTTTGTACGTATATTTTTGTTTAAAAATTGATGAGTATTTTAGTTCCCATAATGATGGTAATGTCTCTTTAATTGTCATCAATGCCTCTAGTATAAGTGATTGTAGTGCCTCATTTCGCTTGAAGATAAATTAATATTTTCTATTCTATATGAATAGTTAAAATATTTTCGGGGCTTAATCGCGTAGTAATTTATTGATATTTTACCTCGACGTTTCGACGACGTTACAGTCATCGTGGTCACGAGAAGACTGATGGCTGGCACCCGTTCGCATCTTCGGCTGATGAGGTTTTACACTACCCTCAATCAGTCATCACAAAGCAATATTAGGGTTGCGACACATTAAATAAAATAAATAGCAATCAATTACTACGCGATTAAGCCCCGAAAGTGGACCAACTAATTTTTTTAAAAGGTATTGCGAATAATACAAAATTATAAAATCTCTGGGTGAATTATAATAATATGACAATTTTTTTGTTGATTCTATACTAATAAATTAAATTTGTTTTTTTTGACATGAATGTTGCCTCATTATTTTAACCTATCTTTAATCAAATAAAACAAAAGATTTATTTAGTATTTTCGATCAAATAGTCTGTCGAGATCATCATCTTTCGATATATTACAGCTTCGCGCAGCCGATGCTTCGCGCTTATGGCTTTTCGAGATTTTGATGCATCGAGATTGTAAACTGTCGAGATATAGTTTTCGAGCATGTGTTTTTCGTGCTTACGGCATTCGATTTCAAGTAGGGAACCCCATTTATTCGTGTTATTTATCTTAATTTAATTTCTATAGCTTTACAAGCTTTAGTAGCTAACGGTAAAGGAAACCCGGCATCAACAGGCACGGGTGACCGTCCCGTGACTATCGCTATATGCATTTTTCCGAGCGCTTCCATGCTTCGCAAGGCACGTTAAACCGTTGGTGCCGACTGTCATGAAATGGTAGTCGTAAAGCTATGTCAGAGGCTTTATGGGCGGCTTGTTAAATACTGACAGTAAGGCTCGCCGCTGTCTTACAATCCTCCACCAACCTGGACTTGACACCCGTGGTGGAGTATGGCCTAACCTTGGAACGTTGGGTATAATTTTATAATAATAAATAAACTCTGGAACGACTTTAGGTGTGGTTTTATTTGTAGAATCGTAGTGATATTAACAGAAAACTGGATAAAACAGATAAACGGAGAAGCAGGTAAAAAGTCAGATCTGGTCAAAGCGTAAAGTAGTAGTAGTGAAAAATGAGGGAAATCGAAGAATGAGTGACAAAATTTAAATATTTGAAAATGATAGATAGAAAAAGAAATAAAAATGGTGTAAAGAGGTTTGCACCGTTACAACCTTTCTGCGATGCAGAAAGAGACCCGTGCCCCAGCAGTGGGGACGTACAAGGGTTGATATCGATCGATCGTACAGTTTCTCCGTCTATCAGAACAATTAACCGCTGTACCGCAACACGCACGTACCGCTCTGGCTGGGTACTAGTGGTTGTAAGAAGAGCACTTTTGAAAAAAAGAACAAACTAGCCTATTCGATAGCTATTGTTAAGGTACGATAATTTTGCCTTCACCTAAAGTTCATAGTGTATTGCTCCTGTATTAGTCTCATTTTCCTAGTAGTAAAGTCATCATCATCATCATCATCATCATAATCAGCAGATGTCAGTCCACTGCTGGACATAAGCCCCTCCCAAGACACGCTACTGAGCCCGATCTTCAGCTCTCCTCATCCAGTCACTGCCCACCGCTTTGCAAATATCGGCGCTCCACCTGGTAACAGGGAGTCCTACGCTGCATTTGCCGTTTCGCGGTCTCCACTCAAGAACCAGTCTACCCCAATGGTTACCGGTCCTACGGCAGATATGACCCGCTCACTGCCATTTCAGCTTGCTAACCCGTTGAGCTATGTAGATCAGTTCTCTGGAAAATAATTTCATTTCGGATTCGATACCGCAGAAAAACAGAGTAGCAAACTAAAGTATACATGTAATTAGGTTACAACCAAAAATGTTACTTCATGACCCGATTTCATACAGCCAATAAAAACAACTAGGTTACCTATTTAACAGGGTCCAAAGGTCAACGATACGCGTCTAATGGGCCGGCTCGTAAATATTTATAACCATGAAGTAACAGAATACCCGACAAGGAATATATTGGTCTACTCTACATACATCAACTCAGGCCTATATTTTGGTAGGGCAGACAGGGACTCGGCCTTGCTTTTTTTATTTTATATTATATAGATATTATATGTAGCGCTCGTGGCCTAGGCGAACCGAGTGATTGGAATCAATCACTTGGTTAAGCAACAACAGGCGCGGTCAGGTACGGGATGGGTGAGAGTCCCGTGACTACCGCTAGTGGCATTTTTCCGAGAGCTTCCGTGCTTCGCAGGGCACGTAAAGCCGTTGGTGCCGGCTGTCATATAATGGCAGTCGTTAAGTTATGTCAGAGGCCTTATGACTTCTGAGCTTGATAACTTCTGACAGTAAGGCCCGCCACTGTCTTACAATCCTCCACCAACCCGGACTTGGCCCCCGCGGTGGAGTATAGCCTAACCTTCCTGCAATGCAGGAAGAGACCCGTGCCCCAGCAGTGGGGACACACAAGGGTTGATAACGATATAAATAAAGAAATAAATATTCATGGACATATTACACAGATCTCGTTAGCCCCATACTAAGTACAACTAAATGACTTGTGATATAGGTGCTAACGCGACGATAGATTTCATACAATAAATACATAGATAACATCCAAGACCCGAGACAAACTAGAAAAGTTCTTGTCCTAGTTTGACCCGGCCGGGGATCGAACCCGAGGCCTTCGGTTTTACAGTCAGCGTGCCAAACCGCTGCGCCACCGAGGCCTGCATATATTGCATTAGTTAAGTTATAATAGCGATACCACTTGCTAACTGTAAAGGAAAATATCGTGAGGAAATCTGAGTGTCTGATGTGTCAAATAATACCTAAGCGCTTGATATAACCGACCCGTCGTGGGCATGCGAGGTGCTTAATCCCATACGCTCTCAGTGAGGGAAGGCCTGTGCCCTGAACTGCCGTGTTATGACAAAACACTGTATCTATAGATACAGTGATGACTGTATCTATAGATACAGTGTTTTGAAGTAACATGAATAATTCGATTCTTGGCACTTAAGTACATGGTATGGCATCAAAAAATATAGAAAAAGTTTTAATAATACGCAAATCAGTCATAGTAAATAAGACTGTATAGCCAAAATTATAGACACCTGTTTTGACAAAATACTGTTTCTATAGGTAGGTACCGTGTTTTGCCAAAACATGCGCGTCATTTTTATGCCAAATAACTGTAGATGCAGTGTTTTGTCATAACAACTTTAAAACCTTTTCCTATTTGTCAAGAAAAAAAGCGGGTATTCAGTGCGAAAATTCTAGATTTTCAATAAGAGTCTATATACAAAAAATATAAATTAACTAGTAACGGCATAATTATGTGCACTATTATTTAACACATGTAAAATTTTTAAAGTAATCTGTTTTGATTTGACGTATCTATGCGGAATTTTCTTAACGAAATGTTTTTGGCGTTTTCTGGAAAATGCCTGTTTTTAAATTACAGTGTCTTGTCAGGACACGGCAGTGAAGTGGGACGAATAGGCTTCATAAAAAAGTATTTCTTAATGATTCGCGATACTCATACATAGTTATATATTAAACGGGTCAAATCGCGATTATTTATTAGGTAAAACGTAATTATCTTATTTCCCGACGTTTCGGCAGCGTTACAGTTGCCGTGGTCTCGGGTAGACTGAAGTGGAAAGTACAGTGAAGAAGAAGTGAGTGTTGTGTGTCGGCCGGCTGCGAAAAATTAATAGAGACATTAATTGACTGTACTCGCCACCTCAGTCTATCCGAGACCACGGCAAATGTAACGCTGCTGAAACGTCGGGAAATAAGGTAATTATATACTATTTTTATTTTAAATGCACTAACCCGTGCTAAGGACAAATTTAAAAACCTATTTAGAGGCTAAAAATTTCACCCATGCCGGGATTCGAACCCGCAACCTCTGGCTATCCGTGCCAGCGCTCTACCAATTGAGCTCAATTGGTAGAGCGCTGGCACGGATAGCCAGAGGTTGCGGGTTCGAATCCCGGCATGGGTGAAATTTTTAGCCTCTAAATAGGTTTTTAAATAAGGTAATTATGTTTCCTTATTTTCTTCAGCAACTTTCCGTCGTAAGTTTGTCTGGGAGAAATTGCTGAAATTGAAATTGCAATAAGGCCGCCAATTGTACTTTGTATCTTTACATGTTTTTTAATATGTGCTCTAGTGTACAATAAAGAATATTCTTATCTTATCTTATGTTTCATAAAAAAACTTCTAGCACCGTTTTACTTAACTTTCACTTTATTTCGTAAAGTAACCACAGTGATTTTGATTTCTCACTAAACTATAAACTTCCATAATCTTCCCATTTCTGTCGTAAATCCCGCGCAGTTACACTTTATAGCTCAATTTGGTGCGAGAGCGGACGAATTTATACGAACGCTTCCCAGGGACACGTTGCCGGAATAAGCCCAACACACATCAGGCGTTTTGGTCCCGGCCCGGCACCGGTCCAGCGATGGTTTCAGGTACTAGCAGACTGCACCATACATTTTTGCTTGCTAGTTTTTCCAATGTCGCCCATAAACGTCTCACTGTAGGGCACGGATCTTCTCTCGTATGGGCGAGATCCAGTGAGAGTATGGGCTTAATCACCACGCGTGCCCACCGCGGATTGGCAATTTCATACGCTGAGGTACGTGAACACCTCCGACACTCAGGTTTTCTCACGATGATTTCCTTCACAGTTAGCGAGTGAATTCACAAATGTATATGTATATATATATATTGGCCTTTTGCATCTACTTAATGAGATGATTTATACAGCGTCCAGTGGCATCTTCACTCACACTAGATGGGCAAAGGATCACTCGGACGCTGTTGTGCCTGGGGCATGGTTTTATAGATGGTGTAGGCTTGTCCAGCACCTATACCCTCCTGACAGCTTAGTCGGCCTAGCCCACAGGAAAGACTAGTCAATACGTGCAGAGCCAACCAAGCCGCGGGTTTCCTCACGATGTTTTCCTTCACAGTTAGCGTGTGGTATTGCGACTGCAAATTCGCAAATTTACGTAACTTTGAAACTAAACAAAGTCATTGGTACATGCCCGCACTGGGGATCGAACCTGGGGCTCTCGCTTGCGACTCCATGGTTCTACCCACTGAGTTACCACCGCTCTAATACAAATTTAGATAACTTACAAAAAAAACATTGGTTCAAGCCGAGGTTAGAACCCACGATCTCCCGAATAAAAAGCCGGCGTTCTACCGCTCCGCTACGACCGCTTGCTTCGTGTGACTTATTTGTGTAAAACATATATTCCGTGCTTTGCAATGCACCATAAACTGTCGGTATTGGCTGTCATATAATGGCAGTCGTTAAGCAATATCAGAGACTTATGGGCGGCTTGATAACTTCTAACAGTAAGGCCCGCTACTGTCTTGCAATCGTCCACCAACCCGGACTTGGCTCCCGTGGTGGAGTATGGCCTAACCTTCCTGCGATGCAGGAAGACACCCGTGTCCCAGCAGTGGGGGCATACAAAGAATAATATCGAATCGAAACATATTATAAAAACAGCTAAGGAAATCCTTTATGGAGTAAAGCTGACTCCGCAAATGTCATCCTTTGTTTCAATCAGATATTTGTCTGTATGTACGCCAAGTTCCATGTAAATTCATTCCGCCGTTATTGCGTCATTAACAAATATCCAAACATCCTTATCCACTTTCACATTATTTTAAAATATTAGTAGGATTATTCTTAGTTACATTAGTTACAGTAGCCCAGTGGGTAGAACAATGGACTCGGAAACGAGAGGCCTAGGTTCTATTCCCAGTGCGAGCATGTACCAATGGCTTTGTTTTCTAACTTATGTAAGTTTCTGAAGTTATAGTAGCAATACCACTCGCTAATCGTGAAGGAAATCAACGTGAGGAAACCTGGGTGACAGCGAGTGAATTAAATACCTCAGCGCTTGAAAATTCCAATCCGCGGTGGGCACGCGTGTTAATAAAGCCCATACTCTGTCTCTCTCTCTTTCTCTCTCTCAGAGAAGGCGTGTGCACTGCAGTGGGACGTTTACAGGCTGTGTTGTTATAAACTTTACAAGAACACAGCCTATTATATGAAATTATTTATGAAATGCTTTACAATATAGAGCATGATTATATTATTGTTAATGCACTAACCCGTGCTGAGGACAATTTTATAAACCTATTTACAGGCTAAAAATTCTACCCATGCCGGGATTCGAACCCGTGACCTCTGGCTATCCGTGCCAGCGCTCTTACCAACTGAGCTACTGGCGACTAACCGGCATCAGTGAAATTTCGAACCTCTTTACAACATTCTCTGTATTACGTACAGGCAGTGACATCTGGCTGAAGTAATTTGCATCACTTGCAGCCCCGGGTACCCACTTTGCAGTTAGGTTTTACATCGGAATGATATCGCTGTACCCACATGATATCATTCCGATTAATATAAAGCATTTCATAAATAATTAAACTGGACCGACTTCAACTGTGTGCTTTATTTAAAATGTGTTTGTCTATTTTATTCATAACTAGCTGACCCAGTGAACTTTGTACCGCCTAACAGTCGATTCTTTTTTCTTCTTCTTCAGGCTATATTAGTCCACTGCTGGACATAGTCCTCCCCTAATGAGCGCCATAGCGCAACGTTGTGCCATCATTGGGGGGTAGTGCCCATAATCCCCACGCTGGGCATGTAGGTCGATTCTTTATAATTTTGTTATTTTTCTATTCGTAAAAACCATTTTCGTACTTCAAGGAATATTGTAAAAAAAGAATTAGCGAAATCGGTTCAGGTGCTCTCGAGATTTGCGCTTACCAACACATTCAGCGATTCATTTTTATAGAGATATAAATTAAAAGATGAGTAAAGACACAATAAGCATAATAGTCGGGTCTAGTCAAAATGTGCAGTAGTTATGCTGCAAAAATTAAAGAAATCTCAAAAATGGGTAGCATAATTTTAAATTTTGAACACGATAGACTGAACGAAAGAAATATAAAAAAATGCTGTAAAATCAATTCAATATATTTATTTCAGACATTACATCCAGATTGTTCGCAATAAAATTAATAACAAAAGAAACAAAATAAATTACAACAGTGATATATAACAATAAATAAATAAATTTAAACTAAAATTGAAATGTGGAACCAGTACGTTTTTGAATAATACACTTGAATGTTCTCAAGTGTTATATTAAAAAAAAAAATAACAGATAAAATATTTTGCATGTAAAGAGGTTTCCACTAAGGTTACATAAAAAATCTTAGTTTTCTTCGCGAGCTGAATCACAAAAAGCAACCTTGTTTTTTAAATACAATAATGTTAGCTTTAGAATAACGACGTACAACATCAAAACTACAATGGACATTACCATTCGACATTGCCACCACAACTTTGGTACCATAAAATAAGAACTAATCTTTACTGCCAACTTAACGTCGCTGTCTAAGCCGTAATAAAGCCATTGTACTGTTGCTACATATAAATTCAAGCACCACTATATTTTATGTTCACGTGAATGCTTTGAGACGCAAAACATTACCTTGGCATTAAGTTAGAGCACAATTTTAAGGATAGTGACAAAAGTACATGGTCTATGTCAGGTTTTAATTAATTTTCATTAAATTACCATTCTTTTAAGTGATACGGAATACATACACATGCGGTTCCGGGTACTTTTAATCTTATTCTTTACTAACACATGCCCTATTTGCTCAAATTATGTCCGCCTGGGACGCCCCATAACTGCCCTTTGACCCACATTCGCAATATATATTTGTATCGTCAATCTTTCTTCCTTCATCATCTCCACATGTCCAAACCAACGCAACATTCCTTTCTCAATTGTAGTCACTACATCCTGTTTCAGTCCGCAACGTGCTCTAATCAGACTGCTAGAGAACTGAAAGCTGAGTAAATCAAAAATGCTACGCGACTGTAGGTTACTTGGAACATCGTAGCGCCGCGTAGCATTTTCGTAGTGCCATCTCGTAGCAGTTTCGTAGCGCCATAGCATAGCAACTGCTAAGCTTTGATTTCGGAGAGGCGTTAAACTAGCAATCACCTTGTTACGATCTTTGTTTAAGTGCTATTCGAACTACCTTTGAAATAATAAATTAGCTATACAGGTTGTAATAAAATCTAAAGAAACATCCAAAAATGGGGAAATGTACTGTTCAGATTATTGTCTAATAAATGCTTAACTTTAAAAAAAAATGTAGCCTATTAACGTCCCACTATTTCTCTCAGAGAGAGAGTATGGACTTAATTACTACGCGTGTCTACCATGAATTGACAACTTCAAGCGCTGCGGTATTTGAACACCTTGAGGTATCCTTGCGACAATTTAAATTTTTATTTTTAGTTATAAAATAGTTTACACTCGTGTTACGTTTTGTTTTGTTTTTGCAACTGTATAGTTAAAAGATGACGCAGCTTCTCGGCCGCCTGCGTTTGCGATGATTACCGCGCGATAGACATTCGGTGACAATCCTCTCCCACTTTTTCTGCTGCCTAGAAAAGGTGGGTGCCTATAATAGAGCTTTTTCTTGTAGGTTCTAATTCTATGACGTGCTTCAGGTTTCGTTCACTCAGATTCCTACCTTCTTGCAAAGAAAATACGGCCGCAATTACGACTAAATAGTGTAGGGACACAGCGGTTTAACCTACAGCCAAGACAAAATTAATAATATGATGCTAAACATGCCTTTTTATTTACGTCAACAAATCCAATATTTTAATCTTAACTGCTATCCATAAGAAAGTCCAATGTAGGGATACCTCACGGACGCAGTAACTGCTATACAGCAAAATGTATATTAAATGCAAACTTGGCTTGATTAAAACTCAGGTTTGCTCAGAGCGTATTTACCAGACAAGATTAGACGGAGAATAAAGAACTTTACCCAGTGAAGCCGAGCATTAGACGCCCAAAGCTTGTGCGACGCGACGCGACTAAAAATGTTTGTCTTTGCCGATAGTTCGGTCGTTCTACTTGAGGGCTTCTTCTTTTGTACGTGAGCTTTCTTTAATTAAGGGCGGTGTTACTCTGGCATGCTGTCTAGGTCGCGCAACCTTACATTAATTAAATTTTAAAAACGTATTTATAGGCTAAAAATTCCACCATGAGCTAATGGGCGACTACCAGGCATCAGTGAAATTTTGAACCTCTTTACAATACTCTCTGTATTACTCACAGGCGGCGACATCTGGCTGAAGTAATCTGCATCACTTGCAGCCCCGAGTACCTATTTTGCAGTTACATTTTACATTTTTAATGAAATTGAAAGAAATAAACCTCGTACTAATGAAAAAAAAACCGTTTGTTCGGTATACTCTCGTCATCCATCATCGTCAACATGGCACAGTTTGATAATCTACTGTTCATAGCAGAACTGCAAATTTATATCTACTTGTAGATATAAAGATATGGAAGGACTTCAGAAAAAACTTATAAATATTGAAGATTGTTCAATCGCAACTAGTTTTAAGCAAAAAAAAAAACAAAGTCCTCTTATAAATTATCTGGTGTAAATTCGTGTCAAAGTGCCAAATTGTCCCTTCTCACCCCATTTTACGGTACGCCACGCCAAGTTCTTACAATTTTCCACCAACCCAGACTTGGCCGCCTTGATTTTGATCACAGACTAAATAGCGATGTTGTCGCTTGTTTGTTGATTGTTGACGCGCACAAAGAATTTAACGCTGTGTGTCGGTTGCACGAGCTCGGTATCCGTGGCATGGATGAGTGAAACGCTACATATCAATATCAATATCAGATTAAACGCGAAAATGTGTAAGTAAATGAAATAATTTTTTTTTCTTTTGGTGCCGGCTTCTGAGTTGAGAATTTCATTATATTTCATTATGTTAGGTAGGTACTTAAAAGAATCTAAACAATCTTGATACGCCTTTTTATCGAAATACACACTCTTTGAATCAAAATCTTATCAATCCTAATCTGAAATTTAATGTAATTTCATGAAATTTAAGTAAGATGATGATTGATGAGATTTTAATTCTAGATTTTAAGGAAGGAAGGGAGGGAGGTAGGGAGGTAAGGTAATATATTTATAAAGGGGTATATTATAAGAAAGTGGCTAAGTCAATAATCTCTAAAATAAATATCGTTATCGTTATCAACCCTTGTATGTCCCCACTGCTGGGGCACGGGTCTCTTCCTGTATCGCAGGAAGGTTAGGCCATACTCCACCACGGAGGCCAAGTCCGGGTTGGTGGAGGATTGTAAGACAGTGGCGGGCCTTACTGTCAGAAGTTATCAAGCCGCCCATAAGGCCTCTGACATGGCTTAACGACTGCCATTATATGACAGCCGGCACCAACGGCTTAACGTGCCTTGCGAAGCTTTTTTTTTCGCTTTTTTTTCCGTGCTTCGCAAAATAAATATACTAAAATAAAAATAATATGAAGACAGGCAAGGAACCGTGACCATGTCCTGCCAGAGGAGAATAGTAAAAGACCTACCAAGATTGTAATTTTTTTTAAGTACCTACCTAAACAAATGGACTGTAAATAAATACTTAAGTAACGTTCTGTCACGCTCTTTGCTGAGAAATTCGAAGAGACAGCACTATAGTTAAGTGTTAACTTAGCGACCTGCCCTTTTCCCCTCCTTCCCCGTGGTACGCTTGCGTAGTCCACCAGAGTGGACCACCGGGTAATTTTTTTCCGTGGTCCACCTTTAACATGATTTAAGTAATTTTAAAATAATATATTGTCCGTACCCTTCGGCCGCGTATGATACCAGAGTTTGGTAACCAGTATCATATGAAGAAAAAATGACCGTCGTCGGATACTGGTATCCAAGTGATAGGGATTTTTCATTTTAGTCCACCTGGTAATTGTAGATAGATAGATAGAGATAGAGAACACATTATTGTACATAAAAATGGAAATTACAAAGATATTTCTTAACCTAAGAGTACAGACGGCGGCCTTATCACTAAAAGTGATCTCTTCCAGACAACCTTTGGATGGACTGGACTAATATATTGAAGAAGGAAGTAGATGTACTTACAAATATACAATATTATTACAAAGGTATAAATGAATACATGCCTTAACAACAGTGTACATAGAGTTATCAACAGATAAATACAAATAATTTACATAAATACACAAAATTGTATATAATGAGAATATAATCATAATAAAAACTGTATTTGCGCGGATATTTAATCGTTTAATTTTACATTTTACAATTTTCCGACGTTTAGGCACTTTTGCAAGTACCGTGGTCCCGGAAGACAGGTGACAGGTGTCTTTTCGAAAGCATTAACTGTTAGTTTAATACCCTCGGCAAAAATTACAAAAAAAAATTATGAAGTAACGTTCCAAAATAGGCAAACCAATTATTTTATTTTACATGTATAGGTAAATATTATCATAGTGAAAAAGCATTAGTCCCTATATTTCCGTGGGCCACCGATCTACTATAAATTGTCCTCCTAGGTAGACCACGGGCAAAAAAATAACCCCGTGGTCTACCTGGGTGGACTACGCAGGCGTACCACGGGAAAGGAGGGCCTTTTTACACTCGTCGAAGGGTTAAGCAATGCAGTGAACTAATTCAGCGATAATTAGTGCCCCATCCGACTATAAGCCATTCAGCCCCGAGCGGGCATTGTTTACGGTATTATTAATTTATCGCCCTCTCAAAAAGCCTGAAGACGGACTTTGGCCTATTATCGTAAATCTATAGGCTCATTACCGTAACGGCAACTCAACTTTGCGTATTCGAGCAAATTATTGCCTCCATATTTTTCGCCCGGGCGGAATTATGTTGAAACATAAATACAGAAGTTTAACTTGAAAAAAATTAAAGAGTAACTCACCTCGCAGATAAACCTGTACAGGTTTCAGTGATGGATTTTTGTATTTAATTAGTATATATTCTGAAAATGCCTTGAATAAATAAACTAAAAACCCTAACTTAACGAAGAGCTCGTGGCTTACTTGAACCGAGACTTCGCCTACTTTTCAATAGAATCAGTGTTTTAATTACAATAACGTGTTGCCTACGCAAGTATGTTTATAAAAAGAAAAAAACAAAATACGATTTAAAGAAAAAGAATAAGTTTCAAATAGCAAAGAGCTTGCATAGGTGAACTTTTTGGGGCGCAAAGACCCGTTTTCCGTTAACTAGTCCCCTTCGATATTAACCCTTGTAAGTCCCCACTGCTGGGGCACGGGTCGTGGTAGAGTATGACCTAACATTCCTGCGATTCTGGAAAAGACCCGTGCCCCCTTTGTGTAAATGATGATAAGAAAAAAGTAGGAACTTACAATATAAGTTTTTTTTATTTCATTAGAATAACAAAATTATTTAATATAATAATAAATAATAATAATTCTTATACTTTTATATTTTTTAATGCACAAACCCGTGCTAAGGACAATTTTACGTCTGTACGTAATACAGAGAATAGTGTAAAGAGGTTCGAAATTTCACTGATGCCGGTGAGTCGCCCATTGGCTCAATTGTATAGAGCGCTGGCACGGATAGCCAGAGGTCGCGGGTTCGAATCCCGCCATGGGTGAAATTTTTAGCCTCTAAATAGGTTTTTCGAAATGATGATTGATGAGATTTTAATTCTAGATTTTAAGGAAGGAAGGAAGGGAGGGAGGAAGGGCGGGAGGTAGGGAGGTAAGGTAATATATTTATAAAGGGGTATATTATAAGAAAGTGGCTAAGTCAATAATCTCTAAAATAAATATCATTATCGTTATCAACCCTCATATGTCCCCACTGCTTGGGCACGGGTCTCTTCCTGTATCGCAGGAAGGTTAGGTTAGGTTAGGTTCCCGGGTTCGAATCCCGGCATGGGTGGAATTTTTAGCCTCTAAATAGGTTTTTAAAATAATAATTCTTTCAAAGAGAGAGAGAGTACGGGCTTATTGGAGAGTCTCATATTAACAGATAAATAAACGGGAAATTAATTTTTAATTCTAGTCGCTAGGTACAAAAACACGCCATACAAATCGAACTCAAACTTAGTACCCCAAATGGGCGCCACTTAGTACCCCAAAGCCCCAAAGGGTGATGTGCTGTCGACTGTACAGCGAAGGCAAGTTGAAGCAGCAGAGTCAGTAATCAGGAGCAAGCCGCAGCTGCGGTTAGACTCGGGAATGTTCAAGAAATTATTACTCCAAGTCTGGTTGCCGACTCAACATATGCCCAGTTTCTGTAAATCTAAATGTAGCTTTATTTTGTTCCTCGTTGAAAAGAGCCGTGGTGGTGGAGCGGTAAAACACCGGCCTTTCAATCGAGAGGACGTAGGTTTGACTACGTTTTCTAAGTTATGTAGACAGAAAGGTAGAAAGAGAACACTTTATTCCACAACCAGGAAAAGAATACAACCTAATACTGTACTGAACTGTAAATTTTGAAGTTGTAATAACAATACCACTCGCCTCGCTAACTGTGAAGGAAAACATTGTGAGGAAATTATATTTTATGAAGTGTATCGTTAATAATAAATAAATAATAAATCATTTATTGAACACGAAACATTTAACAGGACACTGCGGCGAATAAGGCAATAAGGCGACCTTATTTCTTCCAGCAAAGAGTGGAAGAGGTAGTAAAAAGCTGGTATATATATATATATATACCAGCTTTTTACTACACATATATTATTATATTATACTATTTTGCACACATATATATATATATATATGTGTACAAAATAGACACGGATGTAAATACATCGGTGAAAATAGACTACAAAAATCTTAAATAACCTACCCACCTAAGGGGGAAATAAATAAACTACGTAAATGAAATACGTAATTCAAAAAAAAACGATGCATAGATAGCAATTCATAAATATATACATCAAAGTTATGACAGAGATAGATAATGCTCTTTCAACCGCTTTTTAACCGTGAAAAATGCAGGAAGTAGTGCATATTTTCTGTGGCAGTGCGTTTCACAGCCTAACCGAATGGACCGTGAAGGAGTCACCGTAAGCTCCAGTATTATGACCAGGGATTTCAAGAAAACAAATAAATATTCATGAACATATTACACCGATCTCGTTAGCCCTATACTTAAGTACAACTAAATGACTTGTTTTATAAGTGCTAACTCGACGATAGATCTAATACAATCAATACATAGATGAAACAAAATGAGAGTTGACAGTTAATTGGCCTTTTCCCAGAGTGCAGGTCCTGAAACCTTTCTCTGAGGTAGGCAAGGAATGAGGTGCTGTTGAGAATTTTATATAATAAAGATTATGTGCATTCCAGCGAAGACGAAGTGGGAGCCATTATAGCTGAGGACGAAAACGAGACACGTGATCAAATTTACGTAATCCATATGGTATTAAAAGACGATCGAACTTGGTACGGGCCGGACAGCGGATTGGACTTACCATCGGACCGAGCAAACACGAAATAGAACTTATTATGTAATTATAGAAATTGCTCTAAGCAATAAGGCCGCCAATTGTACTGTATCTTTGTAATTATTTTTTGTTTGTTTTTTCCTGGTGAAAGAATATTCTTATCTTATCTTATGTCCAGCAGTCAACTTTCCAGACGGACGGATATTATATGGGGCGTACCGAATCTGCTCTCCGGGCCATACCAAGTTCATCATCATCAACCCATTATGTCCCCACCGAGGGGCACGGGTCTCTTCCCGGAGGAAGGTATAGGCCATACTTCAAGACGGGGGGTCAAGTCCGGAATTGTGGTACCAAGTTCGATCGTCTGTTATTATATGAAACGGTTACCCAAATTTTCTTATGTAGGCTCCAAAGGCATACCGGATTGCCTAACAAATAAGAAAAAACCTAAAATATATTATTTGTTTTCAGAACCCCGGGTTAAGTCTAGCGGAGGAATGCTACTGGATTAAGATACTAACTTGGACGGAGTTTAATTAATTGTGCCTTTATCCTCAGACTGTTACTTTAGAGATGAGTCAATCTTGACTGGGTAATTTGTAATACAACTCAGTGGTCTTATAATAATCGAAAAAAGGTAAAATAAGAGGCTACAATTAAGTTTCGTATTTCATCTTGCTCGAAATGCCACACCTTATTTTTTTTAAACAGCAGCTTAAAAATAAATTCAAAAAAGTAATTCTCTTCAGAAATATCAGACTGGCCGCTAAGAGACTTTGAAACAAAGCGGCCTTATAAAAATAGAACTGACGACTAAGAGAGTTTAAAAAACTAAGTAACTTTTTTAGAAAAATCATTCAGAACTTTTTAGAAAAATACACTCAAAAGGAAGTCAAGGATTCTTGAAGGAAGTACATAATCTCTTCTAAATGACCGGACTGGCCACTAAGGCAGTATAAAAAACCATTAAATGACTTTTTAAACCCTTCTCGATTCACTGTCTACAACGAGCGGCTTGGTATGATAAACGACCTAAAAAACAGCGTTAAGAAAAAACTTGGTGGCGCCAAAATCCTGGCTGAATATCGAATGACAGTTAATGTATGGAGTTTGTCAGTTATTTATTTTCCTTCTGAATTTTTGAGCTCACTTTCTTCCAGCGGATTTAACTTTGCATCCGTAATAAAATTACATTTCTGAAGTCTTAATACTTTTTTTCGCCGGACTAATGTTCTTTACATTATCGTCGTACTTTTTTGTGCAAATGGCCTGTCTCGGTGTTTTTGCATTTTTGTGATGTCTTTCTCTAGATATAAATAAATAAGTAACTCCCACACTGCACAGACACTTGTCCTGGTCGCAAACTAGAATACAGTCTGTTAGCTTTTAGAATATACCTCTGGCTCTAGAGCAGGCTTCGATTTTCGCCGAAAGCACACGATTACACTCGTGGTACTTCCTGCTCTGCATAAAACTTTTCTTCACAATTTTTCAAAGTTATAAATAACAAACCATAATAAACCTTACCTTACTGCAATTATCTATCAATATACGATAGTAGCCGAGGTGTATTCTAAAAGCTCACAGGCCTCGTACCCTCTGAACCAAGCAAGGATATCACAAAGAATTTGAATACACTCAAACTGAAGCCAACTGTACAATGTAGAGCTGCCCTCAGTGGGAATCGAGCCCACGACCTTCGGCACGGTAATCAGACGTGACACCGCTAGACCAACGAGTCTATATTAATGCACAGACAGGGTATCCTATTTTGGCTCCTGCCCTTCATCACTCAACTTTCCTCTCTATCGGGCATTTCATTATATATTTATGCATTTGGACGATGCCAAGGTGTCAAAATACGTATCTATTTTTAGTTTGGAGTAGGCTAAATCAGACAACGAGTGACATAAAGTGGAGGGCTTAGGCTGGGCGCATGCTGAGACGCAGACGACGCAGCACAGCGCAGCGCAGATTTTGTAAAGCATGGAACGTCGTTGAGCTACGTACGATGCGGCGCATGCACGTACGACGCAGACATGTTTTTACCCTGCTCTGCGTCTCGTTGTAGTGCCGGCACAGATTTCTGCGCAACGCATGCACGTCGCGGCGTGTTTAGGAACAATTTTGTTGCAGTGACATAACATTTAATTGATATAGTTCGCTGTGAACCTTGTTTGTATGAAACAAATTAGCCAGACAATTAAAAAAACAAATTGAAAGAGTTGGTCTATAATTGATTGACCTGACAGATTGCATAATTATTATGATATTGACATGTAATATTTTCTTTTTGACATTTGTAAATTTGATTGTTATTTCTACATTGGATTGTTATTATGTACGGAGTCTTGACTTGTAATGAATATTACCAATAAATGATGTCTATGTCTATGTCTAATATGGGTGAGAATTGCCAAGGAATGGAGCGAATAGTTGCTCGCAGCATGCGGTGGAGGCATAAGTCTGCCTCAACTGCCCTACCCTGTACTGAACTGTGCTGCGCTATGCTGCGTCGCCTGCGTCTCAGCATGCGCCCAGCCTTATGTAGTCGCACTCCTGCCTGGAAGCTACGATGATACAAGTCACGTATTTTATGGCGCTTAGATGTCAAAATTTTACTGAAAACATTCAAAACCCGCGACTAGCGTCGTAAGTGGGTTTTGTGGAAGTTACTGCGATGTGTGGAAGTGTTACACATAGTACCTATATTTTATCCGTGTTCTGCATCAGAATGGTGATAACACTATTTTTAAACTAGTTTTTCAATGCATACGAGTACTTTTACTTTTCAAATAATTACAGTTACCTTACTTTGTTGACAAATTGTTACTATTATTATTATTAAACTTTATTGCACACGAAACATGTTTTAACAGGACGGGTAGAAAGAGTAGCTTATATCTGAAAGAAATACGCTCGCTTGTTATTGGTTGGAGTTACATGCGTATTGAAGGGGTCTAATCGCGATTATTTACTATTAAAACATGGTAAAACATATTATCACAATAATACCCGTTTAATAATTATACGAACGTGTTTGAGCATCGCGAGTCATTGAGAAATAGGTACTATACGTAGTTGCAGTTATGGTTATAAAAATAACTACCAAAAAAAACTAGGTCTCGTAAATTAGCGCAGAAAAGGTTGCAATCATCGTCAAGGAAGCAGGACCACTCCGGATTTTTTTGGGGTCAATGACAGTCGTTAGTGAATGTACAGTTAAGTGGCCTGCAGGATTTATTGCTTGGTTGCGACAGAAAGTTAGAATGCTTAATATAGGCAGATTTCATGCGGAAAATATTAAATTTTTATATATTTTTAGGCGGTGATAACGGAACGACCTCACAAACTTTCCACCGGGGTGGCAGAGAATGGCCGGTGACAAAGAGGAGTGGAGAGATATATAGATAGATAGACAGAGAACACTTTATTTTACGTTGAAAAGGAAATAACACGGATATTTCTTAACGTAACAATACAGACAGTGGGCTGGCCATATCTCGCGAAGAACCAACCACCATTGGAGTAAACGTGGTCATGAGTGGAGACCGCGACTCGGCAAACGTAGTGTAAAACGCCCTCTGACTAGGTGGGATGACGATCTGCGAAAAACTGCCGGCAGATGTTCGATGAGGCAAGCTGAAGACAGGGCGCTACGGCGCTGATTAGGGGAGATGTCCAGCAGTGGACTAACATATAGCCTGGATAAGAAGAAGAATACAGACGGCGCCCTTATCACTTACTATAGTATCTTATCCATTTTTATTAAAAGCTGCGAGGTTCCTTTATCTATAATATAAAAATGAATCGCTGAATGTGTTGGTAAGCGCAAATCTCGAGAGCAGCTGAACCGATCTTGCTAATTCTTTTTTTTTAAATATACCTTGAAGAACGAGGATGTTTCTTATGGAGGGAAAAAAATAAAAAATAAAGAATCTACAGTTCGGTGGTACGAAGTTGTGGTTCGGTGGTACGAAATGTAATAAAGAAATATATTTAAGTAGTTTGGCGCTGAATAGGACATACACTACGCCGCGACAAGAGATGCCTGACAGGACAAGCACTTACGTACACCCTCTTGGGCAACCTAAAGAGGGGCGGCCAAGGACCACCTGGAAAAGATCAATAGACCAAGAGACCAAGTCGATAGGCACTAGCTGGCCTGAATTGGAAGCTCCCGCGAACCACCGTCAGAGGTGGAAATCTGTGGTTGTGGCTAGGGCCTTCTTCGGTCCTTAACCTCCTAGGGGAGATAGGTCTCCTCTAGGAGGTTAAGGACCGAAGAAGTTTTACGTTTTCATATATTGAAAGCGTAAAAAGTTTTACGGCCTCTGTGGCGCAGCGGTAGTGCACCTGCCTACCATGCAAGTGGTCCCGGGTTCGAACCCCGACTGGGGACAAAAAAAACCAGGTCTTGGTGGTTTAAATGTTTGTGACGTCATTGTTTCTGGACACAGGGTATCCTAGTGTGGGGCCAGAAGAAATGTATGTAAATGTTATGTTATATTACGTTTTCGTGTATTTTTCCGGTAGCAACGCAAACGAAGTCACGGCTCCAGCTAGTCGTACATAAAAGTTAAGTGGGTTAATGTGGATGGAGGTAGCGTAGAGGACATTACGTACACAGGTACAACAGTTTACGGCCAGGTTGCGTCGCTCTTCAGAAAGGGGCCACGAAAATGCCGTCTTACTGAGTTTATCCAATGTCACAATTTTTTTATGTTGTCTATAAGCGGCCCACTGTAGGGCACAGGCCTTCTTTCAGAGAGGAATTATAGGTTTAATTACCACGCATGCCCACTTCGAATTGGCAGTTTCATGCGCTGAGATATTTGAACAACTTAGACACTTGGATTTCAGGCAAAGAAAATTACACGGTGTTGAATGCACTCATGAGATGTCGTTAGATATTCGTACCAACAAATGTATTATATACGGATTATGGATAGCCAGAGGTTGCGGGTTCGATTCCCGGCATGGGTGAAATTTTGAGCCTCTAAATAGGTTTTTAAAAATGTATTATACTCAAAATTAATTAATAAGAGATGATCAGAGTGGGTATGCACCGGATTTTCTGTGGTGATGATGATTTTTGGTATAGCTTGTGGCCTAGTCGAACCGAGTAATTGGAATCAATAACATTTTTGACATAACATTTACATACAGGCACATGCATAGCTTCTGACCCCACACTAGGATACCCTGTGCCGTGGAAACCAGAAACAACGACATCACAAACATGTAAAGATCCAAGACCTGGGGTTTTTTTTTCTTGTCCCCAGCCGGGGTTCGAACCCGGGACCTCTTGCAAGCTGGGCAGATGCGCTACCGCTGCGCCACAGAGGTCGTCTATCAATAACTTGAGTTGAGCAACAACAGGCGCGGTCAGGTGCAGGATGGGTGACCGTCCGGTGACTACCACTAGTGGCGCTTCCCTGCTTCCCAAGGCATGTTAAGCCGTTGGTGCAGGTTGTCATGTAATGGCAGTCGTTAAGCCGTGTCAGAGCCTTATGGCGGCTTGATAACTTATAGACAGTAAGGCCCGCCATTGTCTTACAATCCTTCACTAACCCGGACTTGGCACCCGTGGTGAAGTATGGCCTTAACTTCCTGCGATGCAAGAAAAAACCTTGCCCCGGCAGTAAAACCATACAAGGGTTGATATCGTGTCGAGTAAATAAACGTAGCCACACCACAGGATGTTCGCTCAGGCATTGCCCTGCCCTATCTTGTTATGTAATTGTTCCTTCTTTGTGACCATGAATGGTATGCCTTTGTACTCGACGACCTCTGTGGCGTAGCGGTAGCGCGTCTGCATACCATGCAAGAGGTTCCGGGTTCGAATTCCGGCTGGGGACAAAAAAAATCCCAGGTCTTGGATGTTTACATGTTTGTGACGTCGTTGTTTCTGGTTCCCACGACACTGGGTATCCTAGTGTGGGGCCAGAAGCAATGTATGTGCTTGTATGTAAATGTTATGTTGTGTTCTAATAAATTCTTTCTTTCCATTCTTTTAGCTATATTTTAACTAACTAGACAACTAGTTAGTTAGCTAGCTAGGCCTGAAATTTCCGCACTTAGCCTCATAGTTGGTCCATTGCACGTAACAAGCGCTGAGGCATGTTAATAATTCAGATATTAGGGTTTCCTCACGAGGTTTTCTTTCACAGTTAGCGAGTGGTATTGCTACTATACACTTGTAACTTCACAAATGCACATAACTTAGATACAAAGTCCATGCCGGGATTCGAACTCACGACCTCCCGATTGAGACGCCGGCGTTCCGCTCCGCTACCACCGCTTTTTTACATCTATTTAATGACTTATCTCTTTACCAACATTTCAAAATTTCATGGCCACACAGCGCCAGCGTAAACGACTGAAATGCATTTTTAATTTCCATCTCCAGCGACCACGGCGAAAAGTGCTGAAAGGTTTACCGACTAAATACTCGGCAATTTCACATCGCGCTTTACTGTCAAGTTTTTTTATATCTTTCTAAAGAGCAGTCTTGGTTGAAACTTACTTATTTAATAAACGTTTTCCCGTGCCAGATAAGTATTTCTTGGTTTTAAATAAAACGTTGGTAATAGTCGGTGAAATACGAAATATGTTGATAAGAAGTTACCTAATTTTCTAATCGAGTGACACATAAAAGCCTAGTCTTTTGTCTTTTCAGTGTCAATTGCATTCTAAATTATTTGTTTTAATGCACCAATTGTAAGTATATATATTTCTCTTTAAACATTTTGATCTCTAGTCGACTTACTACTTAGGAAACAATTTATTACATTTTGCTTGGTAGAGCCTTTAGCCAGTTTGATGTATATTTATTTATTTCAATTGATTTACAGACAACGTGGTCCAGTGTTATATTAGTAGCAATAAATATAGAACTTAGCCTAGGGTTAGTATTATATCTGTAACAGTGACTTGGTGCGTTTTATTAAAATCCAAATTAGTGGATTATCCAGCCGTGATGCAATCGCGTTCAGAATGCTATTGCCGCTCCCGCACATTCTGCTCAGTAATGATGCTGACTTTTTTCGCCAGATGGCGTCAAAACCATCTACTCGGGCCTCGGCAAACATTGTCGAGGCGCTGCAGAAGCGCGGTAACCGCATCAGAATCCTGAACGCATTGTTAAATTGAATACGCAGAGCGTTGTAGGCTTTTTGAGTGTACGTAAACCACAAACCCCCCGAGTACAGTGACGTACAAAATGCTTTGAACAGCGTAGTTTTCACTGCATCGGTACACCGAGAAAATCTGCGATATAGCATGTTAGCCCTGACCGACAACGCCCTGCGTTCTCTTTCCATGTCTGCATCGTCTTTCAAGTCCTGCGTTATCAAGTGCCCAAGGTACTTGAACTGTAGAACTCCTTTGAGTGGAGCCCCATTTAGCAAAATAGGTGGTATCAAAGATGGGCATTTGCCACGCGACTTAAAAACTATAAAGTTAGACTTCTTGGTATTATATATTAAGCCATGCGAACCAGCGTAGGACTCACAAACTGCAATAAGTTTCCGAAGTGCGCAGACCGAAGGAGCCAGCAGTACCATGTCGTCAGCATAACTTATATTGTTAACACAGATTCCGTCTACAAAGCAGCCGACATGCATACCGCTGAGCTGCTCGATCAGCGCATTCACATACAGATTGAAGAGTAATGGCGAGCTTAACCCCCCTGCCTAACACCACACTCCAGTCTGCATGACTCTGACAATTCTCCTGCCCACCTCACACGGTTTTCCTGATGAAGGTACCAGTATCTTAACAGAGATGTCAACTCAGACATCCATAAAAGTATAGACATCCATAAAAGACGCATAGTAATCTAAAGAGCATTAGGGAATTTTTACTGGCAAATCTCGTTCCCTTTAAGTTGCGTTTTGTCTGCGTCGTGCTATATTAGCGGTTAGCCTTCCTTTCTCCCATTTAATGTACACTTCACTATAGGTATGTCAGAAATCCGCTCAGCCAACATTCTTGTCGATCAAATACAAGCAGTGGCGGAGCAAGAGCCAAGTGCGGGTTGGTGGAGGATTGTAGGACAGTGGCGGGCCTTACTGTCAGAAGTTATCAAGCCCATAAGGCCTCTGACATGGCTTAACGACTGCCATTATATGACAGCCGGCACCAACGGCTTCACGTGCCTTGCAAAGCATGGAAGCGCTCGGAAAAATGCCAGTTGTTGTTGCTTAACCAAGTGATTGATTCCAATCACTCGGTTCGCCTGGGCCACGAGCGCTTCACTCGGTTCGCCTATGCCACGAGCGCTTCAAATGTTTATCAATCCAATATTAATTTAATACTCATTTCGCAAATAGGTAGCAAATAGTACGAAAAAGGTTTTAAATAATCAGATAGACAATTTTAAAATCCCAGCCGTGGTCCTGCCATAATCACGCTTACCTTTTTTTTCACGTAGCATCTTTTGTGACCCACTGTTAGATAAAGACCTCTTCCAAATGACGACGGAACTGATCACTGACAACCTCTGCGGCGTAGCGGTAGCGAGTGCAAGTGGTCCCGGGTTCGAATCCCGGCTGGAAATTAAAAAAAAAAACCCAGGTCTTGGGTGTTTACATGTTTGTGATGTCGTTGTTTCTGGTTCCCACGACACAATATCCTAGTGTGGGGCCTGAAGCAATGTATGTGCCTGTATGTAAATGTTATGTTATTAACTCAGACCAGCTCATATATTTCGCGCACCCATTTCTGAACGATTCTAATCCTGTCTGTCATATACCATATACTATTTTTATTTTTTAATGCTCTAACCCGTGCTAAGTACTGTGCTAAGTGCTGTACGTAATACAGAGAGTAGTGTAAAGAGGTTCGAAATTTTACTGATGCCGGTGAGTCGCCCATAAGCTCAGTTGGATAGAGCGCTGGCACGGATAGCCTGAGGTCGCGGGTTCGAATCCCGGCATGGGTAAAATTTTTAGCCTCTAAATAGGTTTTTTAAAAATGTCATATACCTTATTGATTGATATTGAGAAAGTCCAAATAATTAGGCCTCAGATCTTTCCATCTGAGGTCCGCCACCGTCTTATCTGTAATTTAAAATGTTGCGTGCCCTACAGGGTCAACTCATGTGCAACAAAAGAAAAAAGGCTGCAGCTTAGCGAAATGCTAGCCACAAGTGAGCAGCGCTGGTTTTCTGCTGCACCTGATTCACTGATGTGTAAATAAGTTGCAAAGACACGATGAAAAATGTATGTTTGAAGTGATGTTATCAAAGTAAAAATTCAAAACGTATTACTTAACAAACGCTTTAATCAATTATAACAATCATAATATCAAAATAAGAATACATATGTAACTATTATTAGCTATGAAATTAACGTCTTCAAATACATCTAATGAACGTCGACACAAAATCCTAGATCTATTTTATTAGAAAATAAAACAACACATCCTGTACAACATTGATTTTAAAACGCTATCCCTTGTATTTTATACACGAATAGGTATCATTAAAATTATTTGGGAAATGTTTTGATCTATCTATGTAACACACATTATTTAAGTAAATATTAAACCGTCTTTGATGTAGCAAAACGTCACATGTCAAAAATAACGTCTAACCTCACTAGTTCAATTAACAGTTCAATTGATTGAACTAGGGAAACTTTCCAGTGTTATCAGTTCAATGAATTTCCTTGATGGAACTGCTGATTCTAATGTTTCACTAGTTCAATTAACTACGATAACATAGTATTTCTTAATGATTCGCGGTACTCATACATAGTTATATTATATTAAACGGGTCAAATCGCTATTATTTATTAGGTAAAACGTAAACGCTGCCGAAACGTCGGGAAATAATTACGTTTTTCCTATTAAATAATCGCGATTTGACCCGTTTACATTACTATGTACGATAACATACCTAGTATGAAACCAACCTGCTTTATTGCACAACATAACTAACACTTTTTATACATAGCCATTAAACTTTTTTTTAGAAAAATAGACACTGTGTTATCATTTTATTAGTTCCATTTAAGATTTTTGAATAAAATGATCGTTTTCTATGTCTAATTTCTGACGTTTCGGCACTACTTTTTCGGCAAATTATTTTACTTGAAAATTATTTTTAAATTATTTTACTTGAAGTATTTCATATTGAGTGACATCGTTATGCAAAACATGCAACACTTCAAGTATGTTAATTGAAAGACAATTGAACTTGTGAAACATTCCAGTATTAGCAGTTCAATCAACTGAAATGATTGAACTGCTAATACTGGAAAGTTTCACTAGGTTAATTAACTCAACTGTTAATTGAACTAGTGAGAGTAGAGGCAAAAAATATTTTCGTTTTTTTCACAACATTTGCAGGAATAATTAAAAATTAGAACGGTAGCAGACATCATAGTCCCATTGAATTTAAATTCAATGATAGTCCTTATCTACTGACTCAAACTGTGGTTGCAATGTCTTATTGCTACATTGAGAATAAACTTTGCCTTCAATTTGGATGAAAGAACGAAAATCATGTTTTTGATTATATGACACTTCGCAATATCAACGACAAAAGGTTATCTAGGTACCTAAGGCCGTACAAACTCAATATATAATTCATTAATGTTGATTGTGGCAGAATCTAGGTATGTACAGATGCGAATAGCATGCTGAAGTCGATAAAGCATGCAGGTAAATAGATATAGCTTAGATCAGATATCACTTAGAAATATCTAGGATATCTAGGAGCACTCAAGAATTTAAAAAACTAAGTAGGAGAAAATCGGTTTTTTTTTTAAGTTACAAGTTCATAATCATAACCGTAATAATGAAGTAAATAGTCTTTTAGGGAAATATTAAAAGGGAGATAGTTAACTTTTGATTTTTAGTAGGATAAACATTAGATGCTTAATATAAGTTGGCGTATAGTTTTAATAATGGATGACTAAATGATCTTAAGCTACCATAAAATGTCATGATTTGTAAGACGACACTGGTATTTTTCTTTGTTTTAGTGAAACACGTAGGTATTTTGGTTTATTTCATCAATAAACAGTTTTTATGATTTATTTACTAAGTACGGGTGTACAAAAGTGTCCTATTTTTTTTATTTTCTTTTCATTTTACTAATCCGCTAGCACAACTAAATTATCAGATATCCGCGATTTTGTTTTTTTTAAATTTCTTTATACTAATTTTTTTTATCAAGTCTAACATTCGATGCATTGCATATTTAAGTATTAAATAAAACCTTATAAGCTTTTCTCATGTTTTAAGACGGACGGCTGAGAAACAAAACTGCATATTGAATACATACTTTGGTGTTGATTTCTAACATTTTAACACATTAAAATTTATAATATAGACAAATTTATAAAAATTAAAAATATTATTTAGAAATAAATTATCCTCTCTGTTCATATATTCAATATATTATATATTCAATATTTTTTAAATATACATACAATTATATTTTATATTTTTTTCATTAAAATGTAAGCGTGTATATTATGTGACTGTTCTGTTTACTCTACTTATTATCAATTATTTGTTATGGCGAGTGATACAATTTAATAACAAGATTCAGAAAATCTAAACACACACAACATTTAGAATTATAGGTAAATCTTTGAATAGTAAAGTGATTTTGTATCGCTGTTATCATTGCACTAACGGCGGTAATTTTAAATTTATAGGTACCCTATTTATTGAAGCTTGAGACAAAAGGTAAACAAACAATACAAAGGGTAATTTATTATGCGAAGTTTGTTATTAATCAGAAATAGAATAAAAAAAATCGACATTGATTGTTAAAAGTATCGTAAAAATATATATGTTTGAAAAAAATAAATATCATTTTATATAATTTTTATTTTAGTACATAACTTTTTAATAGAATTGTGGCACTATAAATAACCCAAAAAGTTTGCACTTAACAAATTTTGAACGTATTATAACACTGCTCATTAAAGATGTAATGTAATACAAACGTTCTAATTTGAAAGACTTGTTGACGCGAGCGTGCTGTTTCTTCCGATAAAAGTTTGAGAATCACTATTTCTGTGTTTACCTTTTGTCTCAAGCTTCTATAAATAGGGTATAAATTATTTAAATTAAGTCTATACTATAAATAAAAAATCTATAGGAGTTTATGCGCCTCTAAAAGACGAAAGTAGTTGCCATCTAGTGATACAGTTTTTTTTAGCTATCGAAGAATAGTTAGTCTGGGGTTTTTATATTGATTGTTAGCTCTTAAATAGTTTAAGATAGGCCTCTTTTCGAAAACTGTAAAAACACACTAAAACTGTAAAAAGTAGCAGTTTTAAAAGTTTAAGGGACCATTTTATAAAATCAGTTCGTGTAAATCTAATGGAAGCTAGCTAAAATGATATCTAGGTAGTTTAGAAAATCTACTCAGTAGAGAAATCTAATAGAGTAGAAAAACGCTATTTAAAAATAAGTTCGAAACGAATTTTCTTGGTCCAAAGTTAGTCAAAGTTAGAATGAAATGCCGAATAGATTTTATTTATTCGATAAATTAATATATACTTAACTCAATCAATTTTAAACTACTCTTGACGCGCCTGCTAAAAGATTAAGTGTTACTTAAGGGGTAGTTCTACCTATCAACACATACAAATTCAAGCTATGAGAAAAACTATAAAACACAAAAAAAACAGTAGAATTCTATACCATTTAACAAAATTTTGATACATTCTCCTCAAAATAAAGTGGTTTTTTTTTAATGAATAGAACAACTCATTTAGGTTTCATTGAACTATTCGGAAATGTTACTGTAAAAGTTGATATTTAAATATCATAGCGAAAATCAAATCATCTACTAAGGCTTACAATATGGCAGTTATTATCCTTTATCTTCAAATAAAAATTGCAATTATTTCATACTATACGATTTCATACTAACGCTTTATGTACAAGCTATGACATAAAATTCTCGGTTTTTCACATAAAATTCTATTTACAAATTTTAATTTCTACAGACCTAGTCATTTCATCTTTCATTTATAAAATACGCACATTTAAATATAAAAAACAAGGTATAGTTAAAAATAACCGACTACCTTCATTTTAATAATTTATCGATTAAAGGTAATATCCATTTAAGAAAAAAAACAATAATTATGGGACACTTTTACAATCTGTCGATATATTCTAGAACATTTTGATTTTACTCATAAATAATTACAAACCATTTTTCTTCTTGTGTTAAACATATCATATCATAATCATATTTTTTTATATCATAATATCAATTTTTTTTATTCCTTAGAATTCTGACAGCTACAATTCTTGACTTTTGTTGGTAAAACACAAAATAATATTCAGCACTTTATTTCCCAAATGGGGCAAATATTCCCTTTTTTTGTGGGGACCTTTTTAACAATAATAATTTAATTAATACTTTATTCATTTATTTGCCTCTTAGTATTACAGGGTTACAAATTTAACCAAAAAAAAACTGGAAATACAAGAAGCAGGTTCCTTGATATTAGAGTTAGTGGCCTACTAAATTCAACCCGTAATTACTAGGTGCAACCCTGATCCCCTCACTAGGATACCCTGTATGGAGGAAACCAGTGAATCATAATATCAACTTCCACACAAAGTCACACAACGCAATCTCTTAGTAGCAACAGTTTTGAAACGTCAGAATTTTACGGAATAAAAAACAGAGCTTTGGTAGCATTCGATTTTCTACTTTAAAATATGCCTTTGCCACAATATATCATTCAGTTAATCAGCGAAACTGTGTATGCTCCATTTAATGTAATGCTCTAATCGAATTTATTTCGCTAATCCAATTTCTCACTGTTAATTATTATTTCCGCTTTCACAAAGCAAGTAATTCTTATTATTTACGCGGGAATCAAGAAGTAGGTAGTATATTTGCAATGTTTAATTAGTTCTGATTTATGCACACTACTATTATTAACCCAAAATAAAGAAAAGAAATGATTAAAGCTTTCGCAAACTCTACACATTATGAACGTATCTAATTCCGGATTTACTTCCTTGATTTTTGTAGGAAGTCCGACCAGCTTTCGCTCTATTTTAAAAACCTATTTAGAGGCTGAAAATTCCACCCATGCCGGGATTCGAACCCGCGACCTCTGGCTATCCGTGCCAGCGCTCTATCCCACTGAGCTAATGGGCGACACACCGGCATCAGTGAAATTTCGAACCTCTTTACACTATTCTCTGTATTACAGCTTTCGCTCTGATCAGCAAAATGAACGTAGTGAATCCGGAATTTAGTTAATACATTTTACATTTTCCACAAGTTAGGCAATGATAAACATTAATCGAAAATCAATTCTGCCTCGTTATATTTTTGTTGTTTTATTTATAACATGGGTCACGTGGCCTATTCTCCTCTCCTCGCCTTGCCTTCGAGGAAATAAAGTCATAACGGGTACAAAGTACTTGTTTCCAACAATTTGCGAGCCGGTTTGTTTAATCGTACACAAAGATATCTTATTTATTACATGGACGCCTATAATATCATAATTTCAACCATATTTCACACCAACACAAAAAAATACAAATTTTTGCTGTGTCGTTGCCAATACTATAACAGTAATGGCGTTTGTTTGCCATCGATACTCTAAGACGAGGAAAAATAATCACTAATACGTAACAATGAATGCACCAAAAGTTCATAGTTTTAATAAATAGTTCTACATCATTGTAAATAAGTTGCGGCTCACAAAACGAATCGTTTCATTAATTTAAATAAACTTGATTACTATGTTTCCTATATTTTTATACTTCGCTGCTATCAGTACCTACGTAATATTATTACAAAAAATATATAATTCAATAAATAATATACAATAATATTATTAACTCTCAAGTAAGCAAGGGCGTTAGTAGAAATACAAGCTTCTCCTTACCTATCATTACAGAAAACGACATTCAACATACTAGATTCAAAATATCCAAGGACCATATTACTCTAACATAGATTTTTCACCGTGAGATCACCCGTAGTTTGGTTGGCTCATGTACTAGCTTAACTTTTCTGTGGGCTACGCCAACTAAACTATCAGCGTTCAGGTCCATAATGTCCCTTTCCCTTTCCATATACAAAGATATAGTGTAGGACGCCCTCCGACCAGGTGGGAGGAGAAGGAGACCAAGAGGAGGATCCAGCTGGGCTGGGCAGAGTTTGGGAAAGTACGCCGAGCAACATTTTAGGACCAGCAGACGTTTTGGAAAAAAGACATTTAGGGTATAGGTGCTCGACAAGTCTTTTCCCTACAAAAGATAACGTCTTACGACCTGCAGCGTCCGAGTGTGAGTGAAGTTGCCAGTAGACACTGTATAAATTACCTCATTACGTAGATCTTCGATCAAAAGTGATAACCTAGTAATGGCGAAGGTCACTCAGTTGGTCTTCACACAATCGTTCTGTAAAACCCTGCATTACCTCGGATTCTACACATAGGTTAGTATAATATGGCTTTTACATCAAGTTAGATGGCCTGAAATTAAAAAAAACAATCTTTTATTTTTATAACCGATTACTTACTGTGCCGCTGGACCTTCAAGTACCTTCTCGAAACATGGCATTAAATTTCTCTATAGTTTTCACCCAGTATATCAATGAACAGATCAAAATCCTACAAACTTGGAAGTACTAAGAACCCTAATTAGTGAAAGCATAGGAACCTCAACCCTAAGCGAAGCAAAACTATTATGAATATGCGGAGTATCCAAAGGAAATACGCAAATAATTTATTTGAGATTCCTTGTCTACTCTGTGTGAGTAGTTATTGAACCTCATTTGTACATTTGAGCAGAATTTCGGGGTTCTTTCATAAGTAAATTTTTGTAAAATTACGTCGGTTAAAATACGCTTTGGAGCTTTTGCTTTTAGAGTAATTCTAAATTAGCTTAGAACTTAGCGTAATACGGTTCATGTGGTACGTGGATTTTTTGGACGATCATTCCCTTCTGGTACACTCAGAAGCCTTCAACGTCAACACAAATTTTAAAACATCCCAACCAACCTTGAAGCGATTGTACTGTCGTTAACGTTTAGTAGGTGCCTTTTTCACTGTCATTAGAAATCAACTATGAAGCATTAATAAAACACTATAACCTAAAAGTCTCGAATGTGATAATGAGAATGAAAAAACCTTCTATGAATGACACCTTTGATCAATCAGATTGAAAAAAGCTGGACGTAAGAATGTTAAAGCCGCACGCCCATAGGGCAGCGCAGGCGCGGCACAACTTGGCACTACCTACGCTTTAATGATGCCATAGACTTGTGGCGTTGACGTAGTCATTGGTTGGGTGAGGGTAACCCAAGTTGTTGCTACCTAAACTTGACCTATGACGTCATAGACTTTCGGCGTAGACTTAGTTGGTCAGTTAGGTAAGCCAGAGCGAGAAGGGAAATGTAGAAGTGACATTCTTAATCTCGCGGCGGTCAATCAGCTTATCACAAATAGTTGCTATCTAAACTTGAATGACGTCATAGGCTTCCAAAATCGACAAAGACAAATATATAAACCAGAGTGAGAAGGGAAAAGTGGAGGTGACATTCTTGATCTCGCGTTTTCTCACCCAGCTTATTACAAGTTATTGCTAACTAAACTTAAATGACGTCATGGGCTTCCAAAATTGACGTATTCAAGTATATAAACCAGAGTGAGAAGGGAAAGGTGGAAGTGACATTCTTGATCTCGCGTTTTCTCACCCAGTTTATTACAAATTGTTGCTATTAAAACTTGAATGACGTCATAGGCTTCCAAAATCGACATAGTCAAGTATATAAAACAGAGTGAGAAGGGAAAAGTGGAGGTGACATTCGTGATCTTGCGTTTTCTCACCCAGCTTATTACAAATTGTTGCTATCAAAACTTGAATGACGTCATAGGCCTCCAAAATTGACGTAGTCAAGTATATAAGCCAGAACGAGAAACGAAAAGCGGAAGTGACATTCTTGATCTCGAGCAGGTCACTCCGCTTATCACATTATAATTTCTATCTAATCTTAAATGACGTCGTAGGCTTCCAGAGTCGACATAGTCACGTATATAAGCTTGAGCGAGGAGGTAAAAGTGGAGGTGACATTCTTGCTCTCGCGTTTTCTCATCCAGTTTATTACAAGTGCTTGCTAACTAAACTTGAATGACGTCACAGGCTTCCAGAGTCGACATAGTTAAGTATATAAGCCAGAATGAGAAAGGAAAAGAGAAAGTGACATTCTTGATTTCGCGTTTTCTCGTCCAGTTTATTACAAGTGGTTGCTAACTAAACTTGAATGACGACACAGGCTGCCAGAGTCGACATAGTTAAGTATATAAGCCAGAATGAGAAAGGAAAAGAGAAAGTGACATTCTTGATTTCGCGTTTTCTCATCCAGTTTATTACAAGTGGTTGCTAACTAAACTTGAATGACGACACAGGCTTCCAGAGTCGACATAGTTAAGTATATAAGCCAGAATGATAAAGGAAAAGAGAAAATGACATTCTTGATTTCACGTTTTCTCATCCAGTTTATTACAAGTGGTTGCTAACTAAACTTGAATGACGTCACAGGCTTCCAGAGTCGACATAGTTAAGTATATAAGCCAGAATGAGAAAGGAAAAGTGAAAGTGACATTCTTGAACTCGCGTTTTCTCATCCAGTTTATTACAAGTGGTTGCTAACTAAACTTGAATGACATCATAGGCTTCCAGAGTCGACATAGTCAAGTATATAAGCCAGAGCGAGAAGAGAAACACTGAGGTGAGGATCTTGATCCCCCGCGGGCCACCCAGCTCGCCACCCACGGAGCGGCGCCGGCGCAGCACCAACACCAAAACTGCCACTGCAGCCTCCGTGCAGAACATCGTCACGCTGAACGCCAGACTGGTGGGGGAGGAAAATTCATCAGTATTTACTTACTTTCATTTGTAAAAAAAAACTTAGTGGTTTTTATCAAGACCCATTTGATTGGGTTATGACCTGCCTCATGTTCTATAGGTAGCTGGTCATGGTCATAGCTAAAAGGGAGTTCAATAGTGGCCATTCCAAATCTAGTCATAAGTCGGATTACATTAAATTGTACAACCAGCATCGCTTACAACGAATTAGAGAAAAAGAAAGGAGAGTTATTCGGAGAAAGCTAACTTCTGAATTAGGCAATATAACTAACCAGATTAATATCTTATTATTTTAAACAATGTATACTTTTAGTGCATTTATTTCAGTTGAACTTGAAATGCACTAAAAGTACATTTAAACTTTTTTTTTTAATTAAAAAGAAAATGCCATCACAACTTTAAAATTTAATTAAAGAACTTTTTTAAAAACAGGGGGCAAGAAAACAGAACGTTATGAGCTGGGACAAAAAAAATATACTATTCAAAAGTACCCATCCGAATCGCATGCGATCCAAAAGACCTCATAATGCTTTTAACATGACCCTACAACATTGCCAGCACAATATCTTCCATCAGATACGATCTAAACATGCTCATAACCACAGATCATAAGGTGTCAACCGATAACATTAGATACCATACCCTCCAACTCGCCCATCGTCGTCCATAGTTCACCAAACACTACTTACTTCCCCGGGTCCACCAGGAACTTCTCTCCCTTGCTCCAGTGGACCACTGAGGCGATGGTCCAGGCGACCCCGATGCCCAGGAACACATTAACAGCGTTTGATCCGGTGACGTTGCCCACTGAAGCGTCCGCATACTTGTCTTGGCACGCCGCTACTTTGCTCGCAAATGTGTCTGGCAGGCAGAAAAATAACAACAAAATATAGAAATAAGGTACGACATATTTATATTCACAGAGGTTGGTCTAAACGAACGAGGCCGTTGGTCAATGGACACTGTCACTATAAGCTGTTTATAGTACTAGTTTTTGAAATAAGGCGGAAAGGCATAATTAAAGTCGATGTCAACAAGGAATTCAAAGATTTTGGAGACAATAAGAAGTATGACAATTGAGCAGAATTCCGTGGTAGGGCTTGTAAATTTCAGGAGTCGAATGATAATTATGTGCTATTTTCCAGATCGACGAACAAATAACCAAGCGGAAATCTTTTTAAAAAGTTTTTATCATCGTGAATAGAAAGAGACACGTTTAATACGACCAAGGGAAAGTTACACATAATTATGTGGAATTATTGGCACCAGTGCATCAATAGTCAGGAGCAACATTTGTGAGCTGTCTTGGTTCTCCCCAACCTTCTTAGAGGAAAGGGAAAGGTTAGCTTTCTTAAATTGACGTTGTCACAGTTTTAAATTTAGATGCATCACCAAGAATACAATGGTCTAGTATCTATGGTATTCTGGCAATAATCAGAAAAAGTTCCTTCTCTAAAACGAACTGACTCCAGACTGAACGTGTACAGTCTGGCATCAGTTCAGTCCGTGACCATAAGCAATCTCGGATTGATGCCAGACTGATGAAGCATCAAAATATTCGGATATCCGGCAGTCTTCTCCATCAGTCCTTTGAATAGACAATCGGTTGGCGATCAGCCAGACTGATGGAATTGGCTGACGCCAGACTGAACGTGTAAACTCCGTGTAACAGAGAAAGCAACTGCACGCTACCAACCTGGTATGCTAGTTCCAAGAGCCACGAAGACGATCGCAGTCACCGAGTCCTTGATCCCAAGTGTGCAGCCGAAGTGCGAGGCGACATCACCGATGACGGCTGTCACCAGACCGATGCAGACGATGGAGACCACAAAGCAGACGTATCCACCGCCGATGTCTGTAACCAAGAGCGTGATTTAGGCCTAGCGCTCGAGGCCTAGGCGAACCGAGTGATTTGAATCAATCACTTGGTTAAGCAACAACAGGCGCGGTCAGGTACAGGATGGGTGAGCGTCCCGTGACTACCACTAATGGCATTTTTCCGAGCGCTTCCGTGCTTCGCAAGTGCCGGCTGTCATATAATGGCAGTCGTTATGCCATGTCAGAGGCCTTATGGGCGGCTTGATAACTTCTGACAGTAAGGCCTACCGACCCGGACTTGGCCCCCGTTGTGGAGTATGGCCTAACCTTCCTGCGAAGCAGGAAGAGACCCGTGCCCCAGCAGAGGGGACATACAAGGGTTGATAACGAAAATTTTCGTCGTCGTCGTCGTCAGGCTATACTCGTCCACTGCTGGAAATAGCCCTCCCCTAAAGAGCGCCACGTTGTGTTATCATAGGGGGTAATGCCCATAATTCCCACGCTGAGCATGCGGGTTGGAGATCGCAGTTCGGTGGAATTTTACTGCAGGGGGCGCTGCTAAAAGTTTATTGGGTAAAAATAATTTCTGATACTTGACTACTATAGTGTAATCATGTGAGTACAGTGATATCGTTCCGATGTTAAAACCTAACTGCAAAGTAGGTAGTCGGGGCAGTTAGTAATGCAATTTGCTTAAGTCAGATGTCGCTGCCTGTACGTAATACAGAGAATATTGTAAAGAGGTTCGAAATTTCACTGATGCCGTGAGTCGCCCATTGGCTCAATTGGTAGAGCGCTGGTACGGATAGCCAGAGGTTGCGGGTTCGAATCCCGGCATGCGTGAAATTTTTAGCCTCTAAATAGGTTTTTAAATTTGTTCCTTAGCACGGGTTAGTGCATTAAAAATAAAAATAGTGTAATCATGTGAGTACAGTGATATCGTTCCGATGTTAAAACCTAACTGCAAAGTAGGTAGTCGGGGCAGTAAGTAATGCAATTTGCTTAAGTCAGATGTCGCTGCCTGTACGTAATACAGAGAATATTGTAAAGAGGTTCGAAATTTCACTGATGCCGTGAGTCGCCCATTGGCTCAATTGGTAGAGCGCTGGTACGGATAGCCAGAGGTTGCGGGTTCGAATCCCGGCATGGGTGAAATTTTTAGCCTCTAAATAGGTTTTTAAATTTGTTCCTTAGCACGGGTTAGTGCATTAAAAATAAAAATAGTGTAATCATGTGAGTACAGTGATATCGTTCCGATGTTAAAACCTAACTGCAAAGTAGGTAGTCGGGGCAGTGAGTAATGCAATTTGCTTAAGTCAGATGTCGCTGCCTGTACGTAATACAGAGAATATTGTAAAGAGGTTCGAAATTTCACTGATGCCGTGAGTCGCCCATTGGCTCAATTGGTAGAGCGCTGGTACGGATAGCCAGAGGTTGCGGGTTCGAATCCCGGCATGGGTGAAATTTTTAGCCTCTAAATAGGTTTTTAAAAAACATTTTGTATTTTTGTATTTTTATTGCGCCATTCCTCACGGTCCTGTGCTAATCTGATCCATCTCTGACCCGCAACCCTCACGATGTCGTCTGACCATCGTGTTGGTGGTCGGCCTACCAACCTCCTTCCCTCCCTTGGCCACCACTCCGACACTGCCCTGGTCCACCGGCCGTCTTCCCTTCTAGCCAAGTGTCCAAGTAAGTATCAATGACATAAAATGTAGGTAGGATAAATAGCAAAGACTTACCAGTCGGTGGCACGAAAGCGAATATAATTTTCCAGAACAATGTGACCACATGCAGAATGTAGTCAGACAAGGAAGGCGGCTCGTCAGGCTCGTCGGAACCTGTGAAAAGCCATTGAAAACGTTATTTACATACATACATAACCTCACGCCTGTATCCCAGAGGGGTAGGCAGAGACCAGGGACTGCCACTTGCCACGATCCTGACAGATCATCTTCGCTTCATCAACGTTCATAAGTCGTTGCATGCACACACGCCGGTTCCAGGTACTTTTTATCTTTCCCTTTGCTAATACATCCCCTATTTGGTCGATGTACGTCCGTCTGGGGCAATAGTCTGATTAGAGAACGTTGTGGACTGAAAGAGGATGTAGTGACTAGATTTGAGAAAAGAATGTTGCGTTGGTTTGGACATGTGTAGAGGAATAAGGAAGAAAGATTGACGAAACAAATATATATGACGAATGTGAGTGGAAGAGCTGGTAAGGGAGGTCCCAGACAAACATGCATCGACCAAATAGGGGATGTATTAGCAAAGGGAAAATAAAAAGTACACGGATCCGGCGTGCGTGCATGCAACGACTTATAAACGTTGTTGAAGCGAAGGTGATCGATCTGTCAGGATCGTGGCAAGTGGCAGTCCCTGGTATCTGCCTCCCCCTCTGGGATACAAGCGTGAGGTTATGTTTGTATATATATTGGCCCAGTAAAATGACCTTAAATGACGCAATTATGAATAGTTTTCACTAATCTAGTAGAGATTTTTTTAAAACATTGAAGATATTATTTGACTAAACCAATACTATCTAACTCTGTATATTGTATACGCCTACATCGCATTCACCTTCTCTCAAAGAGAGACGGCCTCGGTGGCGCAGCGGTTTGGCACGCTGACTGTAAAACCGAAGGTCTCAGGTTCGATCCCCGGCCAGGTCAAACTAGGAAACGAACTTTTCTAGTTTTTCTCGGGTCTTGGATGTTATCTATGTATTTATTGTATTAAATTTTGTCAGTCAGTGTAGTCGAGTTGGCACCTTAAACACAAGTCATTAAGTCATTTTTAGCCTCTAAATAGGTTTTTAAACAAGTCATTAAGTTGTACTTATTATAGGGCTAACGAGATCTGTGTAATATGTCCATGAATATTTATATTATATTAATTACAACGACGGGAAATGATTTCGAGTCACTCAGATTTCCTCACGATGTATTTTTTCACTCTCATAGTATCTTTGGCACACAACCACTCAAAATGAATAAATTACTACAAGTGCATGCTATATTTATGGTATCTGTCAACAATTTTGCATACCGCTGCTAAGTTGTAAAATAAATTCACTTTATTGCAATTAAAATTGTGCAACTGTATGATATGATATGTATTCGCAAATAAACTATCTGAATCCGAATCTAATTTATTACTATAAACTCTTCACATTTCCTCACGATGTATTTCTTCACCGTCATGGAATCTTCACCACAAAACCTCTTAAAATAAATGCAGTAATTGCAAAAAACATCGCAACAAAACGCAGAAAGGCAACAGTTTTTCCTCTTTTGTGTGAACTGGGCGGAATCGTCCACTCGAACGCTGAAAGCACGGGCCTTTCTCTAAATCTAGAACAAGACACCCACTAGATATTTTTGTACGTGATATGAACCCCTTGTATATCCCCACTGCTGGGGCATGGGAATGTTCCTGCATCGCAGGAATGTTAGGCCATCACGGTGGCCAAATCCAGATTAGTGGAGGATTGTAAGACAGTGGCGGGCCTTACTATCAGAAATCATAAAGCCGCTCATAAGGCCTCTGACATGGCTTAACGACTGCCATGCCATGACAGCCGGCACCAACGGCTTAACGTGCCTTGCAAAGTAAGCAAGCGCTCGGAAAAAGTGCCACTAGCGGTAGTCACGGGATGGTCACCCATCCAGCACCTGCCGCGCCTGTTGTAGCTTAACTCGAGTGATTGATTCCAATCACTCGGTTCCACTAGGAAAAAGTAAATATCGTAAACCTTAATATCTGTAGTAACAATTTTTAGAACATATAGCCTAGATATACATACATACATAACCTCACGCCTGTATCCCAGAGGGGTAGGCAGAGACCAGAGACTGCCACTTGCCACGATCCTAATAGATCACCTTCGCTTCATCAACGTTCATAAGTCGTTGCATGCACGCACGCCGGTTCCGGGTACTTTTTATCTTTCCCTTCGCTAATACATCCCCTATTTGGTCGATGTAAGTCCGTCTGGGACGTCCCTTACCAGCCATTCCACTCATATTCGCAGTATATTTCGTCAATCTTTCTTCCTTCATCCTCTCCACATGTCCAAACCAACGCAACATAGCCTAGAATGAGTAATTAATATCCTAGGACTGAACTGACTAAACTAAACTGACTTTCCGCTAAAACGGCCGTTTTTGGCGGAAATCGATTAAGGTCCTAGATTGTTGATCCCAGGTTCTAGATGAGATAACATAACATAAGAATTACTGGTGTACAATAAAGACTATTTTAGTCTTTACTGTACATCAGAGCACATATTATAAAACATGTAAAGATACAAACTACAATTGGCAGCCTTATTGCTAGAAGCAATTTCTTCCAGACAACCTAGAATGTAGGTTCTAAAAATAGTTGTCACAGTTGTTAAGATTTCTCGTGTTCACTATTAGATAAAAACGTCTTAAAATACAAGTTATGATTTTGATTCCATCGTTAGCGCCTCGAACCATCTTAAATAAAGTTTGGAAACTAGTTCCAGAGTTGTGCAGCTCGGAGCAGCTTGTTTTCAGAGGAAGCCCTATGCCCTTTCACTGTAAACCGGACCCTGAACAAGGTTTTCAGGCTTTAGTCGTCACAGACCTCCATTCACTTGCGGCTTAACGGGAAAACGGGAAAATGTGCGTTTGCTGAGTTTTCCGCCACAGAAGCTTGCTCTACAGCTTTTGTTTCCTATTCACGAGGTCTAAACAAATAATAATAATGCTTCGACGAATTTTCCGTCCCCATTGCGAAGTTTTGTTCCAAAAATAAATAACGCTCGAGTGTTAAATACATTTTAGACGCGAGACTGCCCCGCGCTTGTTTTGCTGATAAGAACCACACAATCGTGCAATGCTCAGTGCTCATGTATTAGATTAATTTACATTGTAAATTCGGCGCTTCGTTGTCCTACATCAGTGGCTCTTAATCGATGGTAAGTGGACCACTGGTGGTCCCTGGAGGTATTCCAAGTGGTCCATTATTGAAATGAAACTATTATTGATATCCCCTTCGTATGCTGCCACTGCTGGGGCACGGGTCTTTCCCTGTATCGCAGGAAGGCCATAGTGGCCGTCAGGCCATATTCCACTCCGGGGGCCAAGACTGGGTTGGTGGAGGATTATAAGAAAGTGGCAGGCCTTACTGTCAGAAGTTATTAAGCCGCCCATAGGAACTCTTTACGATTCCCATCTCATAACAGCATGCCCTGCAAAGCACAAAAGCGGTCGGCAAAAATGCCACTAGCGGTAGTCACGGGATGGTCACCCATCTAGCACCTGACTGCGCCTGTTGTTGCCTAATCATAGTGACTGATTTCAATAGGTATTTCTTAATGATTTGCGATACTCATACATAAGTTATACATATATTAAACGGGTCAAATTGCGAAATAAGGTAATTACGTTTTACCTGATAAATAATCGCGATTTGACCCGTTTCATATAATAACTATGATTTAAATCTTTCGGTCCCACTAGGCCACGAACGCTTCTACACTAGTATTTTGAAACTGAAGTAATAAATTTAAATGAGTTTGTCGTAAAATTAAACGCGTTTCTTTTTAGATAGATCAAACAATCCTTTATTTATTTACATCTAGCCTCCTAAGCCCTGGAGGTAACGTTACTTCAAGTCTTCTAAAACTACCTAAATTTTGAAGAACTTTTTTTTCTTTTCGTCTAAAAACACGATGAGGAAAATATTGAACCTCGAACAGTGAGTTTTCCGGACTTCCTACTAAATCATTGGGTGTGAATTAAGAAAGTTATTTGTGATGTCCTGTTTTAGGACGCCAGGGCTTAGGAGGCTAATGCCCGTTTTCACCAACCAACCCATAAGCTCCCCATAACTAGGTAACCCTTTTCTTAAGTGACCCCCTAAAGTACTCCCTAACTTAAATTCAGTTTCACCAACAGAAGTGACACCTAACTAGGTATCCCATAGTTAAGTTACAGTTTTGTCTATGGTCTAGTGTTGTGATATTGGTTCAATTTACCGGTAAATTTTATTAATGAGTTTTACGGACTTTTACTCAATTTAATAGAAATAAAACAGTGCCCTAAGCTTTAGTATGTTTTGTTTCGTAATAAATATAACAATTTTCTTTCAAATTAGGTAAAACATCAATTTTATGGCTGTAAGAGATGACAAATTGACACTCATAAAAAAAACTCGAGTGACATCTATGTTTGACACTATCTACAATCGGTTTGATTTGTTTATTTCGCGTGGTGGTTTCTACATAATAATGTCAGAAAAGCGTAAACGTGGACAAAACTTTTCTTTCCTGGACAAAGAAAAGTTAATAACTTTGCTACAACAGTGCAAGGATACCATATTAAACAAAAAAACCGATGGAACTACGAATGAAGCCAAAACGGCGGCTTGGACGAAGTTAACTGACGACTTCAACAGTACTAGCAATGTTCACAGGCAAGTTTACTTCTAAATATTTCATACTAAGTAAGCGGTGATATCCCAATCGGTATAATAGATTGGCCATGTACGTGAGGTCTTGGGCGGTCGCAAGACAAGCACCACTCTCGTGGTAATTTAAGCTTGACGTTTCTCAATCTCTCCTTGCCTTGTTTTGAAAAGGTTTTTTTACACATAATTATTTTATATCATGTTTCTATCTTCCAGAACTAAAGATTCCCTAATAAAACTGTGGGAGAAAATAAAAAGTGAGGCAAAAACATATAAGGCACAAAATAGATTAAGCTTAACGGGGACAGGAGGTGGACCTTCTACTTCTAAATATGACCCAATTTTGGAAAAAGTGTGCGTTATACTTGGTCGTGGTTGCACAGGAATTAAGGGTGTAAACGACAGCGATGCTGACGTTGTAGTCGAGTCATCAGAGGACTCTCAGATCTCGGAAACGATCCAGCTAACACTTCCTGTGTCTTCAGATTTAAACTTTGAAACCGATGTGAGTACCTACCTGAACTACTACTCTACTGATCAACGCGTAATGTGTAGTTAGAACTTTTCTATTATGATTCAGAACCTAATCAAGTACTTTTATATTTCAGATTGATCAAGGGACTCCAATAGAAATTGATTTGGACTTGGATTCAGAGCAGTCAAAGAAGCCTAAAATGAGTGGCATAATCAGTGCAGACCATGTAAGTATTTTCATCCTATAATATTGTAACTAATGAAGTAAATTTAATAATACACATAATAAACATAATGTAATTATGTTTCTATATTTTCAGTTGACGGAGACTGTAAATCTTAAAACCCCTCTGTGGGCAAGAAGACGCCGTCCTCAAATTCATCAAAATGAAAGAACTGAGGCATATACAGAGCTGGTGTCTAGTTACAAAAATGTCAATTCGCGGAAGCTAAATGCAGAGGAACTAAAGTTACAGTTGCTCAATGAGGAAATTAATTTTAAGAGACAGCTGTATAAATACCAACTTGAAGGTGCAATGAAGGATGTCCAACTAAAAAATATCGAATTGGAAATAAAACAAGCAGTACTTTCACAACTAAGAGGTACCTTTATTTAATACAAGTGCTAAAAAACATTTTAATAAGAATATCAAATCACAACTAATTCTGGGTATAAATAATTGACAATCACTTTTTCAAATCATGTTTGCAAAATATTCTGTGATTTGATGTCTTCTTAATCCATAAGCTTGATCACTATTGTTATAGGGCATAGTATTTATCTGACCATTATTTATCAGTAGTTCTAAATTGGGTACTAAATTCTCATTGAGTGGTTCCGGATCTCTTCGTAATATGCATATGTTATGCAGTATGCAGCATGCCAGTATAACATTAACTGCAGTTTCCAACTTCAATCGGATTCCCACAGCCAAGACTGGAAATCTTCTTTTCAAAACACCATACTGTCTTTCCACCACATTCCTAGTCTTTATATGAGCTTCATTATATTTCTGTTGGGCTGGTGTAGATGGATTTAAGTATGGTGTTAATAGATGAGACTGAAAACAATTTATATTAATTTATTGTTTATTTTATTTTCAGGTGGAAGTGGAGCTTCGCAGAGGCAAGATGAAGCTCCACAGAACAAATATTAACTAATGGTATAAAGTTAAAATAAGTTGCTTGTTATTTCTATATAATTTTAATATAATGTTATTGAACAAAACTTAATGGTTATACCTTAAGTGGATATCCACTGTCACCCAATAAATACCCACTGCCATAGTAACCCCTTTCAAATTTGAAATAAAGATTGCTATTTTGATAAATAGCTGAATCATGAGTTGATCCAGGCCAACGTGCCACCACCTCTGTTATGAGTAAGTCGGCATTGCTGACAGTCTCTACATTAATTGACATGTATGATTTGCGGTTTCTAAATAATTCAGCATCATCACCACCTATAACAAATATTATTTATGAAAATATAGAAACTGCTCACTTCTGGCTAATTTAGACAGTAGATTATAAAATTTGCATTTACCTGGTGACTGAATTTTAACATGTGTACAGTCTATACAACCTCGAACATTTGGAAAACGGGCTATATTATAAAATTTTGCCATGACTTCGGTTGTTTCCTCTCTGTCCTCCGGAAATTTGATGAACTGTTGACGCAAAGATGCAATTGCTTCCGTAACTCTTTTCACTATCCTACTACATGTTGAAGTGCTGACTCCACCCATATCAGCTACTGCCAACAAATGGTTTCCGGTAGCATAAAATCTTAATGCTATCAAGAGTTGATGAATGGGTGCCACGCATTGATTTCTGTAAAAAATATACGAGAATAACTTTGCAGTTGTTTCATTATTATTTCCGTAAAGGAAATAAGTATAAACTAACACAATAAGTGGTAAATACCTAACAGTAGTTGAAACTTACTTGTTATCTTTAAATTCCAGACGAATTTCAATTTTTTCCAGTAAATATAGAACTGTTTCTTTGGATAACCTGTATCTTTTTACGAAGTCCACACTGTCGTATTTTTCAAAGTAATCCGTTCTTTCGCGATAAATGCGAGGCCGCCTTATGACTTCCGTATTTGACAATGACTCCAAGTGGTCAAGATCTTCTAAATTGTCCAGGGATTCCCACAAGTCATCCATTTCTCGATAAATATTAATAAATATAAACACACACGATATGAGACTTCGAAAACAAACGGTCACTCATCTGTCACTTATAGCTATGGGCTGAATAATCGGTCCCTTAAGTTTAGGGGTACACCTAGCGCCGTAAGTGACGGATAAATGTCGGTGAAAACGAAATAACCGTTAGGTAGCCCTTAAAAAAGGTTAGGTGGCCCCTAAAACTTAGGTGTTCTTGGTGAAAACGGGCATAAGTAACGTATATTACCAATAGGCCAACTAGGGTGGTGCCTGACAAAAGGGAAACTTGGTAAAATGGTCCCTCACGACTAAAGTGTTAAGAACCACTGAAAGGTATCTTATCTATTTAACAAGCCTGTGGTCGCGGAATAACGGGTACACCGTAGCACAGGGTATCCTAGTTTGTGTTGTGTAGAACTTATTTATTTACGTACTTCCCAGTGTACAACACACTAAAAATCGCCCAAGTGCGAGTCGAACGCGCGCACCGAGGGTTCCGTACAATTTTATAGGTTATACATTTTAATAGTTTAGGAATCGGGTCTCGCAGTTTTTTTTTTTTGAGATATTCCCGAACAAATTACGAGACAATTTTTTAAGAATTAATTCTTCTTTTCTACTTCAGGCTATATTAGTCCACTGCTGGACATAGCCCTCCCCTAATGAGCGCCATAGCGCAAGTTTGTGCCATCATTGGGGGGAAATGTCCATAATCCCCACGCTGGGATGAATTAATTACAATTGTATAAATTTTATAACTTTGTCATATCTTTGTAAGACAATATTACTTACCAAATTCTTTAGCGCTGGTCAACTTAAAGTACCTTAAGAAGTTTTATTTCCTTAATATTAAAATACACCTTTATTGCGGCATAAACGGCCATAACGTTTTTTTGCGCTAAATTAGAAGTTTGATTTTTTCACAACCTCAACGGACAAGAACAACGGAAAGACTTGATATAAAGTTTTAATCCGCTATTTGACTCTCTATTCAAGTAAGTCTTTAATTGTAAATATAATATCTTCCATTAGACCAAAAATTTATATTTTTTGAGGACCTAAAAGCAACCAAAAAATATAACTTAAAACTTTGCTTTGCTAAACAGCTAAAAACGCGGTCAGCCATTTTTGTCTATGGTTTGAAGACCAGCCCTCCTATTAGTAGCATTCCACTCTATCGAGTGAAGCATTTAGACGACTCCTAAGTGTCAAAAAAATTATGCAAATATATGCACTTTTTTAAGCTACTCCAGCTGTCAAGCCGGAGTAGCTTAAAAAAAGTAAAAATTGACGTCACGCAACTCAGTGGATACTTACGCAATAATGCCCCTGAAGTCTTGTAAACAAAGTTAGACATTCAAGAACTGTGAGTGATTTGCGAGCATAATGAAATAACAACGACGAAACCATGATTTCGTCGAGTTTACATGCAAAATATAGTAATTATCAGTATTGCAATGTTCGAGAATGCAATAACATGTCAATAAAGAACCCCGGAAAGTTGTGGATTCGTGTACCCAGTGAAATTAACACACGAAAAAGTTGGCTCAAACTTGCCAAACGAGACCCCGATACTTTATCGACTTAAACTCGGGTGTATTTACGTGAAGATCACTTTGATGTAAGTCCTTTAATAATCAATGTCCACTGGTTCTGGCCGACAGATGTTTGTTTACAACCGAAAGATGCTTTCAACATGGCGGATAGTGTTTTCACCGTTCAGAATTAAAAGCGGTAAATATTTTTTTCATTTGCGAATTTTGCAGCCATCCTACATACTTAGCAAAGTCAATTTATTTCAGTTTCTTAAGTTAAATACTACAGTAAATATTCATTCACCGCGTCAAATTTGATACGAGTCAAGTAGCGGAATCCACGCGTTCTTGAGATAAAGGGTCATGACAGAGGATCGGATTCACAGACGACGAACAAAGTAATGTTATTCTATAAATGTTCCATTTTTCATTTTTAAATCATTATGTTGCAACTACGACACAATCAATTCTCTATAGTGTGTATTAAATATACGTGAAACAGGTACAGTCAATTTATTCTTACTTGTCCAATTTAGTAAACAAGATTCTACCCTTAAACTGTGACTTTTTAGTCCAAAACTGCCATATTTCCATAAATGAAGTAACCTGGAACACTCTTTTAGATAACACGCTGCCAATTTTATAAACAAAGTTCATGATAGTTCATGAATTTGCGAGAAAATGTCTAGTTTAGGCATCTTATCTCAATTTGAAGGTTAGAATCTTGTTTACTAAATTGGACAAGTAAGAATAAATAGACTGTAGGTACTCATTTCTCGACGCTTATTTCTAACAACAGTATAGTATTTATTTACGTTTATACTGGATTGCAGGAATCTAAATTTGTAAAATAAAAACTGCATAGTTCCTTTTATAATTTAACAGACAAATAACTATAATAAGGTTTTAGTTTGTGCTGCATAAACTCACAAGACAGTTATATAAAAGTTACTTACGGTGTGAATTGCTAATAGAAGGGTTAAAACGGAGATTGCAAATAAATCATGATATACTAAAATCCGTTTTCAAACCCTTAGGTTCGAGACTGTAGGTTCTAAAAGTAGTTATTAAAGTTGTTAAGATTTCTCATGTTCACTTTTAGATAATTATAAACGTATTATGAAAAACTAGTTGCGATTTTTATTTCATTGGTGGCGCTAGTTAGCGCCCCTAAGCGCCTTAAGTAAGACTGTAATAGTACATTATGATATGAGTGCCGTAAGTTGAAAATTACAGCCGAGGCGATATTACTAGCCCGAGCCATCGGCGAGGGCTATAAGGAAGCAGAGGCTGTAATTTTCAAAGCGCACGTATGTCATACGACGTTTTTACGAGGAAATTAATAAAACTCTGACTTTGTTATCATCACTAACTACTTTTCAAATAAAAACAATACATCGAAAAGAAAAAGCGCGCGGATTTATTTTTACTTGTCCACAAATAAGCGATGCGCGCGCATCAACTTTTTTTTTAGGCAAAGATACAAAAACAGCCAGTATTACTAATAAAGTAAATTAATATTTTTGTGTTTTTGTTACAGATAAATGGTTGTAATTTATTGTCAAAATTAATGAAATTAAAGAATTAAATGTTTATTTTTCTTATATTGTATTTCCCAAAGTTAATTTTATTCATAAAATATTGACCACTTTCTTGACATAAAACCTCTTTGCTAAGATTTTTAAAAGTATCGTTAATTTTTAGACGGAGTATCTTAAAACTTTATTAAAAAAAAACACGTGCCTTTTACATTACATTATCGCACAAGTACGTAATGAGATACATTACGATATTGAAATTGGTGTAATTACAACCACTTTACGAGCAAATATGTTATAAAGGTTTATTGATCAGCTGATGACTGTACAACCCACTGCACATAAACCTGTACACGCGTGCATTGAAATTACATCACGGGTGATTTTGCCACAAAAATGAGAAGTAAATGTGAAAGAAATGTGCAGTCAAATGTACCTAATATTTATTTTGATCACTGCGCTCTGCCTCTCCAAAGTATAAACAAATAATAGCACAGAGTAGGCGCAGAGGAAATAAGGAAAATAGGAACCAGAAACATTTGTAACTCGGAGCCGTTTCACAATTTTATGGCCAGGCGATTTTCATTTGTAATAAAACCTGATATTTTATTTCGTATTATCTTTTGAAAATGCCTTCAAAGGCGACTCTGGTGTTTGCGCAAACAAAAAGCGTTTGAACTTTTATAAAGGTGAACACATATTGGGCTTTTGAGTTCATGTACACGACGACAATGTCGACATCCCCTCGAGTGGCGTACTACTACTCCGTTACGTTTATATTTTATCATTTTTGAATCTGACTTTTGCCTTGATTTTAAAATATAGCCACATAGCTGAGCGCGCTCCCGTTTGCCAAAAAAATATTTATCATAAGATAAGAATACTAAATAATAATTTTTAAATAAAAACACATATAGTTCTTAGTGATTTTAAACGATCACGACGGTTAAGCAACACAGGGCGCGTTCAGTGGATGGATGGTTAAACCGTCTATGACTAACAATAGTGGCATTTTTCCGAGCGCTTCCGTGCTTTGTTAGGCACGTTAAGCGGTTGGAGTCGGCTGCCGTCAATAGATGGCAGTCGTTAAGCCAAGTCAGAGGCCTTAGGGTGGCTTCAAAACTTCTGACAGTAAGACCAGCTGCTAGTCTTGCAAGCCTCCACCAATCCGGACTTGGCCCCCGTGGTGGAGTATGGCTTATACCTTCCTCAGGGAAGAGACCCGTGTCCCTTGGTGGGGACATAATGGGTTTTAAAATGTATTTCTTGTCTTTAATGTGTAATATTTGGCAATAAACCTTTTTATTCTTATAAGCTCTGCATGTTATAAAGGCTCATACACATTACTATGTTCCGTGGACGTGCAGGGGCAACGATAAACTAAACTATTTTTAAGTACTTACAAAGTTAGGCCGGGTTTTCACGAACTTAGTACATTCGGACCAAGTGACTATATTATGGCTACAAATATGCTACTCGCATCGAGCATACCCGTCATCTAAGTAAAAAAATACACTCTGATGAAAATGGCCATGTTTATTTCACTCGGACCACGCTCTATTCGTCTTTGCTATTAAAATGAAATGCCTCCAACAGAAGGAAATGCGTTCTGTAAGGAAAAAGTGAAGAGGCAGTGAATTATTGATGTTTGTGGAGTGGAATGAAGCTGTGGAAGTGTTGAGAAATATACGGTTTCCATTGCCGTATCCGAAGTATATACTCATTTTTAACTTCAATTACTAATAATCAATATTTATAAAAATAATAATTAATGATAAAAATGGAACTAAACCTAAAACATTCTAATTTAAATAAAATATTTGAGCCAGATCGCTGTCGGGCGGCAGAGTACCAAGAAGGCTGGCGGCACGGCATTGCCTCGCTGTATGGCCTTATTCTTTGGCCAAAGTAAGCACCAGCCCTCGGGTCTCCTGAAGCGTCGACTAGGCGCGACGAGATCTCCTTAAAGAGGAGTCTCGCCTCCGGACCCCATGGCCCCAGAGTCTCGACTCCGAAAGGCACAAATATATAGCTCTGCCCTATGGCTGCATATTTGTGCCTCTTATTCGACTCTGCGTTGGACGCCGCCGCCCCTGCATGGCAGGCGGTCGCATGGATATGGGACTGTGCAAGCGTATCAACACAAGTTGCGTCCCAGACCAGCGACCGCCCATTCTTCCATGGAATGAAAGTCATTCCGTCAGGCCTCTTGCCATCGTCGCGCGCAATCCCAGTGGGCTCCAGGACTGCAGGCACGCCTACGCTGGCAAGAGCCCGACGGATTATGTCATTCAGGGCAGCGTGTCTAGACAGACGTCCAGCGCTAGGGCAGCATGCCAGGCCATGGTGACCTAACGCATGGTTAGGTCGAAAGGTCGAAATTCAACCATATACGTATTTGTTGTATCCGTTTCTATTTATCGTAGCAGTAATTTTTTGGTAAATTTTGGTACAGGAAGCTGTTTTCTAACCCGAATTTAGCCCCTGTGGTGGAGTATGGCCTAATCTTTCTGCGATGCAAGAAGAGACCCGTTCCCCAGTGGGGACATAGGTACAAAGGGTTGATATCCGTTAGCACCAAAATGATTAATGATTGACATTGAAACTAAAACAAAAATCCGAATTCACTATGATGTTTGTCCCCACCATCTTAGTAGCCTCCGGTTTTTGGTTAGTAAGATGAGTCACTCCGTCTACTAACCAAGTCCGTCCAAGCCTACTAACTTTGGAGACAACAATACAACAAAACAGCCGTCTTTCCTGCGCTTGTAGTCTCTAACCTTAAAGTCTTGAGGTTTATTTTGAATAAATAATAATGAATATTCATAGACACATTACACCGATCTCGTTAGCCTCATACAAAGTACAACTTAATGACCTGTGTTACAGGTGCTAACTCGACGATAGATTTAATACATTAAATAACATCTAAGACCCGAGGCAAAACAGAAAAGTTCGTTTCTTACTTTGACGCGGCCGGGGATCGAACCCGAGACCTTCGGTTTTACAGTCAGCAGCGTGCCAAACCGCTGCGCCACCGAGGCCGCAAAGTTCTTTCTCAACCCGGATAGCCCTTCAACTCACCTGAACTGACAGTGATTGCTTCGGTAAACTGTTCTTTCCACGAAGAAGTGCCGATAATGATCGAAGCGTTAGCGCGTTGCACCAGCTTGTCAACTGTGTTCTGTAACAAATGGACACATTTTTAACTTAACTCTGGATTTACTTGGATGAACCGGTATCCTGCCTTTCCGCAGAAAATTGTTACGCTGATTATCATTTGCCAACCAACGTTTCACATATTTTTCACTTTGACAACAAACGTTTTACAAATTTTTGTATGTCAACGTTTCATTTGGTAGGATTATTGTTAAGCTGATAAGATAAAATAAGATAAGATAAGAATATTCTTTATTGTACACTGGAAAAACAACAAATACAAAACAATTGCAAATATACATAGTACAATTGGCGGCCTTATTGCTAAAAGCAATTTCTTCCAGACAACCTGATTATTATAATGACACAAAACGTTTTGGGTAGGTATTCATTATTTATCAAGTCGTTTACTAGGCCAAACAACTATTAGATGAATAACGTTTCGTCAGTGTAACAGTTCCCTTTTCGTACATTGATATAATGATAAAAAAACAATGTTTACATGTATTTTTATTTAGGAAAAATATTACTACGATTGGCTAGAGGGGTGGCCGACGAGACTCAATCTGCGACAACAAAAATATAGGTGCGACGAAGCGCGTAGCGTAGCGGAGCGCGAAGGAGCGTGTTAGGTTGAACATGTAAGACGAAAGGTTCTCTGCCTTTTTGCAGAAAAAATTTCGGCCGACTGAATGAATATTACGCTAAGTATAACATAATTATGCTACTTAAAAGTTGGCATTTTGAAATTCGTCATTATAAAAAGCAAACCAAACAAACAGTTGGCAACTGCGAGGTCGGGAAATTAAAAAAAATTATAAGAGAAGTTGGCAAATGATTATTCCGCTAAATAATATTCTTCGAAACGTTAGTTGCCAAATGATAATCGGCCGAAATTTTTTCTGCGAAAAGGCAGAGAACCGGATGAACCATTGAATAATAACATGGTTCCTGAGTACCTATAATCCCTGCAAAAACCAATATTGCGTTCGTAGCCTAGGCGAACCGAGTGATTGGAATCAATCACTTGAGTAAAGCAACAACGGGCGCGGTCAGGTGCAGGATGGGTGACCGTCCCGCTACTACCGCTGGTGACATTTTTCCGAGCGCTTCCGTGCTTCGCAAGGCACGTTAAGCCGTTGGTGCCGGCTGTCATATAATGGCAGTCGTTAAGCCATGTCAGAGGCCTTATGGGCGGCTTGATAACTTCTGACAGTAGGACCTGCCACTGTCTTACAATCCTCCACCAACCCGGACTTGGCCCCCGTGGTGGAGTATGGCCTAACCTTCTTGCGATGCAGGAAGAGACCCGTGCCCCAGCAGTGGTGATATACAAGGGTTGATAACAAAACCAGTATTTAGCTCTTCTTTAGTGAAAGTGAACACTCTTCAAGGAAAAATGTGTAAGCCACACTTTGTGTAAAATAGGGTAACATAGAGGCGTTTAGGGGCGCTAACTAGCGCTATCAATGAAATAAAAATTATAACTTGTAAACATCAAAAATCTTACTATCGGTGATAACTATTTTTAAAACATATGGCCTAGAGGTATTAATATTTAATCGATCTTCGCTAAAACGGAGCTTTTTGGGGGAAATTATCGTCGAATTTTATCGTAGGTTCTAGACTGTAGATTCTAAATAGATAGATTAGATAGATAGATAGATAGGTAGGTAGGTAGGTAGGTTGGTTGGGTGGGTGGGTGGGTTTTTGGGTGGGTAGGTAGGTAGGTAGGTAGGTAGGTAGGTAGTTAGGTAGGTAGATAGATAGATAGGTACATACCTATTACATACCTATTACAGTAAATGATAGTTTGTTTGAATTAACAAAAAATATCTAGAATCAACTCCTAAATATTCCTTAACGCTAGATAAGAGCTTAGTATGCGGCAAAATTTAAAATTTAGTTCGATAACATAATGTGAACTCTGCCTTAGGGCAGATTGAAAACCCGGTGGAACCTGTTTGTTAAGTTAAATATGGGACTTTCAACACAGTAATTATCAGACCTCTTCTTATGTGGTATAACAATATACATCCGGAAACGGGGGATTATGTCAAACTCGTTTGCTATACCATCTCACGCCTTACTGGCTGTATTACTTCGAAGACGAAGGAAACGAAAGCAGATACAAGTAAACGAAGAATCTGGAAGGACTCATTTTCAAGTAACCCACTGGGAGAGAGCGCCTATGCCAGAGGTCGCGGGTTCGAGTCCCGGCATGGGTGGAAGTTTTAGCCTCTAAATAGGCTTTTAAAAATTGTCCTTAGCACTGGTTAGTGCATTAAAAGAAATATAATCACGTAACACCTGGTAACAAAGGATGTACCTTAAACTCCTTGCTCTCCTTGATCCGCAGCTGAGCCCTGGTGATGTCACCAGCCCTCGGCAGCCCCATCAGCGCCACGGCGGCTTCCTGCTCCGGCAAGGTCGCCAGGTGGTTCACTTCGTTGCCGGGAACCACGGGATTGTCGTCGTCTGTCGGTAATGGGCAATTTTTTTTATGCAGACTGTGTTAGGGTTAGTTGAAGTTAGGGTGAAATCGGGCAGTTTCACATGATGACGATACGACATCACTGGATAGGCCGTCGAAAGATGGTATTATGGCCAATTCACTATTAGTGGCAATCTTTCTCAAACCTACCCACCCACATTAAAATAATTGTAATCGTATACCTCTTTTGTAAATAAATGATTTGATTTGAAGTGGACTGTATAGTTTATAACGTCTTGTTAACTGGTCCAAGCCGTGCATGGAATAAAAGGCTCAACAATTGGGTTAATAAACAAGAAAATATGTAGAAATGTAATGACAATGCAAAGAACAACAGGAGAATTAATATCAATATGTACAATGAAACCTCCTGACGATATAAACTCTATGATGGCGTAGACAATTATTGAATTAATAAAATGTATACAATCTTATTGGTTCATATTTGACGCTTTTTTTTTTCTCTGCACTTTACAGCTTTATAATGTAACAGGTGAAATCAACAATTGTTGCAATTTAAAAAAATCACTAACGCTACATAATTGAACAGCGCGTTTGCAAAACTGAGGCTGGAAATGCTGTGCCTTGAATAACAGTTACAGGAATTTGTTAAAGGAACAAAGATGAAGATGGAGATCATGATGGAATTCCTGTGATCTAACTGGGATGTATGGATCTAAAAGATAAGTGGTCTTAGGAGGACAGTGCCATTTGCCACACTGAGCACGTAGCAGTCGCTTTAGTGAAGCAACGAACGATCGAATCGAATAATCTCCCGAAATTTTGATGTCAGTTAGCCACCAAGATCGTGCGATTTAACGCCGAGCGATTTATTTTGTAGGATTTTTCTAAAATCATCGGTCTATGTGAATAAACCGTTCCTGAGCTTAAAAAGCAATGAAATGCACAGGTATTTTAATAAATGTTTTGACGGCCTCGGTGGCGCAGCGTACTCTTGTCTTAGTTCATAAAATATGAACCGTTTTTGACAATAATTTGTGTATTATACTACACAAAGATCAGATTAGATCCATAGTCTTTATTACACGCTATATATTACATCAAAAAACACCATCTCCGTAATTCCCCAAAGAAAGAAATATTCACATACAAGCATATTATAAACGAAGCCCTCGTGGCCTAGTCCGATATCAAGCCTTGTATATCCCCACTGCTGGGGTACGGGTCTCTTCCTGCATCGCAGGACGGTTAAACTATACTCCACCACGGGGGCCAAGTCTGGATTGGTTTAGTATTGTAAGACAGTGGAGGGCAATCACTCGGTTTAATTAGGCTACGAGGGTGGCATAGTCGAACAGAGTGATTGGAATTAATCATTCGAGTTAATCAACCACAGGCGCTGTCAGGTGCAGGATACGTACCGTCCCGTGACCACTGCTAGTGGCATTTTTTCTGACCGCTTACGTGCTTCTCAAGGCACGTTAAGCCGCCGGTGCCGTGTCATGTAATGGCAGTCGTTCAGCCATATCAGAGGCTTTATGAGCGGCTTAATAACTTCTGACAGTAAGGCCCGCCACAGTCTTACAATCCTCCACCAACCTGGACTTGGGCCCCGTGGTGAAGTATGGCCTTACCTTCCTGTGATACAGGAATAGACCCCTGCTCCAGCAATCGGGACATTCAAGGGTTGATATCGAAAAGAGTACATAGGCAAAATCATTTCAAGAGAAATTCAACACTAACAATATTTAAAAATGTTTACATCTAGACCATTGCTGAATGAAACGAAGTTTCAAGAGAGAGGGTTGATAGGGTATGCATACCCGCATTGAATAAACTCACATATTCATTTTGAGACAAGCAACTCAGCATTTTATTTATACCCCAGCTTCGCGGTTTAATTCAATTTATAGTGAAAGAGTGATGGATCGAGCGGGCTTGCGAATAGTCGCCCTTAGCATACACTACGCTGTCTAACCGAACAATAAGTCCACTGTACACTGCACGGACAATTGCTCGCAATCGGTTGATTTCTTTCACATTCGTAACATTCACTATTAAACTAAGGCACTATGGTGCTACATAAAACAGCGCGTAAATTTTGGGTTTATACTTACGTGTACTTGCTTAAAAATTTTTTGGTGAAGGAGACACAATTTTCTCTACAAAGCATAATATCTTTGTTTTCCGATTTGCCATGTTTTAAGTACTAATATTTATTTTATTTGAAGCGCTTGTAACCTAGTCGAACCAAGTGATTGGAACCAATCACTGGAGTTCAGCAATAAAAGGCGAGGTCAGGTGCTGCATGAGTGACCATACCGTGACTACCGCTAGTGACATTTTTCCGAGCGCTTTCGTGCATTGCAAGGCACGCTATGCCGTTGGTGCCGGCTTTCATGTAATGACAGTCGTTAAGTCATGTAAGAGGCCTTATGGGCGGCTTGATAACTTCTGATAGTAAGGCCCGCCACTGTCTTACAATCCTCCATCAACCTGGACTTGGCCCCAGTGGTGCAATATGGCTTAACCTTCCTGCGATGCAGAAAGAGATCCGTACCCCAGCAGTGGGGACTGTCAAAAGATTAAAAAAAATTATGTCGAAAAACGTATAATATACAAGCTCAATACGTTTTCGTATTGCGTACCCCTGCGGGGTTCATCAATTTTAAATTAATTATATAATAAACAAAAAATAGTTAAAGGCGAAAGCAATATTAATAATAAAAAGAACAAACCAAACAAATTGCTCCAAAGCTAATTTGACCCCAAAAAGCCCTATAACAGTATCTGCGTAGGACAGCGAAGGAAATCCTTTAGCTGAGGGATGCCCTAGAGCGAATGTCAAAGCCACATTCCTTCAAACGGCGGCGTTCCAATTCACATAATATAAAAGTTATCCTTTCTATCCTGTGTATCTATTTCCCCTATTGTTCTCTTATTCTTTGATTTTTTAACTCTTGATTTTTGTGTTAGGTTTGTTTAAATTTTATAAGTTTCAATGCCTTTATCCGTTAGATAATGATGCAACTCATGTATTGTCGTCGTCAGGCTATACTAGTCCACTGCTGGACATAGCCCTCCCCTAAAGAGCGCCACGTTGTGCTGTCATAAGGGGTAATGCCCATAATCCCCACGCTGCGCATGCGGGTTGGGGACCGCAGTTTGGTGGAATTGTACTGCAGGGGGCGCTGCTGCCCACCCCCCGGTTTGTGTCCCTTAGTCGCCTCTTACGACACCCGCGGGAAGAATTTGGGTTGGTGCTATTCTCTAAGCCGACACCACACAGCACGTATTGTGTGAAACATGTATTGTATGAAATTTATTTCAGCATGAATTCACATAGATGGCGCTTATACGCGTACACATACGAGGGACACGTTTGTCAAATGTTGCTAAGTACAGATTAATTTTGATATCCGCATTCCGGTTCTTCTATGGCTACGCCCGTAGTCGTTATATTCTCTTTGGCTACGCCTGTAAGTGCCTTCTATGAATTTCTTTGTTAATTTGTGGTAAAACGGCTCATTGACATACATACTTAAATTTATTAATGGCAATCATGCAATCTTATACGTATAAGTGGTAACTAATGTATTAGATTTAAGAGGACTTGAGAAAAGATGGTCAGAGTGGAGTTTTTTTCCCCGCTGCCTTTTTCTCCACTACTCTACGGCCCGAAGGCAGCAGCGTTCACTTTCATGTTGCATTGTACTTTGACATTTAGCAAACATGATGTAAATTCTTTGAACAGAACTTTTACTATCTAGTACAAGTGGTGTTACTAAGATATTTTCAAAAAACTAATTTATGTGGTCCAGGAATTGCCCCTTTTTCGAGTTTCTCAGATTCTCTCAGGCAGCGAATATTGTAAAGAGGTTCGAAATTTCACTGATCCCGATGCTGGTGAGTCGCCCATTAGCACAGTTGGAAAGAGCGCTGGCACGGACTGCCAGAGGTCGCGGGTTCGAATCCCGGCATGGGTGGAATTTTTAGCCTCTAAATAGGTCTTTTAGATTATGGCTTTATTTATCTATTTTCTTGTTTTTTGTACGATTCCTCTAAAATAATTCCCAGATGCATACATTTTATAAACTACTTCTCGGAAACATATTAATTTCAGGTTAAGTCTTTCCTTTCACCAGAGACGGCTTAAGATGCATTCAAGTACTAGAGATGGCTTAACGACAGCCATTATATTATGACAGCCGGCACCAACGGCTTAGCGTGCTTTGCGAAGCACGGAAGCGCTCGGAAGAATGCCACTAGCGGTAGGCACGGGACGGTCACCCATCTTGTACCTGACCGCGCCTGTTGTTGGTAGCTCAAGTGATTGATTCCAATCACTCGGTCCGCCTAGGCCACGAGCACTTCGCTGTTATGTTATATTTCCCGCGAGCTAGTACGCGCGAATTCGTCGCCAGTGTAGAAGACCTTTATAACGGAAAGAGTGATGGATCTAGCGGACAATTTGTTTGGAGTGAACCGCTTGCCTCCAACTGCGCAGCGTTTAAATTGATTGGTTTCATATTAATGTCAATTTATTAGTTGTTTGTCCCAATCGAGGCTATACATAAAAAAACTTGTTTGTCCATTGGAATACGTACAGTCGAAGACACGTTTACATTTTAGTTGCAAAGTCGCCCTTTCGTCTGTTTACATGTAAAATGTATATATTAGTATATTATAATTATATATGTATGTTTGTATAATATATAAATTAGTAATATTTATTATATATATATATGTATGAATATTAGTTGTAAGTCAGTTTATGTACATAGTCTTCCAATATACTTCATGTACACCTGCCTACCTACTCTCTTCATCTTTCAGTTCTATCCATCCCAAGGTTGTCTGGAAGAGATCGCTTTTCGCGATAAGACCGCCAATTGTATCCGGCAATAGTTAGATATGTAAGCCTTTTTATGTATTTTGTTTTCTGGTGTGTACATTAAAGAGTTCTAATCTAATCTAATCTAATCTAATCGCCCGTAACTTAACTGAGTCGTGTGTAAAGGTCGATATTCTGCCGACTGCACTTGTCTGTGGAAAGCATATTGTAAAGTGTATTAGCTATATTAATATATGTCTTTCATGTTTATGTTACATTATTAGTTCAGCATCTAATCGCAATTCCTGTCTTGGCAGTGCCCGCCCAGATGCTGTAGTGCTTGGGACATATTTTTCAATGAAAAGGGCTTGCAATCCTCTCGGTTTATCACTGTTTCCTGTCCTGGGTTGTCCGCTCGCTCAACTGGGCTCGCTCTAAGTCCACACAAAAACATGTGAGCCATATATATTACCTTCCTTTACGGCTACGCCAAGGTAAAAACAAAACAATTTTACGTTCAATCATTCTTCAAGTCAACTTTGGAAGTTGGCCGTTCACAAGATAAATTCCTATCATCGGTCGAGAGCCGAGACGCCTAGGCGAAGTTACTCCACCAAGTTTGTAGTCTGGAAAACTTGCAAGGCGGAATCAGAAAGATGTTATTATGAATTCAGCAACAATCTGCAGTCCATCTGCCCAAGACTCGTCGCCGTACAAATGTACAGAAGAAGTTGCAAATTACAATAAGATTTATTGCAGAGACGACGAACGATGGAATGGCTGGATACGCTTACACATTTTTAGTAAACTAGTTGTCATGGTGACTTGGTACCGCCACAATTTACGTTATTGTTGTTACCATGGTAACGCATTAAATAAATATAATAAGGCTAGGCGCGCACGGGTTACTTTTGTCTCCGTGACTGTTTTGTCACTCTTATCAAGACCGTGGATATGTATGGAGATGCGCGTATGTTACGACGAGACAATTGGGTGACATTTCGCGCATCTCCATACAAATCTACGGAGTGCCGAAACAGTCACGGTGACAAAAGTAACCCGTGCGCGCTTAACCTAACAGTTTGTGTTGAAAGAAGGTTATAGTAACTATAAAATATTAACCCACGGGATCGCATCACTGGAATAAGTATCATATGTCTTCATTAATAATCTTTGTCTATGTGTACGCCAAGTTTCAATTGCAATTCCGCTTAAACATTATTGCCTGACTGCGTAACAAACAACTTAACGAAATTTCATTAAAATTTTATATCATTAATAGGATTTTAAGGCAAGTCTGAGTGTTTTCACTAAAGTAAGTCATTTTGTCTGTACCTACCAATAAGTATGCTTATAATATTTTATATAAATCTACCCACCATCTATAACTTTCAGTTCTATACATCCTAAGGTTCTCAGAGTGCTTAGTGCAAGTTTTTACTACTCGATCGCGTTAACGTAAACTCATATTTCTATGGCATCGAGGAAGCGCCACCTAGCGACAAGTATGAAAAATAAAATTGCTGAGTGAGAGTTGTAATGGTTTACGTTGAGAAGTGAACACATTTACCAGCCAAAACACGAATAAACGCGAGTGCGAGTTGTACTGTGACAGCGTTTTGCCAGTTCGAACGGTTAACTTACTCATACTTCCTACTCAATGCTCGATTAACGCGGCAGTAAAGTTATTCGATTGGATCTGTCAAACTCGCACTAAGCACTCTGAAAGAGATTTTGCTTTTAGCGAAAACTCTTTTAAAGACCGCCAGTTATACACTATATTTACCTAAGATATTTAAGTATTTTCGTGTATTTTGAAAGTGTATGGTGTGCACTTTTTATGTATATACATCCCACTACAGGGCACAGGCCTTCTGTCAGAGAGAGAGAGAGGTGGCCTTAATTACCACAATAAATTAGGTGTGTAACAAAGACTATTCATCTAATCTAATCATCTCCACCTCAGTGTCCTTGTCATGTCAGCTTGTCTACTCATCAGAGATTAATTATCGGACAGAAAAGTTTTGATCCTTAGACACCCGAAGGAGATTAAAATTAGATTTATTGCAGAGACAGCAAGAATTTAAATTGAACGAAAAGGTAAATTGTGTCTCAGATCCATGAGCTCCGATCCCTACTAATTACCAGTAGTTTAATTACTCCGGGTCATCGATTCAATTCCCGGCATTGTAAGGGAGTCCTTTGAAACTAATACCGTGGATCTTTTGTCGCCCGGTGAAGGATTTTACTGTGCGGGTGCCCTTACATGTTATCGGAAAGGGACGTAGAAAATTAATGATCGAACATTGAAGGAAACGAATTAGTCTTTGTGTACATGTCAGGGACGTTGGTGTTAATTTTCGGATTTAGAGCCGGTACCTACACTATTAAAACTTGTGATTTGGCTTCTGCATCTCTGCAGGTGTTTATGTATATTATTATTTAAATATTTGTACATTATATCGTAGTTAATTATAAGTAATTATATTCTCGCACTCTTTTGCTGTTTGTTATGAATATATTTTCTAATTAATTATTTATGTACATGCACCACGTACCGACTATATTCTTCATGCTATCCACTCCATCCAAAGGTTGTCTGGAATTGATCGCTCTTAGCGATAAGACCACCAATTGTATTCATTACTAAGATTTAAGAATCATGGTTGTAATATTTTTCTGGTTGTGCAATAAAGTGTTCTCTATCTCTATCTATCTACGAAATGAGATGATTTATACCGCGTCCAGTGGCATCTTCACTCAAACTAGGTGTGCCAAGAGAGCTGCAGTGCCTGGGACATTGTTTAAGATAGAGTAGTCTTGCCCAGCACCTATGCCATCCTGACAGCCAAGCCCACAGGAAAGACTAGGGAATAAGGGCGGAAAACGGGAAGCATAGACGATACAATAGAACCGTAGTGACTAGAGGTATAATACACGTGGATAAAGTATGCAACAACTAGTTTCGTCATCAATTAATCTTTGAGTTTAGCGCATTGCATAGTGTGCTGAGCGAATTTGAATCGGTTGACTAGATTACACTTTTCCTGTAGATTCTCAATTAAATTCGTTTTAGCCCACACGGCAGAATCCCCGTGACCAAAACCTGTTTAGTCGCGCGCCTACCCCAACTTTTTATCAATGCTAGAACTTTTGTAATTTACGTCTGATTTTAGTTCTGTAAGAAGATTTATCATATTGAATATATGTACCCTATACTTAAGGCCTTTAGGGCGACTTGCGCCAGGGCCAGTGCCTGTGCGCAAAATCAGTAAATTGCTGATTGACAGGGTTGCCAAATTCATAATTTGTCTAAAGATACCATTGAATATATTACCTAATGCAATTTTTTTTTACTTATTCCCTGGAAAGAGCATACCCCTTGATAAATTAAGGAGCTATCTGATAGTGTTGGCGTAGATAGACTTTTTTAGTTGAAATTAAAAAAAAACGTTCGAAACAGTGATTTACAAATTGAAATGGGCTGATTAATGACAATTATTGTCATTTTTTTCCAACTTTTTATACTTCCATCAGTTTCTGAAGCACTTTTCGCACTGCAACCCGCCGGTGAAGTGCGAGCGTAACAATACGAACTAAAATATACCTTAAATACTTAATGATAAAGACTAGAATTCTAGCACAAAATAAAAACTCAGCCACTAGACGGGAACGGCCTTTTTATTGCAGTCTTTAACGGTTATTTCCGTTGATGTCTAGCAAAAGAAACTTTATTAATACTAGTACGTAGTTTGTCGCTGCCTGTAAACAATACAGAGAATATTGTAAAGAGGTTCGAAATTTCGCTGATGCCGGCACTTGCCCATTAGCTCAGTTGAGAGAGCGCTGGTACGGTTAGCCAGAGGTCGCCGGTTCCAGTCCCGGCATATGCGGAATTTTTAGTTTCTAAATAGGTTTTTATTAATACTGCCCGCTGCAACTAAAACACAACATTAGTTGTTTTTTTTGTAAATTACTTACTTTTTAGCCTTTGCATCTACGTAATGAGATGATTTATACAGCCTTCAGTGGCACCTTTATTTACACTAGATGGGTGAAGGGACCTCTCGGACCCTGCAGGGCCGGGGACGTCGTTTTTTTCGTCGGAATAGGCTTACCCAGCACCTGTACCATAATGGCTCTGACATAAGCCTAAAGCAAATACGATGAAGTGTGATACCTAAATAAGACTAGAAAATTTCTAACTTACCTTGATGAAATAATGTTTTGAAGGCACAATTTAAAATGAACATTTCAAGCATGTTTCTATATTTTGTACGAAATAAAAGTTTTTCAGACGAATATTTCTAATTATCTATCAAACTCAAAAAAGATACAATAAAATTGGCCATAGCATCAAAGAATAACCTTCACTAGTAAGTTTCTGACGTTTTTTATTAAGGCGCTAAACCGAACTAAGTAGCACCACCAATGTAATAAAAATCTTATGACTTGTTTTATAATACGTTTTTTTCAAAAAGTCAACATCATTAATCTTAACAACAGTAACTAAATTATTTTTAAATCTTCAATGTTAAACTTAGGATCAAAAACCTATGACTTATCGATTTCCGGTAAAAACGGCAGTTTTTCCCTTGAAATCCTAGATTTTTCCACCTAGCTCCTTCTCTGTTGGTTCTAAAAAGATCCGATCTAAGAAGATAGATTTATACCGACATGATGTTCACTTTTTCCAAAGACATAATATATCAAATTTTGTTAATAGTGTTCTATACACATTGGTAGGTCTTGATACTGTGCTAAAGCGTCAGACGGTATTGGGTATGTTATATGCCTAATTAATTATAACTATAACTAGATATTAACAACTCACATTAAATGACTAAGGGAAAACTTTTTGTTTTTGAGAACTTTGGAAAAATTACTTCTGAATTTGGATTACGACTCGTAAAATACCTATATCAGTGCCATCCAATTTTGCACAAAGCGAGTTGTATTTCAAATATTATTTATTAATAGAAAGAAATTACGTTATCAACCCTTGTATGTCCCCACTGCTGGGGCACCGGTCTCTTCCTGTATCGCAGGAAGGTTAGACCATACTCCACCACGGGGGCCAAGTCCGGGTTGGTGGAGGATTGTAAGACAATGGCGGCCCTTACTGTCAGATGTTATCAAGCCGCCCATAAGCCCTCTGACACAGAAACAAATTACAGCGATACGAAATGTAAAAGAAGATATAATTCTATAAAAGAAGATATATTCACACATAACTATATCTTGGGAATTAGGGTAATCACATTTTACCTATTAAATAATTATCCTTAGACCCGTTTGAGCTTTGATTTGATTTTTCTCATTAGTGGCGCTAGACATCACCGCGTAGCGCCTTAAGGCGCTTTGGGGTGCTCACTAGCGCCACAAATGGAATGAAAATCGTAACTTAGTTTATTTCGATATCGATATTAATCCTTCTATGTCCCCACTGCTGGGGCACGGGTCTCTTCCTGCATCGCATGAAGGTTAGGCCATACTCCACCACGGGGGCCAAGTCCGGGTTGGTATAGGAAGAGAAAGAAGTTCTTTTATTTATTATTATAAAACAAGTAACGATTTTATATTAGTTGGGGTGGCACTTGTTAGAAAAGTATCGCCTTGACGCTTGTCACATGCGCAAAAACATTTTTATTTTGTACAAATTATAGTTTTTTTAATACAGTTGCTCAAAAAGTGGCGTTTTGCAGAGACGTATAGCGTTCGGGATGTGGGCTATTATATACTCAGGCTTTTTCTTTACCTTTTCCGCACTCAATTCAATTTTTGGTGACATGGCAACTAGCCGACGTTGACTATTTCTGCCAGGATCACGTGTCGCGTTTTTTTTCCTAACTGTCAAAATAATTTCTATTAAAAAGAAAAAAAAAACCAACCACGAAGTTTTTACTAAAACAAACCTTAGAAGTTTTTATGATTCATGCAAATATTTAAAAATAAGCTACTAATTTGTTTCAGTGTCAGATAATTATAATGATTTGATTTAATGGGTTAGGTTAGGTAAAAAAATAATAAAAAATTCTACTGAAGACTTGGCTATACAGCTAAGTCTTCAGTAGAATTTTTTTATGCCCATACGGGCATTGTTCCCTTTGCCTACCCAGAGGTTTTTTATAATAATAGCAGAGATTTTTTTTCTTCACCCATTCTGTGAAGAAAAAAAAATCTCTACTTATATTCTTTCACGGTTGGCGCCATTTTCCAAAAATGTTCTCAATCATATTGCTTAACTTTTTCGCAACTGTATTAAAAATAAATGTTCAGTACACGTTCGGAACCATCATTGCAACTTGTTCCGACTGCCAACCCTCAACTTTGAACTCTTTGCAATGACAGGCTTCTCGCGCTCGTAATCAAATATAATCAAGCTCGTAATCAAATATAATCAAGCTCGTAATCAAATATAATCAAGCTCGTAATCAAATATAATCAAGCTCGTAATCAAATATAATCAAGCTCGTAATCAAATATAATCAAGCTCGTAATCAAGAGGAAGCAATAAAATGTGAGCCATAAAACCAATCTTACTTGTCACAGAGAAAGGAGAATGTGCAAGTCCATCCAGAGAAAGCGTATTTGCCGAACAGTAGAAAGAAAAAGAAAAAGTTACACGTAATAGATAGGATACAATACACATCATTAAGGAAATTCAATAAATTACGTTACAAATACACACAATATTAACTAAAACAACGAAACATATGTACAGAATATTGTGTTGGTTTACACATGTGGAGTTTGAAGGAAGAAAGATTGACGAATCAAATATATATTGCGAATGTGAGTGGAAGGGCTGGAAAGGGACGTCCCAGGTGAACATACATCGACCAAATAGGGGATGTATCAGCAAAGGGGAAGATACAAAGTACAATGAAGATGCTTATGAACGTTGATGAAGCGAAGGTGATCTGTCAGGATCGTGGCAAGTGGCAGTCCCTGGTCTCTGCCTCCCCTCTGGGATAAAGGTGTGAGTTTATGCATGTATTTACAAATATACTCAATATGAACAAAAATAAACGAAACATATGTACAGAAGTCGCTTATCTAGGATAATAACGACTGATACGCAGTTTTGAAATGCTGTATTTAAAAAACTTCAAATAAGGCGGAGGTTCTCAATGTAACTTATAAAAACTGGCTTACCGTGATAGGCTGCTTATAGAGTGTAATAACGGTCAAAAGTCTAGAAGTGTAATAACGACCTAAATATAGAGGCTAAACATTCCACCCATGCCGGGATTCGAACCCGCGACCTCTGGCTATCCGTGCCAGCGCTCTATCCAACTGAGCTAATGGGCGACTCATGACTAATGGATAGCCAGAGGTCGCGGGTTCGAATCCCGGCATGGGTGGAATTTTTAGCCTCTAAATAGGTTTTTAAAATTGTCCTTAGCACGGGTTAGTGCATTAAAAATAAAAATAGTATGAGTGTCAATTCTGTATCGAATTTCGTCATCCGAAAGTCAAAAGACGACTTCCGAATTCAAAAGACGAAGCTCGAAAATGTGGCAATGATGACATAAAAAGTGGGTTAAATTTACATAGATTGTACTAACCACACACATTACTTTTGGAAATAGTACGAGAGGAAAACTTTGCTAAAATGTTGGAAATGGAAGAAGATTAGACAAGTAAAAACGTAGCAAATTTACAAAAAAATATAAAATGAAAGATATAAGGATAGTAATTAATGTATACACACTGTGTGGTGCCGGCCTAGAGAATTGCAAATTCTTCCCGCGGGTGTCGTAAAGGGCGACTAAGGGACACAAACCGCGGGGTGGGCAGCATGCCCAGAGTGGGGATCATGGGCATTGCCCCCAATGATGGCACAACCTTGCGCTATGGCCCTCATTAGGGAAGGGCTATGTCCAGCAGTTAACTAATATAGCTTGAAGAAGAATTAATGTATTCAGAGTAGAATATTCTTTATTTTAGACGGAAATTTCACACAACACAATCACTTAACCTGCTCCCAAATTGGGATACCCTGTATTATGGTAACCAGGCAAGGAGGTCACAATCACCAAACATCCCGACTGAGGCACATATGTACGGCTGCCCTCAGTGGGAATCGAACCTACAGCCTCTTGGTAACCAAGTGCCTTAACGGTTAGACGAACGAGGCAGTCAATTCCGGATTACGTTATGTTATCAACCCTTATATATCCCCACTGCTGGGGTACGGGTCTCTTCCTGCATCGCAGGAAAGTCAGGCCATACTCCACTACGGGGGCCAAGTCCGGGTTGGTGGAGAATTGTAAGACATTGGCAGGCCTTGCTGTCAGAAGTTATCAAGCCACCCATAAGGCCTCTGACATGGCTTAACGACTGCCATCACATGACAACCGGCACCACCGGCTTAACGTGCCTTGCGAAGCACGGAAGCGCTCGGAAAAATGCCACTAGCGGTAGTCACAGGACGCTCACCCATCATGTACCTGACCGCGCCTGTTGTTGCTGTTTCCGGATTAACTTACTTGATTTTTTTGTCCGAAGAGTCCAAACGGGTTTGGCTCTGCGCCCTGATTATTTAACTATTAACGTATAAATCTGTGTGCAAAAACAAAATATCTACTGACTGTGTCGTACAATTATGTGTCTCACGCTTGAACTCTGTATAAAACTTCTCTTCACTATTTTGAAAAATTATGTTAAGTTATAAATATACAATACAATACAATACAAAATAAACCTTACCTTATTGCAATATAATCGGTCTATCCGATAGTAGGCGAGGTTTATTCTAAAAGCTAACAGACTGTGCTAAGCTAGCATGGTAAAGATGCTCAATTGCAATGTAAAAATCTCAGCAGGGGCATCGTTATGATATCATTAACATTACAGCGTCATGTTTTTGATTGTGAAAATGTTTACTTTCTTATGTTGTTCCGCTTATCTTCGTGAAACAAATGTACTCCTTAATTATTCAGGCAGAGCTTTACGTTTGAATAACAAATCTTTTGTTCTTCTTTCGTAAACGTTTGCTGTGACAAAATACTTCGGTTTAAGCTACGGTAGTACGCACAGAAAGTCCACTAAGGCGAACGGAAAAAGATGGTACTAATAAATAGCTAAAAAATTATAGTTTTCATTATTTGTATTACCTCATTCCTTTGCCGCAGGCATTACTTTAAATCTTTGAAAAATATACTTATATTATATTCGAAATAGTTAATAAGACTTGGGAAAAATACAAATAAAAATCCGAGTAAAGTAATCCGATAACTTCTGAGTATAGAACCTTATACTCGGAACTTATATATTTCTTACACACGATGACCCGGAAGACCGTCGGAGAGATCCGTTCTCTTTGAGACGAAGGAGAAGGGAAAAACTTGGCTGGAGCTGCCATCCCTAGCCATGAACAGAGATAAATGGAAAGCCCTTGTGTCAGCCCCAGACTCCACGGAGGAGTAAAGGGACCAAAGAAGAAGAAACGGGTGTATTTTATATGTAACCTCAATTTTAATTTTAACCTCATGTTTAAAAAAAAAAAAATATTTTTTTACTTGATCAAAACGGATATTAGAGAAGAAAAAATAATCTCGTAATTTAAGGCGTTTAGGGGCGCTAACTAACGCCTCTAATGGAATAAAAATCATAACTTGTTTTATAATACCTACGTTTTTATCTAAAAGTGAACATGAGAAATCTTAACAACTGTGATAACTATTTTTAGAACCCACAGTCTAGAACCTAGGATCAACAATCTAGAACTTTGATCGATTTCCGCCAAAACGACCGTTTTTAGCGGAAATCGATTAAAATCCTAGGAGATTTATATTACATTCTAGGCTGTATGTTCTAAAAATAATTACCACAGATATTAAGAAAATGAAGATTAAGAAGATGTTTACTTTTTGAAAAAAACGTATTATAAAACAAGGCAAGATTTTTATTCCATTGGTGGTGGTACGTGTTTTTTTGGAAAAAACTTAAGAATCTATGGAGCATGAGAATTTTTGATTTTCCCAAACATCTCAATAAAAGTAATAAGACCGAATGATTTATTCGAATTGAGAATAAAAAAAAGTTTAGTGGTGATATCTCTTAACACATATTTTGAATATACCCTGTAACAAGTTAACAAATAAATTTTAATAAGTCTACAGACTTGATTTTAATATGAATATTTTTTGTAAGTGTTCCGAATCTGGAACCCTATGAGGCAAGGAATAAATCATTAAAATCTTTATTGAAAACCACTGACTTGAAATATTATTACATAACTTTGTTACAAAGGCATATTGCAATCATTATTGCAGTTCAAACGGCATATCAGGTGGGATGACGATCTGCGGAAAACTGCAGGAATATGCTGGATGCGGCAATCTGAAGACAGGGCGCTTTGGCGGTCATTAGGGGAGAAGAAACGGCATAACAAAACATAAAAATTAAACCGATTCGCGTACGCTCTTTACAGGCTAACCAAAAAAGTGAATCAATCTGCTGTTCTCACAGCTTATTATGCTTACGTAGAGTTCACACTACGATATGGAATTATATTTCGGGGAAACTCAATTGATAAAGAGATTGCTTTCAAAGCCCCAGAAAAAATGCATCCGATCAATTTGTGGTTTAAAATCCACGCAGAGCTGTAAATTTAATTAATAATACGACATCATAAACATAGACACGTAAGTGACATTATAAATATAAATTTTCGGTAGGTATTGTTGTACATAATTTGTAAATAGATATTTGCATTTTTAAAAACCTATTCAGAGGCTAAATATTATGGTATCTATTATGCTATATATTATGGTATCTAAAAACCTATTTAGAGGCTAAAAATTTCACCCATGCCGGGATTCCTTAGCACGGGTTAGTGCATTAAAAATAAAAATAGTGTAATTATGGTATCTGTCAACAATTTTGCATACTGCTGCTAAGTTGTAAAATACATTTACTTTATTGCAATTAAAACTGCAATTAAAACCTGTGCAACTGTATGATATGATATGTATTCGCCGCAAATAAACTATCCGAATCTAAATTTGAATAACATTATCATCAATGATGCAGCCTTCTGTTGCTGGTTATTTTATGTACTAAGCCTCCTGCCGTATTAATCAAGTTAAAATAAACAGTGATTTGCATGAAAAGGGCCGTTTTGCAAGCGAACGCCGCGCGCCGCCACGTCTCTGTTTTTATTCGGGCCGGGTGTTTTAATTGCATTTGATGCTTCGATGACTCTATTTCAGAGTGAACTCTATGAATACAACTATAGATATTATAAAACAGTAAAGAAAACTGGCAAAGGACTTCCAAATTTCGGAGTTGTTAACAAAATAATGTGAGCAAATCAAAGCGCTCGTGGCCTAGTCGAACCGAGTGATTGGAGTCAATCGTTTGAGTTACAACAACAGGCGCAGTCATAGGCAGGATGGGTGACCGCCCCGTGGCCACCGCTAGTGACATTTTTTCGAGCGTTTCTGTGCTTTACGAGGCACGTTCAGCCCTTGGTGCCGGTTGTCATGAAATGGCGTTGTCGTTAAGCCATCGCAGTGGCCTTATGGGCGGCTTGATAACTTCTGACAGACCTGCCACTGTCTTGCATTACTCCACCAACCCGGACTTGTCCTCCGAGGTGAAGTACGGCCTAACCTTCCTGCTATGCAGGAAGAGACTCGTGCCCCCGCAGTGGGGACATACAAGGGTATCATAACAAAATAATTGTTTATAACAATAATAACGTCCACACAACACAATCACTGACCCTGGTCCCAAACTAGAGGTCAGGCAAGGACGTGTAATCTGACAGTAAAGCCCGCCACTGTCTTACAATCCTCCAATCCTCCACCTACCCGGACTTGGCCCCCGTAGCGGAGTATGGCCTAACCTTCAAGCGATGCAGGAAGAGACCCGTGCCCCAGCAGTGGGGACATGCAAAGGTTGATATCAGTCTATTCGAAATCCCCTTTAACATCACGTGACCTGTCTGAAGCACCTTCTAAAAGTAGTTTTTTCGTAGCGAAATTTTCTCGACGGGCCTCCACAAAGGCGGTCACAATGACACATGAATTCCTAGGCCGGATTTCTTTTGTGTATAAAAAACTAAATATAAAACGGTAATCCCGACTGCTCAAAAGATTAAGATTCTTAAACGTACTTTATTGCCGTCGGTTCTTTAGTTATAATATAAGATGTATAACTATAATATACAAAAAAAGCGGCGAAGGTAGCCCAGTGGATAGAACAATGAACTCGGAGAGACCCAGGTTCGATTACCAGTCCGGGTATATACCAATGACTTTGTTTTCTAAGTTATGTACTTTTTTGAAGTTATAGTAGTGAAGGAAATTATCGTGAAGAGAGTGACTACATACATACATACATAATAAACCTCACGCCTGTATCTCAGAGGGGTAGGCAGAGACCGAAGAGTAGAGTAGAGAGAATAGGAATGCGCTGTAGGCGTATACAATATACAGAGTTGGACAGTACTTAACCAAAAGTCAAATAAAATCTTCATTGTGTAAAAAAATCTCTACTAGATTAGTAAAAAATATTCATCATTGCGTTATTTAATGTCATTCTTCAGGGCAAATATGCATACATACATAACCTCACGCCTGTATCCCAGAGGGGTAGGCAGAGACCAGGGACTGCCACTTGCCACGATCCTGACAGATCACCTTCGCTTCTTCCAAGTTCATAAGTCGTTGCATACACGCACACCGGTTCCGGGGACTTTTTATCTTTCTCTTTGCTAATACATCCCCTATTTAGTCGATGTATGTCCGTCTGGGACGTCCTTTACCGGCCCTTCCACTCTCATTCGCAATATATATTTGTTTCGTCAATCTTTCTTCCTTCATCCTCTCCACATGTCCAAACCAACGCAACATTCCAAATGGATTTCAAGTCACCTAAAATTCATGCTGTTTAAAATGTCTCCGGTGTAAAAATGGGATGTCCGACAGGAGTCAGGAGGTGACTGTAGTGTTCAAATAGCTTAGCGCTTGAAATTGCCAATCCGCGGTGGGCCTGCGTGGTAATTAAGCCCGTATTCTCTCTCTTTCTCTCTCTGAGAGAAGGTCGTTACCCTGCAGTTCCTTTATAGGCTACGTAAAAAACCATAAATGTATTATACTTTTTTTAATGCACTAAGCCGTGCTAAGGACAATTTTAAAAACCTATTTAGAGGCTAAAAATTCCATCCATGCCGGGATTCGAACCCGCGACCTCTGGCTATCCGTGCCAGCGCTCTTTCCAACTGAGCTAATGGGCGACTCACCGGCATCAGTGAAATTTCGAACCTCTTTACACTATTCTCTGTATTACGTACAGGCAGCGACATCTGGCTTAAGTAAATTGCATCACTAACATCCGTATTATATCCTTTTTAATGCACTAACGCGTGCTAAGGACAAATTTAAAAACCTATTGAGAAGCTAAAAATTCCACCCATTCGAACCCGCGACCTCTGTATAGAATTTCTATTACTCGTTTATAAGATTTAAACATTTTTAAAAACCTATTTAGAGGTTCGAATCCCGGCATGGGTGAAATTTTTAGCCTCTAAATAGGTTTTTTAAATTTGTTCCTTAGCACGGGTTAGTGCATTAAAAATAAAAATAGTGTAAGATTTAAACATTTTCTGAATGTCACCCAGCCAGAGCGTGTCTCATGGGAGAGAAAACTCGCTTAACATGTCATCAGATTATGCGGTTGTGATACGAGGCATTTGCGAGATAAAATAAACAAATGTGAAAAGTAAAATACAGTTAGGCTAAAGGAAAGAAAGGCAGGGCCGATTGGCACCAGTTTTTAAACATGGAAGAGACTAAATCGACTAAATTGTATATGTTGCAACTTTCCATCGTAGGGTTGTCTGGCAGAAATTGCTTTTAGCAATAAGGCCGCCAATTGTACTATGTATATTTGCAATTGTTTTGTATTTGTTGTTTTTCCAGTGTACAATAAAGAATATTCTTATCTTATCTTATCTAATGTCTGTATTACACGCACACACACATACAATTAAGTCGATCGCTTGGATTTAGTCGAAAGTGCGGAATCTATTTGGGAATGGAAGGTTAATGGAGGGTGAACGTCGTTTACCTTAGGAAACTTGGGATTTAGAAAAATACTATCAGCTAGCCCGTAGCGTGATGATGATTGGCCTTTTTGCATCTACGTAATGAGATGATTTATACAGCGTCCAGTGGTATCCTCACTCACACTAGATGGGTGAAGGGACCACACCGACGCTGTAGTGCCTGGGACATGGTTTTTTATAGATGGTGTAGGCTTGCCCAGCACCTATACCATCCTGACAGCTTAGTCGGCCTAGCCCACAGGAAAGACTAGTCAATACGTGCGGAGCCAACCAAGCCGCGAGTTTCCTCACGATGTTTTCCTTCACCGTTAGCGTGTGGTATTGCGACTACAAATTCGCAAATGTACGTAACTTTGAAATCAAACAAAGTCATTGGTACATGCCCGCACCCGGGATCGAACCTGGGGCTCTCGCTTGCCAGTCCATGGTTCTACCCACTGAGCTACCACCGCTCCAGTAGCGTGACAACATTGGCGTATATTTTGTGCCAGATGTTTTTAACTATTTTTGAGACATCGCCCACGACGACTTTTGTAAATGTTTCCTGTAGTAAACGCGTTTTGCGCAATTCTAATGCGCTGGAAATGTTTTGCTACCATTTAACGTCGTGGGCAAGAACTGTTTACTGGCCATAACCGCATAAAATTGTTAAATTGTTATGTTGGTGCGAATTTTGTTATATTCTGTTTATATTGGCTTAAGAAGATAAGATAAGAATATTCTTTATTGTACACTGGAAAAACAACAAATACAAAACAATTGCAAATATTTAAAAACCTATTTAGAGGCTAAAAATTTCACCCATGCCGGGATTCGAACCCGCAACCTCTGGCTATCCGTACCAGCGCTCTACCAATTGAGCCAATGGGCGACTCACGGCATCAATGAAATTTCGAACCTCTTTACAATATTCTCTGTATTACGTACAGGCAGCGACATCTGACTTAAGCAAATTGCATTACTTACTGCCCCGACTACCTACTTTGCAGTTAGGTTTAACATCGGAACGATATCACTGTACTCACATGATTACACTATTTTTATTTTTAATGCACTAACCCGTGCTAAGGAACAAATTTAAAAACCTATTTAGAGGCTAAAAATTTCACCCATGCCGGGATTCGAACCCGCAACCTCTGGCTATCCGTACCAGCGCTCTACCAATTGAGCCAATGGGCGACTCACGGCATCAATGAAATTTCGAACCTCTTTACAATATTCTCTGTATTACGTACAGGCAGCGACATCTGACTTAAGCAAATTGCATTACTTACTGCCCCGACTACCTACTTTGCAGTTAGGTTTAACATCGGAACGATATCACTGTACTCACATGATTACACTATTTTTATTTTTAATGCACTAACCCGTGCTAAGGAACAAATTTAAAAACCTATTTAGAGGCTAAAAATTTCACCCATGCCGGGATTCGAACCCGCAACCTCTGGCTATCCGTACCAGCGCTCTACCAATTGAGCCAATGGGCGACTCACGGCATCAATGAAATTTCGAACCTCTTTACAATATTCTCTGTATTACGTACAGGCAGCGACATCTGACTTAAGCAAATTGCATTACTTACTGCCCCGACTACCTACTTTGCAGTTAGGTTTAACATCGGAACGATATCACTGTACTCACATGATTACACTATTTTTATTTTTAATGCACTACGTAATACAGAGAATATTGTAAAGAGGTTCGAAATTTCATTGATGCCGTGAGTCGCCCATTGGCTCAATTGGTAGAGCGCTGGTACGGATAGCCAGAGGTTGCGGGTTCGAATCCCGGCATGGGTGAAATTTTTAGCCTCTAAATAGGTTTTTAAATTTGTTCCTTAGCACGGGTTAGTGCATTAAAAATAAAAATAGTGTAATCATGTGAGTACAGTGATATCGTTCCGATGTTAAACCTAACTGCAAAGTAGGTAGTCGGGGCAGTAAGTAATGCAATTTGCTTAAGTCAGATGTCGCTGCCTGTACGTAATACAGAGAATATTGTAAAGAGGTTCGAAATTTCATTGATGCCGTGAGTCGCCCATTGGCTCAATTGGTAGAGCGCTGGTACGGATAGCCAGAGGTTGCGGGTTCGAATCCCGGCATGGGTGAAATTTTTAGCCTCTAAATAGGTTTTTAAATTTGTTCCTTAGCACGGGTTAGTGCATTAAAAATAAAAATAGTGTAATCATGTGAGTACAGTGATATCGTTCCGATGTTAAACCTAACTGCAAAGTAGGTAGTCGGGGCAGTAAGTAATGCAATTTGCTTAAGTCAGATGTCGCTGCCTGTACGTAATACAGAGAATATTGTAAAGAGGTTCGAAATTTCATTGATGCCGTGAGTCGCCCATTGGCTCAATTGGTAGAGCGCTGGTACGGATAGCCAGAGGTTGCGGGTTCGAATCCCGGCATGGGTGAATTTTTTAGCCTCTAAATAGGTTTTTAAATTTGTTCCTTAGCACGGGTTAGTGCATTAAAAATAAAAATAGTGTAATCATGTGAGTACAGTGATATCGTTCCGATGTTAAACCTAACTGCAAAGTAGGTAGTCGGGGCAGTAAGTAATGCAATTTGCTTAAGTCAGATGTCGCTGCCTGTACGTAATACAGAGAATATTGTAAAGAGGTTCGAAATTTCATTGATGCCGTGAGTCGCCCATTGGCTCAATTGGTAGAGCGCTGGTACGGATAGCCAGAGGTTGCGGGTTCGAATCCCGGCATGGGTGAAATTTTTAGCCTCTAAATAGGTTTTTAAATTTGTTCCTTAGCACGGGTTAGTGCATTAAAAATAAAAATAGTGTAATCATGTGAGTACAGTGATATCGTTCCGATGTTAAACCTAACTGCAAAGTAGGTAGTCGGGGCAGTAAGTAATGCAATTTGCTTAAGTCAGATGTCGCTGCCTGTACGTAATACAGAGAATATTGTAAAGAGGTTCGAAATTTCATTGATGCCGTGAGTCGCCCATTGGCTCAATTGGTAGAGCGCTGGTACGGATAGCCAGAGGTTGCGGGTTCGAATCCCGGCATGGGTGAAATTTTTAGCCTCTAAATAGGTTTTTAAATTTGTTCCTTAGCACGGGTTAGTGCATTAAAAATAAAAATAGTGTAATCATGTGAGTACAGTGATATCGTTCCGATGTTAAACCTAACTGCAAAGTAGGTAGTCGGGGCAGTAAGTAATGCAATTTGCTTAAGTCAGATGTCGCTGCCTGTACGTAATACAGAGAATATTGTAAAGAGGTTCGAAATTTCATTGATGCCGTGAGTCGCCCATTGGCTCAATTGGTAGAGCGCTGGTACGGATAGCCAGAGGTTGCGGGTTCGAATCCCGGCATGGGTGAAATTTTTAGCCTCTAAATAGGTTTTTAAATTTGTTCCTTAGCACGGGTTAGTGCATTAAAAATAAAAATAGTGTAATCATGTGAGTACAGTGATATCGTTCCGATGTTAAACCTAACTGCAAAGTAGGTAGTCGGGGCAGTAAGTAATGCAATTTGCTTAAGTCAGATGTCGCTGCCTGTACGTAATACAGAGAATATTGTAAAGAGGTTCGAAATTTCATTGATGCCGTGAGTCGCCCATTGGCTCAATTGGTAGAGCGCTGGTACGGATAGCCAGAGGTTGCGGGTTCGAATCCCGGCATGGGTGAAATTTTTAGCCTCTAAATAGGTTTTTAAATTTGTTCCTTAGCACGGGTTAGTGCATTAAAAATAAAAATAGTGTAATCATGTGAGTACAGTGATATCGTTCCGATGTTAAACCTAACTGCAAAGTAGGTAGTCGGGGCAGTAAGTAATGCAATTTGCTTAAGTCAGATGTCGCTGCCTGTACGTAATACAGAGAATATTGTAAAGAGGTTCGAAATTTCATTGATGCCGTGAGTCGCCCATTGGCTCAATTGGTAGAGCGCTGGTACGGATAGCCAGAGGTTGCGGGTTCGAATCCCGGCATGGGTGAAATTTTTAGCCTCTAAATAGGTTTTTAAATTTGTTCCTTAGCACGGGTTAGTGCATTAAAAATAAAAATAGTGTAATCATGTGAGTACAGTGATATCGTTCCGATGTTAAACCTAACTGCAAAGTAGGTAGTCGGGGCAGTAAGTAATGCAATTTGCTTAAGTCAGATGTCGCTGCCTGTACGTAATACAGAGAATATTGTAAAGAGGTTCGAAATTTCATTGATGCCGTGAGTCGCCCATTGGCTCAATTGGTAGAGCGCTGGTACGGATAGCCAGAGGTTGCGGGTTCGAATCCCGGCATGGGTGAAATTTTTAGCCTCTAAATAGGTTTTTAAATTTGTTCCTTAGCACGGGTTAGTGCATTAAAAATAAAAATAGTGTAATCATGTGAGTACAGTGATATCGTTCCGATGTTAAACCTAACTGCAAAGTAGGTAGTCGGGGCAGTAAGTAATGCAATTTGCTTAAGTCAGATGTCGCTGCCTGTACGTAATACAGAGAATATTGTAAAGAGGTTCGAAATTTCATTGATGCCGTGAGTCGCCCATTGGCTCAATTGGTAGAGCGCTGGTACGGATAGCCAGAGGTTGCGGGTTCGAATCCCGGCATGGGTGAAATTTTTAGCCTCTAAATAGGTTTTTAAATTTGTTCCTTAGCACGGGTTAGTGCATTAAAAATAAAAATAGTGTAATCATGTGAGTACAGTGATATCGTTCCGATGTTAAACCTAACTGCAAAGTAGGTAGTCGGGGCAGTAAGTAATGCAATTTGCTTAAGTCAGATGTCGCTGCCTGTACGTAATACAGAGAATATTGTAAAGAGGTTCGAAATTTCATTGATGCCGTGAGTCGCCCATTGGCTCAATTGGTAGAGCGCTGGTACGGATAGCCAGAGGTTGCGGGTTCGAATCCCGGCATGGGTGAAATTTTTAGCCTCTAAATAGGTTTTTAAATTTGTTCCTTAGCACGGGTTAGTGCATTAAAAATAAAAATAGTGTAATCATGTGAGTACAGTGATATCGTTCCGATGTTAAACCTAACTGCAAAGTAGGTAGTCGGGGCAGTAAGTAATGCAATTTGCTTAAGTCAGATGTCGCTGCCTGTACGTAATACAGAGAATATTGTAAAGAGGTTCGAAATTTCATTGATGCCGTGAGTCGCCCATTGGCTCAATTGGTAGAGCGCTGGTACGGATAGCCAGAGGTTGCGGGTTCGAATCCCGGCATGGGTGAAATTTTTAGCCTCTAAATAGGTTTTTAAATTTGTTCCTTAGCACGGGTTAGTGCATTAAAAATAAAAATAGTGTAATCATGTGAGTACAGTGATATCGTTCCGATGTTAAACCTAACTGCAAAGTAGGTAGTCGGGGCAGTAAGTAATGCAATTTGCTTAAGTCAGATGTCGCTGCCTGTACGTAATACAGAGAATATTGTAAAGAGGTTCGAAATTTCATTGATGCCGTGAGTCGCCCATTGGCTCAATTGGTAGAGCGCTGGTACGGATAGCCAGAGGTTGCGGGTTCGAATCCCGGCATGGGTGAAATTTTTAGCCTCTAAATAGGTTTTTAAATTTGTTCCTTAGCACGGGTTAGTGCATTAAAAATAAAAATAGTGTAATCATGTGAGTACAGTGATATCGTTCCGATGTTAAACCTAACTGCAAAGTAGGTAGTCGGGGCAGTAAGTAATGCAATTTGCTTAAGTCAGATGTCGCTGCCTGTACGTAATACAGAGAATATTGTAAAGAGGTTCGAAATTTCATTGATGCCGTGAGTCGCCCATTGGCTCAATTGGTAGAGCGCTGGTACGGATAGCCAGAGGTTGCGGGTTCGAATCCCGGCATGGGTGAAATTTTTAGCCTCTAAATAGGTTTTTAAATTTGTTCCTTAGCACGGGTTAGTGCATTAAAAATAAAAATAGTGTAATCATGTGAGTACAGTGATATCGTTCCGATGTTAAACCTAACTGCAAAGTAGGTAGTCGGGGCAGTAAGTAATGCAATTTGCTTAAGTCAGATGTCGCTGCCTGTACGTAATACAGAGAATATTGTAAAGAGGTTCGAAATTTCATTGATGCCGTGAGTCGCCCATTGGCTCAATTGGTAGAGCGCTGGTACGGATAGCCAGAGGTTGCGGGTTCGAATCCCGGCATGGGTGAAATTTTTAGCCTCTAAATAGGTTTTTAAATTTGTTCCTTAGCACGGGTTAGTGCATTAAAAATAAAAATAGTGTAATCATGTGAGTACAGTGATATCGTTCCGATGTTAAACCTAACTGCAAAGTAGGTAGTCGGGGCAGTAAGTAATGCAATTTGCTTAAGTCAGATGTCGCTGCCTGTACGTAATACAGAGAATATTGTAAAGAGGTTCGAAATTTCATTGATGCCGTGAGTCGCCCATTGGCTCAATTGGTAGAGCGCTGGTACGGATAGCCAGAGGTTGCGGGTTCGAATCCCGGCATGGGTGAAATTTTTAGCCTCTAAATAGGTTTTTAAATTTGTTCCTTAGCACGGGTTAGTGCATTAAAAATAAAAATAGTGTAATCATGTGAGTACAGTGATATCGTTCCGATGTTAAACCTAACTGCAAAGTAGGTAGTCGGGGCAGTAAGTAATGCAATTTGCTTAAGTCAGATGTCGCTGCCTGTACGTAATACAGAGAATATTGTAAAGAGGTTCGAAATTTCATTGATGCCGTGAGTCGCCCATTGGCTCAATTGGTAGAGCGCTGGTACGGATAGCCAGAGGTTGCGGGTTCGAATCCCGGCATGGGTGAAATTTTTAGCCTCTAAATAGGTTTTTAAATTTGTTCCTTAGCACGGGTTAGTGCATTAAAAATAAAAATAGTGTAATCATGTGAGTACAGTGATATCGTTCCGATGTTAAACCTAACTGCAAAGTAGGTAGTCGGGGCAGTAAGTAATGCAATTTGCTTAAGTCAGATGTCGCTGCCTGTACGTAATACAGAGAATATTGTAAAGAGGTTCGAAATTTCATTGATGCCGTGAGTCGCCCATTGGCTCAATTGGTAGAGCGCTGGTACGGATAGCCAGAGGTTGCGGGTTCGAATCCCGGCATGGGTGAAATTTTTAGCCTCTAAATAGGTTTTTAAATTTGTTCCTTAGCACGGGTTAGTGCATTAAAAATAAAAATAGTGTAATCATGTGAGTACAGTGATATCGTTCCGATGTTAAACCTAACTGCAAAGTAGGTAGTCGGGGCAGTAAGTAATGCAATTTGCTTAAGTCAGATGTCGCTGCCTGTACGTAATACAGAGAATATTGTAAAGAGGTTCGAAATTTCATTGATGCCGTGAGTCGCCCATTGGCTCAATTGGTAGAGCGCTGGTACGGATAGCCAGAGGTTGCGGGTTCGAATCCCGGCATGGGTGAAATTTTTAGCCTCTAAATAGGTTTTTAAATTTGTTCCTTAGCACGGGTTAGTGCATTAAAAATAAAAATAGTGTAATCATGTGAGTACAGTGATATCGTTCCGATGTTAAACCTAACTGCAAAGTAGGTAGTCGGGGCAGTAAGTAATGCAATTTGCTTAAGTCAGATGTCGCTGCCTGTACGTAATACAGAGAATATTGTAAAGAGGTTCGAAATTTCATTGATGCCGTGAGTCGCCCATTGGCTCAATTGGTAGAGCGCTGGTACGGATAGCCAGAGGTTGCGGGTTCGAATCCCGGCATGGGTGAAATTTTTAGCCTCTAAATAGGTTTTTAAATTTGTTCCTTAGCACGGGTTAGTGCATTAAAAATAAAAATAGTGTAATCATGTGAGTACAGTGATATCGTTCCGATGTTAAACCTAACTGCAAAGTAGGTAGTCGGGGCAGTAAGTAATGCAATTTGCTTAAGTCAGATGTCGCTGCCTGTACGTAATACAGAGAATATTGTAAAGAGGTTCGAAATTTCATTGATGCCGTGAGTCGCCCATTGGCTCAATTGGTAGAGCGCTGGTACGGATAGCCAGAGGTTGCGGGTTCGAATCCCGGCATGGGTGAAATTTTTAGCCTCTAAATAGGTTTTTAAATTTGTTCCTTAGCACGGGTTAGTGCATTAAAAATAAAAATAGTGTAATCATGTGAGTACAGTGATATCGTTCCGATGTTAAACCTAACTGCAAAGTAGGTAGTCGGGGCAGTAAGTAATGCAATTTGCTTAAGTCAGATGTCGCTGCCTGTACGTAATACAGAGAATATTGTAAAGAGGTTCGAAATTTCATTGATGCCGTGAGTCGCCCATTGGCTCAATTGGTAGAGCGCTGGTACGGATAGCCAGAGGTTGCGGGTTCGAATCCCGGCATGGGTGAAATTTTTAGCCTCTAAATAGGTTTTTAAATTTGTTCCTTAGCACGGGTTAGTGCATTAAAAATAAAAATAGTGTAATCATGTGAGTACAGTGATATCGTTCCGATGTTAAACCTAACTGCAAAGTAGGTAGTCGGGGCAGTAAGTAATGCAATTTGCTTAAGTCAGATGTCGCTGCCTGTACGTAATACAGAGAATATTGTAAAGAGGTTCGAAATTTCATTGATGCCGTGAGTCGCCCATTGGCTCAATTGGTAGAGCGCTGGTACGGATAGCCAGAGGTTGCGGGTTCGAATCCCGGCATGGGTGAAAAATTTTTAGCCTCTAAATAGGTTTTTAAATTTGTTCCTTAGCACGGGTTAGTGCATTAAAAATAAAAATAGTGTAATTGCAAATATACATAGTACAATTGGCGGCCTTATTGCTGAAAGCAATTTCTTCCAGGCTTAAATAAAAAAAAAAAAATTATTCCTTTTAAATTTTGAGCATTGTATTTTTCGTAATACAACCTGCGTATTTTTGTTTTCGCTACATTGTGTGTAGTTTGGCCAAATTTTTCGAGTTTGAAGTCCTAAAATACGTTTCAAGGTAGTTCATACCTAATATCAAAAACATTTAACAAAAATTTTATGAAACGAAAACCACAACAACATACTTACAAAACCCTTGCAAAACCATTAAACCACTTAATTTTCGGACAGTCAGTTAAAAAAGGGATTGTAACCACAAGCCATTATGTTACAATTTCAATGGGCAGACTAAGTGCCTAGCCACATGTAACATGCTTACTTAATAACATGGAGCTTGTAGATTCGTAATAATCATACGATTGGTAAGGCCTGCCACTGTTTTACAATCCTCCACCAATCCGGACTTGGCCGGTGTAGGAGTATGGCCTAACGTTCCTGCGATACAGGAAGATACCCGTGCCCCAGCAGTGGGGACACACAAGGGTTGATAACGAATACGATTGGTCCTAGTGGTTTTATTTAGGTTTGTAGTGTCTAAAGTAATGTTAAATGCTAAAGATGTCATTGTTGTGCAACATCAACGAGTGGACCGGTTTTCAAATTAAAAAAAAAAATGCATTTATTTCAGGTTTCAAGACCCATATACAATAAAAAAAACTACAAGAAACAAACAAACAGAGACAACACATATACAATAATAAGTCGTTTTTCAGACCTAAATATGCCTGTCGCAGCAGTGCCGGATATATGGGCAATCTATCCTGCCCGCAATCATTGCCAGGGCGGTGTTGGTGCTGGCCCGCACCCGGCATGGACCGCAGTGGAGCTGTTCAGAATTGCACTGAATAGAGACAGTTGTAAGGAGCTGACTGCAAATCTCCAGTAATGGAGAGGAAATGTAAGAAGGAGAAGAAAGGAGAAAAGTAATAGTAGTAGTAGGTCGCGGGTTCGAGTCCCGGCATGCGTGGAATTTTTAGCCTCTAAATAGGTTTTTTTAAAGAATGTTTAATGTTGGCACAACCTTGCGCTCATTAGGGGAGGGCTATATCCAGCAGTAGACTAATATAGCCTGAAGAAGGAGAATGTTTAATTCGCAATATTTTTTTTGACATAGTTATTAATAACATCTAGCTATTATTACACCATTTTTATTTTTAATGCACTAACCCTAATTTGCTTAAGTCAGATGTCGCTGCCTGCAGTGCTATTCACTAACGCCGTTCGCTCGTGGGTTCGATCGAATTCGTATTCAGTAATTTAAGCTACCCCAGCGCTACGGCGGTGAAGTGAACTAGTTGTGCAGGTGGGATATTGACCCTTATTTCTATGAAGTTACGTTTAAAACAAAGAAAGTTCGAATCTCGACTCTATTACATCTGTCAAATAACCCTTTCGCGTACAACGGCAAAATAATTACTAAAATATTTTTTGCCGAGGGTAGTAAACTGGCAGTTAATGCTTTCAAAAAGAGCCTGTCACCTCAGTTATCCGAGACCACGGCACCTGGAAAAGTGGCAAAATGTCGGAAAAATGTAATAAACGAGTAAAATCCGTATAATAACAGTTTTGATTAAAATATGATCTTTTTTTCAAAACTATTTGTCAATTAACAGGTAGTTAGAGTGCTTTGATTTTCGCTCTCAGCACCGCTCGCCATCTCTAGGATTTATGCAAATTCAATCGAAAAATTTTACTGACTTCCCTATTCCTCCTTCTTCGTTAGTCTTTTTTTGAAGTCAATTTATCTAATTTTGCATTTTCAGCTTATGCAAGTTATCATTTGGGGATATTGACCCAAAGACCCCAGGGTAAAGGTGAAAATATTATTAATATTAAGCATTGATAATCCTACTATAATAAGGCCGCCAATTGTAGTGTACTATGTTGTTATTTAAGTCTCTTATGTAATTCTTGGTGAACATGGGATAAAGAATATTCTATCTATTTCTATATAATATTGCATATGTCAATGTTTTTCAAGTAGTTTAGATGATTGTTAGTACTCAATTAGACAATAATGGCTGATTGGAATTACATGAATTATGTACAGATAGACGAAGCTCTGAATTGGGACAAAGGCTACTTGATATCCCGCCAACGCGGTCTGAACTAATCCTGCGCAGACGAAGTCGCGGGCACCAGCTAATTTACCACATTGGCATTAGCAAGAAGTTCGTGTACCCATGAAAGGGTTAATTCGATCGTGAGCTCACATCACCATTCACATCACACTCACTTGTGCGTGACGTTTAATTCGTATTCAGAAGCAAAATACGCACAAGTCACAAGTGATGTTGCCATGGGTTACCTATTAGGGATGGAACACCAATGTTTGTCAGTCGAAAAGTCAAATTATTATTTTGTTCAGCTTAATTAGCCAAACGCTGCCAAATATTTCTTACAAATAAATCGTTCTGCTTCATTTTTTTAAAGTCTAGGCCTTTTCTAGTTTTCGAGTCTACGTCTTGTGGATAAAATATGTTATATTGTTGACCAAAGAGTACCCACCGGTGAAGCTTTCTTCTTCTACAGATAAACAAAGGTAACCGCAAAGATGTATTTTAAATTTCTAACCGAGACATTGGCTTAAATTTATCACACTTATGTATGATTAATCAATTGTATAGGCAGTACAAAATGCTTGAAATACGTTGTAACAAATTTCACATTGTGTATCATATAACCTTCCCTGCTTAAAAAAATCACGAAAATTTATTCCAGTTTGAAGCTCAATCAGCTATTTGAAGGCTCCTGACACCAACATACTCAGGTGCTCCATCAGAGGTAATGATCGCTATATTGAGATATGTGCGGAAATGTGATTGGGACAATATGGCACGGTTAGCTCTACATTGATTTTGCACGATGTACATAAAGGGGATCTGAGAAAACCACAAAATCTGCAACGGTTGTTTCTTTATTTGGACACTTCTCTGGAGATGGGATCACAAATCCCAGACCAATATTCGTCTACCTAAGGACGAAATCAAAAACCTTGGCCAAGAATTTGAAACCTTTTATGAAAGAAACAGAAGGGATATTTAAAAAAAACATAAGGTTAGTACTCATAGTAACGAAGAACCTTGCCTCAGCAAACGTGATTTGGTACAATAATTCTTGGCCCTGCCATCAAAATGACATCTTGCAATCAAGATTAAACTAGTAGAAATACTAGTTTCCTATTGATATTAAAGTAATAACATTCTTAGATTGTTCTACATTTTTTTTTTATTTTAATTATGAGTCCTTGATGTTGTATTGGTAAACACATTTTGCGTAATAAATAATTGGTAGTTATCTTATCATCCATAAATCTTTTCCAGACTTCTGATGCCGACTGAAATATTTCAAGGATTGCTACTTCACTGAGAGATGTCTCCCATGACAGCCATGTGTTTAATAAAAACCCTATAAGGCACCATCTCATCAATGTGCTGAGCTCTGTAAAAAGCGAGGCTTCACTGGGTAAACAATTAGCTAAATCTATTGCAATTTATATATTTTAACAGCCTATACTTTTATTGTACTACTTCTGAATTAAATTTGTATTTTCTAGGTGACTCACGCTATACTCCGAGAGAGCATAGATAATGACAACTCTGGTTGAGGATACTCCAGTACTCGGTAGAAGAATTAAACTAAAAAGCAATGCATAGCATGTAACAGTTCTTGATGACCCCCAAGGAATGTTCCCCACCATTCCCTAGATGTCAATAATCGAGAATTACAAAAAGAAATGCAGATTGTGCATCATCTCGAGATTAAGGTGGAATAATAAAAATTACGTAGCATTGTTTTTAACCTGTTTTAGCAAAATGGTGTTTTAGACCATACTCCATGAATCTAGACGGTGAATTTTAAAAATAATTATTAAGTTACTGTTACTTTAGAAATGCCACATATTTTTACACGAAATTTCTGGAAGATTTATTTAAATTGGTTGATTTAAATTTGAAATAAATATTTTTTACTATAAATAAACAATAAAAAATGTAGTCTGTACATTTATTAAATAAAAAGAATTGATTATTCAAATTATTGTTTTAAGTCACCAACATTATACTCATTAATAACCTGCAACAAGCAAGGTACGTAGGTATATAGGTATAATCCACAGCACATTATAGTCATTAAATCCAGACTGCATGTCGACCTTTACACGTATCATTCTGTACAGTTGGGTACAAATCGAAAATACTCATAGGTAGTACCTATATGGTAACACTATTATATCGTTATCAACCCTTGTATGTCCCCACTGCTGGGGCACGGGTCTCTTCCTGCATCGCAGGAAGGTTAGGCCATACTCCACCACGGGGGCCAAGTCCGGGTTGGTGGAGGATTGTAAGACAGTGGCGGGCCTTACTGTCAGATGTTATCAAGCCGCCCATAAGGCCTCTGACATGGCTTAACGACTGCCATTATATGACAGCCGGCACCATCGGCTTTACGTGCCTTGCGAAGCACGGAAGCGCTCGGAAAAATGCCACTAGCGGTAGTCACGGGACTCTCACCCATCCCGTACCTGACCGCGCCTGTTGTTGCTTAACCAAGTGATTGATTCCAATCACTCGGTTCGCCTAGGCCACGAGCGCTAACACTATTATATGCCAATGAGAAAATTCAAATTTGAGCACAACCTCTATGATCTGAGGGCACAACCCTGTATTTTAGGACCACCACCAACATGATACATTTTTACACTATTTTTTATTTTTAATGCACTAACCCGTGCTAAGGAACAAATTTAAAAACCTATTTAGAGGCTAAAAATTTCACCCATGCCGGGATTCGAACCCGCCACCTCTGGCTATCCGTACCAACGCTCTACCAATTGAGCCAATGGGCGACTCACGGCATCAGTGAAATTTCGAACCTCTTTACAATATTCTCTGTATTACGTACAGGCAGCGACATCTGACTTAAGCAAATTGCATTACTTACAGCCCCGACTACCTACTTTGCAGTTAGGTTTTTTAACATCGGAACGATATCACTGTACCCACATGATTACACTATTTTTTATTTTTAATGCACTAACCCGTGCTAAGGAACAAATTTAAAAACCTATTTAGAGGCTAATAAATAGTGTAATCATGTGGGTACAGTGATATCGTTCCGATGTTAAAAAACCTAACTGCAAAGTAGGTAGTCGGGGCTGTAAGTAATGCAATTTGCTTAAATCATTAATACAATTAAAATATGGCTTAGTACTATTTACTTAAATTTTGTTTTACTTTACAGCCCTCGTCTCTCAATCGGGAAGATAAGTAGGAATGCGTATGTCAATATAAGGTTGTGATAGAAATGTGACGTCTTTAGAACTTCATAAGGGCTGGTACTTAAGTATTTCTCAACGTCTTACTGACGTTTTGTGATACTACATAAAACGTACGATGCACGGCATACATATGACGTAACTTGCACGTCATATGGTGTCGTATCTCCGACGTCTTCAACTGACGTCGTAAGGCTGTGACTAATTCACGTCATCTGAGGGTTAACCCGACGTGGTAAAATGACGTCTTTTACGTCGAAGAGGACTGTATATGGACATCAAAATGACGTAGAAATGCTACCTGGGCGTAATACAGAGAATAATGTAAAGAGGTTCGAAATTTCACTGATGCCGGTGAGTCGCCCATTAGCTCAGTTGGAAAGAGCGCTGGCACGGGTAGCCAGAGGTCGCGGGTTCGAATCCCGGCATGGGTGGAATTTTTAGCCTCTAAATAGGTTTTTAATAATTCATGTTTATAAAATTACTCAATATCTGTGACTTTGAGTACACAAAGTTTATCCAGATTGAATATATTTATTTATATTCTTTTTAAGGCACTAACCTGTGCTAAGGACAATTTAATAAAACTATTTATTTAGAGGCTTAAAATTCCACCCATGCCAGGACCACTGGCTAACCGTGCCAGCGCCCTCCTGATAAACTGAGCTTATTATTACGGTATTTACACTATTTCATTCGGTACGATAGCAGTTATGACTACCATACCTCAGCTCCCTTAGCGCTGCATGCCGCTCACACCGGGTACCGGCAGAATACCAGCGCTGAAGTTCTTCCTGAACTTTCAGCACATGATGAGTCGGAGCCCATTCACATTTGCCACACCTAGGTTGATCACTCCCAGTCCATTACATTGCCTAGGTACACTACAGTACCGTGTATGACTTATCTTCTGAGTTTTTTTGCTTTTTATATATGCTACTGTTTTATTATTGCTTTGGACTGGTATTTGGTTTTGTATTGCAATGCATTGTATACGTGTGTGTCTTATGTGAATAAATGTTTTATCTATCTAAAGTACAAAGTACTGCCGGAGGTCGTGGTTTTGTTTGGATGTACATTTGAACAAATACATAGCCTCAGTATCAGTGTATTTACATCTTTGTCACCTAACTGGTTTACCTAAACCTACTTCGTAACATCACAAACATAAGGCCACGCCGCTCGTGGCCTAGGCGAACCGAATGATTGGAATCAATCACTTGACTTAAGCAACAACAGGCGCAGTCAGGTGCTGGATGGGTGACCGTATCGTGACTACTGCTTGTGATATTTTTTCCGAGCGCTTCCGTGCTTCGCAAGGCATGCGAAGCCGATAGCGCCTTCTGTCGTGCAATGGAAGTCGTTAAGCCATGTCAGAGGCTTCAGTTAGTTTATCCTGTTTTCTCCGCACTCAGCCTCATAGTTGGGTCATTGTGAGATCACTCCAGCCAGCCAATCTTTTTTCAGAAAGCCAGCAGTGCACCCAGGTCACTGCTGGCCTCCCGAAGGATCCCAGCTTTCCTATTATCGATGTTCGTTGCACTTCCACGCTCCCTCAGTGAATGAACACGTCGCGGGTAGTTCGTCTTCCTTGAGGCATAGTCGACATAACGGGATGTCGGTCAGTCCCATAGCGTGGAGGTGTTTATTCAGTGTTCAATGGCTCGTCATAAGTGCCATGGCTTTGCGCAGATCGCTGCATGTGAGGCGTTTCGATATTGTTGGTAGGGCCTCTCTGGCTTGTTTGCATTTCGTTTCTGTTTTCCATAGTTCAGCATGATGGGTTTCTGTTTGCAATCTTAATGTCGGAGGCCTTATGGGCAGCTTGATAACTTAAGGCCCGCCTCTGTCTTATAATCCTCCACTAACCCAGGCTTGGCCCCGTGGTAGAGTGTGACCTAACCTTAAGAGACCCGTGCTCCAGCGTGTGGACATACAAAGGGTTGATATCAAAAAAGGGCACCTCTGTATCCCAGAGGGGTGAGCAGATGCAGGGACTGCCAGTTGCTATTATACGATCCTGGTTAATTACTATCACTTCATCGCCATTTATTAGTCGTTGCATGCGAGACGGTTTTGGGTACGTTTTATCCTGCCCTTTGCTGACACGTCCCCTATTCGACCAAATACGAGTCGAAGTATGTTCGCCTGGAGCGTTTCTTACCAGTCATTCCACTCACATTCGCCATTCCACCCACATTATATTTATTCTTTCTTACTTCATAATAATTAATGTTCTTAAAATGTAGAGCACAGGTCTTCTTTCAGAAAGAATATAGGCTTGATCACCACGCGTGCCCACCTCAGATATGCGAACAGCGAGTTATGTGAACATATCAGCCAGTCAGGTTTCTTAACGATGTTATCATTCACAATTAGCGAGTGGTATTTCTACTTTAACTTCACAAATGTGCCTGAGATACATAACATTACTATAATAATACTGGTTTCAACAAAAAATAATGAGTTATCTTCTACATTATGGGATTCGATCGTGAGTTCACCTAAAGGAGAGTAACTTTTGATTTTGACAGATGTAATCGAATTCATGTGCGAGTTCATGATCGAAGTGAGCTGCGAATCGAACCTTCAGAATACCAATTTCATTGACATTTGTAGTTCTCTTCACCGCCGTAGCGCCAGTGTAGAATTAAGTCTTGATTTAAAAGCAAACTATTCGTTTGTGTGTGTGTGAAGTGTGACCAGATGCTGGCCGGAAAATATTGACAAAGTTTGGAAAAACTGGGTCTAACCATGACGGAGTAAAAATATGAAAAATATACGTTCTATGCGTAAGTACGTTCATATAACACTTTCTATTTAACATTACATCGAGTGTAAGTTACTGGGTCAATGTTTTTATCTGTAAATAGAAAAAAAACAAATAAAGAAACGGTAGTCTACTTGAAAACTCACTCAGTGTTTTCGTGCTAACCACCCAAATTATGTAGATGTCATATTTAAACGCTCCGAAACGCTAAAATATAAAACGAAACAAAAGTGCCAAGAAATGTGTTTTTTAAGATTTCTGTTTTTGATTTACCTACGGCGAAAACGTGTAACAAATTAATAATACAATTCGGCTATGTGCGAAATCCCCCACTAAATAGTTTACTGAAATAAAAAAAAACGCAGAATAGATTAATACGTCTCTCTTTGTGTTCGAGTCTGACTCGCGCTTTGCTAGATTTTATCTATATATTATATTATAGAACTACATAACATATTGTAAGAAGGCGAACATAGAGAAGCTGTTATTAGTGACTTATACATGTTCTCTTTACAGTTCCATCGACGACTTGAAATTCGTAAATGAGTCAGTCATCTTGTTAAATGAATCATTTACACAATGATAAGGAGTAAGACGTCATGATTGTGCAACATCAAAGAGCGGAACGTCGTTAAGACTGCGGAAGAGCTATTCAGAATTGCACGGAACAGAGAACGCTGTAAAGAACTTACTACCAACCTTAAGTAATGAAGAAGCACTTTAAGAAGAAGAAGAAAATCCACGGCAACTAAACTCGGTCACCAAACAACTTGCTAATGTGAGTTAATATGACGCACATATAAAGCGTCTAATAAACAATGTTATTAACGGTGTGATATTAGTAGCTTGTCGATCACACGCAAAATACTAAAGATAATATGCTTTTGGATTTTTCCAAAGCTGTCGAAACTGTCTCTGTTCCCATTCTGCTGGATAAACTAGAAACCATTGGAATCGGAGAGTTGCCCTTTCAAGGCAATGTAGGAGCGACAAGTTAGGATTGGTGACTACACGTATAATATAGACGTATGGCGTGCTCCCCAGAATTCCGTGTTATGTCTTGAAAGAGCTTACAGAGCTGCGATAAAAGTAATACTTAGTGGTTCAGTCAGATACTCGATTACACTTTTATATTGAGACTTGATTGATTTCCTCACAAAATTATTAAACAGAAACAACACATCTATGACCTACGTTCCTCTAGTACTTAAGAATCGACAGAGTATACCAAACGTTAGCCCATAGAACCAAACTTTCCCGGTGTCATTTTTATGTAGTAGGTTCATACACTTTTAATAAATAAAAAAACGTAAAGCCCAAACAACAAAATAGTTCCTTCGTCTTAACTATTAAATAACGGAAAATCTACTAAAACCCATACAGTAAAACCTAGCCCACAAATAAAGTTATCGTACCTCATCTTTCTCTTCTCATTTTTTTCAATTTATTTTTCCTATAGAGACATACATAGCACGAACACTCCCCGTTCACACAAACACAATACACATACGAAATTACCCCACCCCCGCCCCCCCCTCTTTCCCTCATGCTCGCTACTTTACATACGTTTACTTACCGTCCATTACACTGCACCTATCGATTTTTTGCTAAGGTTAAAATAAGATAAGAATATTGTTAATTTTATTCATTTATAATTTCTAATTATGTACAACTTATTGTGTAACCTTATTTAATAAATGCATGTCCTAATTATACAGTGTATATTTGAAATCTAATGGTAGTTGGCGTTGACGTCTGAGATACAGTGTTTAACATTAGTTCAGATGTCATCGTTTTTTTTTGTAATGCACGCACTAGTAGGCTCGATATTATTGTGTAAGGAATGTATTGCCTATATTTTTTAAAGAATAAAAATTACTGAATTACTGAACTACCTGTAAGCAAATAAATCAGTAATCGTGGCATTTTTATTTTACTCTTATGGTAACCCCACGAGAATTGCTTCTTATGCCAGCGACTTGGATACACTGTATACTGCCAATGATATAATCTTTTTTATACATTTCAATAGATTTAGGCTAGTAAATACTTAGACTGTACAATTTTAGACAACGCAACATGTTTGTAAGATTTTTTTATAGCATCGTTTTGCCAAAACATGCGAAACAAATTATAGCCTACGACTTCGACTGAAGTAATTTTAGTGTCAACCCCTATGCAAGGAATGTCATATTTTCGGGTTCTGAAGGTCAAATTAAGGTGAGTGTGAGGTGAACGACGAGGTGACCGACGAAGTGACCAACGAAGTGACCATCGAAGTGATCGACGATCTTACTGAATCGACATGCTGTACGTAATACAGAGAATATTGTAAAGAGGTTCGAAATTTCACTGATGTTGTGAGTCGCCCATTGGCTCAATTGGTAGAGCGCTGGTACGGATAGCCAGAGGTTGCGGGTTCGAATCCCGGCATGGGTGAAATTTTTAGCCTCTAAATAGGTTTTTAAATCTGGCTATTAGTAGTGGTCTTCTCAATAAGCTGTATGAAAGTGTGAAAAAAAAACAGTTGTATAGATATTTGTATACAAAGTTAGAATATTTTCGGGGCTTAATCGCGTAGTAATTTATTGCTATTTTACCTCGACGTTTCGACGACGTTACAGTCATCGTGGTCAGTCTTCTCGTAGTCATCGTGGTCAGTCTTCTCGTGACCACGATGACTGTAACGTCGCCGAAACGTCGAGGTAAAATAGCAATAAATTACTACGCGATTAAGCCCCGAAAATATTCTAACTTTGTATACAAATATCTATACAACTGTTTTTTTTTCACACTTTCATACAGCTTATTGAGAAGACCACTTATTTGGCGGTTTATTTTTAAAAAATATTTTTTATTTAGAATTAGATTTGACAATATTTCTGAGCACTTATTAAACACCAACGAAAAATCTGAGTTGGTTTTCAGAAACCTATCGAATGGCTTTATCATCATTATCAACCCACTATGTCCCCACCGAGGGGCACGGGTCTCTTCCCTGAGGAAGGTATAGGCCACACTCCACCACGAAGGCCAAGTCCGGATTGGTGAACGTTTGCAAGACTACGACTAAGTGGCTGGTCTTCTGTCAGAAGTTTTGTAGCCGCCCGTCCGCCCGCCCGCTCGTGAAGTCAGAGGCCTTAGCCTCAGACTTGACTTAGCGACTGCCATCTATCGATTGCACCCGGCACCAACTGCTTAACGTGCCTTGCGAAGCACGGATTCGCTCGGTAAAATGCCTCTAGCGTTAGTCGTAGACGGTTTTACTCATCCATGCACTGAACGCGCCCTGTGTTGCTTAACCTTTGTGATCGTTTAAGTTCATTCAAATTTTAAATGATTAACGTAGCACAGCGGTAGCGCATCTGCCTACTATGTACGAGGTCCGAACGGGTTCGAACCCCGGCTGGGGACAAAAAAAACCCCAGGTCTTGGATGTTTACATGTTTGTGATGTTGTTGTTTCTGGTTCCCACGACACAGGGTATGCCTGTATATAAATGTTATATTATATTACGTTACGTTACGTTACATTACGTTACCTTACGTTACGTTACGTCATGTTATGTTGTGTTATTCCAAATACATAGATATTTGGACACTTTCAAATCACCAAATAAGTTGACTCAATAGAGTGGGCAGTCACGTGATAGAAATACAGAAGATATTAGTATTCATACGAGTATCCTGTGGTCGTGCCAACAAAGAAAGTAGATCGAAGTCGTTTCCCAGTCAAATATTGACGCACTGAAACCATATTTCGGGTTGAGGCCGTGTTTGCTGACGAGTGTTTGCTGATGGAAAACACTTTTACACGCCAAATAGTGACATTAGATACTTTTACCTCTATGGCCTTCTGTCGCGCTGGTTGGCAATGTCGAGAGTTTTAAAAATCTATTTAGAGGCTATGAATTCCACCCATGCCGGGATTCGAACCCGCGACCTCTGGCTATCTGTGCCAGCGCTCTTTCCAACTGAGCTAATGGGGGACTCACCGGCATCAGTGAAATTTCGAACCTCTTTACAATATTCTCTGTATTAGAGAGAGAGAGACATTTATTACGTACGCTAATACGTACGTATTACGTATTAGCTCGGGTTAGTGCATTAAAAAGAATATAATAATGTAGAGAGCGTGAAGGAAGAAAGAATTGCAAAACAAATATATATTACTTTCTTTTTTTAATGCACTAACCCGTGCTAAGTAGCTACTTGGGGCTGCAAACTGATGCAAAATACTTCAGCCAGATGTTGTCTGAGATGCCTGTACGTAATACAGAGAGTGTTGTAAAGAGGTTCGAAATTTCACTGATGCCGGTAAGTTGCCCGTTAGCTCAGTTGGGAGCGCGCTGGTACGGTTAGCCAGAGGTCGCGGGTTTGAATCCCGGCATGGGTTGAATTTTTAGCCTCTAAATAGGTTCCAAATATATATAGCGAATGTGGGTGGAACGTCGGTATGGGACGCCCCACGCGGACATACTTCTGCAAAGTTAGCAGAACATTGTATCAATAGTGAGTTTGAAACCAATTTAAAGTATTTTATCTGAAAAAAAGGATCTTTTCTGCAAAGAAACAAGATAAAAATAGATAATTTTGTATCTGCGGCAATTTCATACGAAACGGCCAGGGTTGTACGAATCTATTATGACGTCACAGCTCAGTAAATATAGCGACTCGAGAACCCGAGAGTTGACTTGACATTTGTTTGCTAATTGACCAGTGACATCACAAATTCCTGTGCGACGCCATGTTTCTCAAGAGCGTTTTGGCGGTTTATTTTACAAATGAATTTTTATTTGCTTTTTTTAAGAAAAAATACGAACGTAGTAGGACGCCGCCCTACGACCAGGTGGGATGACGATCTGCGATAAACTGCCAGCAGATGCTGGATGCGGCAAGCTAAAGACAGGGCGCTATGGCACTCATTAGGGGAGGGCTATGTCCAGCAATTGACTAATATATAGTCTGAAGAAGAAGAAGAAGAAATTAAAAACCTATTTTAGAGGCTAAAAATTTCACCCATGCCGGGATTCGAACCCGCAACCTCTAGATATCCGTGCCAGCGCTGTACCAATTGAGCCAATGGGCGACTCACCGGCATCAGTGAAATTTCGAACCTCTTTACACTATTCTCTGTATTACGTACAGGCAGCGACATCTGGCTTAAGCAAATTGCATCACTTACAGCCCGACTACAAAGAAAAAGAGGTTCGAAATTTCACTGATGTGTCCTTAGCACGGGTTAGTGCATTAAAAATAAAAATAGTAAAAGAAGAAATTATACACGAAAGATTTAAAAATTATTACTTTCTGTGCACTTATTAAGCACCCACGAATCTGAGTTGGTTTTCAGAAACTTGTCAAATAGCCTCATCATTTCATGTAGAAGTAAAGAAATCTAAGAAGACATTTTCTGTTTCTCAATTTGAAATACATTTGTGCTCATAAGTAATGAAGCAAAGTGCTCGTAGCACGCTACGGCTCGTAGCAGTTGGAGTCTCGCTACGAAGTTTCGTAGCAAATGAAATTTCAATCGCGTAGCTAGTTTGTGTACGTTTTGGTGATGTCTGGCTTTGTACGTTTAGTTTGACGCGATGAAGACCAGAAATAGCATCGTTGGAGGCAACAGCTTTTGTCGAATGTGAATTTAATTCTATTCGGAATGAGCCAATTCTATTGAAACGGTCGATAGCGTCTTGTTTATCTTATAGTTTAGATTTATCTTTGACAAGAAGCTTATTTATAGAGTTTTTAAAAGTACTACTGCAGTATTCTGTTTAGCTATTTTACTTTATTTACTTATTTTGGCAGTCGTTAAGCCATGTCAGGTGCCTTATGGGCGGCTTGATAACATCTGACAGTTAGGCCCGCTGCTGACTTACAATCCTCCACCAACCCGGACTTTGCCCCCGTGGTGGAGTATGGCCTAACCTTCCTCCGATGCAGGTAAAACTCCTTCCCCAGCAGTGGGGATATACAAAGGGTTGATACCAAATCGTTAGAAAATTAACCCATGATTTGTCACTTAAAGTTATTGATGGCAATAATGGAATATTATCGCATAGGTTGCAACGTGACGTGTTAAGTTTAACATGATAGATAGATAGAGGACACTTTATTGTAAATAAACAAGGAAATTAGACAGATATTTCTTAACCAAAGAGTACAGACGGCGGCCCTATCACTAAAAGCGATTTCTTCCAGACAGCCTTTGGATGGACTGGAGTAATACATGGGAGAAGTAAGTAGACCTAATTAAGAATTACACATGCTTAATTGAGAAAGTTATTAAACGAGTACTAACTGTAAATAGACCATACAAATAATATACACAGAAAATATTAATATGAACATATATATTACATACAAATTTCTAACAATTCGGTTTCGACCCCTCTTACATCTCCACTGCTGGGAAAGGAGTCTCTTCCAGCATTGCAGGAAGGTTGGGCATTACTCCACTACGATAGCCAATTCTAGTGACGGGCCTTACTGTCAGAAGTTTTTAAGCTGACCATGAAGCCTTTGTCATGGCTTAACGACTGTCACTACGTGATAGCCGGCATCAACGGCTTAACGTGTCTCGTGAAGCACGGAAACGCTGGGAGAAACGTTACTGGCGGTAGTCACGGGACGGTCACCCATTATGCACCTAACAGCCCCTGTTGTTGATTAACCAAGTGATTAATTCCAATCACTCAGTTTGACTAGGCCACGAGCGCTCCGTTTTTCTAAAAAAAGTCGGCTATTAACAAAAACGTTAATAGCAGCACTATTAACTATTAATGACACTGGGATTCGCATTTGTGTAATCCAAAGTATAAGTTTGGAGTTGAAATTAAAAATTTAATTTCTACTCCAAAATTTTAAATTTAATTTAATATTTTAATTTAGAATTTAGGTACCGCTTGTGATCTCACTAACATATTTAATTTTTACTGAGTGTCGTTTTACTAACAACCTATGGATTGTTATTTATCCGAAATAAATAAAATTAAATTTACGCTGACCCCGGCCCGACTCGTAAACAGCACTGGTTCAAAAGCATAACACAGGGTTCAGCCATCACCAGTCTGAACCATTTCGAAGAGAGTATATTGTTTATATTCACGATGTTGACACTTTGGAAGTGTTTGAGGAAAGTAAATAAACAAAACCTTTTACTCCTTTAAAGAGGGTCAGAATTCGGGTAAAGTACCTATAGAAGAATAAATTCAAAAGGCCCTTCTAATATTTTAGTAAGATGTTTGGTTTCTTTTGAAATCGACGAATTTGACTTTAATATTTTTAGAAAAGGGTACAGTCTGTTAGCTTTTAGAATATACCTCGGGCTCTAGAGTAGGCTTCGATTTTCGCCGAAAGCACACGAGTGTAATACTAATTGACGACCTCTGTGGCGTAACGGTAGCGCGTCTGCCTACCATGCAAGAGGTCCCGGGTTCGAATCCCGGCTGGGAACAAAAAAAAAACCCTAGGTCTTGGATGTTTGCATGTTTGTGATGTCGTTGTTTCTGGTTCCCACGAAACAGGGTGTCCTGGTGTGGGGCCGGAAGCAATGTATGTGCCAGTATGTAAATGTTATGTTATGTTAATTCCTGCTCTGTATTAATGTCCTTGTCGTCGTCAGGCTATACTAGTCCACTGCTGGACATAGCCCTCCCCTAAAGAGCGCTACGTTGTGCTATCATAGGGCGTAATGCCCATAATCCCCACGCTGGGCATGCGGGTTGGGGATCGCTGTTCGGTGGAATTGTACTGCAGGGGGCGCCGCTGCCCACCCCCCGGTTTGTGTCTCTTAGTCGCCTTTTACGACACCCGCGGGAAGAATTGGGTATAAATGTAAAAATGTCATATTAGTTTCGATTTCGAAATTAAGTGTCATATTAGTTCCGATATTTCTATTACACGAATATATCCGCTAGTAGTCGAGGTATATTCTAAAAGCTAACAGACTATAGAGGTTGGGCGAGTCCAACAACCTCAGGTATAGCACTGTTAGTTCAAGAAAGCGACTGGGTAACTATTTAGTTAGTCAATTAAGGGCAAGTTGCGCCAAGTTATTGGATAATTACGTAAATAGATTTCTTGTTAGCCTATATACGTCCCGCAGGGCATAGGCCTTCACTCCGGGGAGAGTATGGGATTACTTGCTATGCCCACTGCGGATTGGCAAGGCTGAGGTATTTATGTAGTGTAGGACACCCTCCGACCAGGTGGGATGACGATCTGCGAAAAACTGCCGGCAGATGCTGGATGTGGCAATCTGAAGACAGGGCGCTATGGCGCTCATTAGGGGAGGGCTATGTCCAACAGTGGACTAATCTATATTAGCCTGAAGAAGGAGAAGAAGAAGAAGAGGTGTTTAGACACCTCAGACATTCAGATTTTCTTACAATGTATGACTTCGGTTTCAATGGTGGTGCTAGTATGACTTCGGTTTTATTACTATTATTAATCAATTTTTAACTTTGTTTAAGCCTGTGTCCTGGTATAGTGACTGGTATAAAGGCTGCATTATATTATATAATATTGTTTCGACATCTAACAATGTTAACGTAATAATTGTGTCTTTGACAAAACCTGCGGGTATATTTTAAATTTCATAAATGTATAATTTTTCTGTTAAATAAATAAAAAAATATCAAATAAATCGCTCTGAGCCACATCCAACCGGCGTTCAAAGTAACACAGTAGCTGCGATTTAATGAACGTTGCAAGTTAAACTTGGTATCCATTCCAACATGTACATCATTTTAGAGAAAAAAAATAAGACAAATAACTTCACATTCATGAATCTACGAAAAAAAATTACGCCATTTTTATTTTAAGTTTTTGTTGCTACTTTTTGATATAATAACATTATCGTTAACATGAAATTTAGATTGAACTACCGTATTGCGTAGCCAAAACGAATCTCTCCTATCCGACCTCCAAATAGTTCTAAAGTTCGCCAAAGTGTCCCAAAAATCGAGTAGCTCGCATTGTTCAAGATATTCGTCGGCATCTTTATCAATCTAGTCTATGGAAAAGATTTCTGTTGGAAACGATACTGACCGAATAGTCTTATTTTGCTCCTTGTATTGAGTCTTAGAATTGAGAGTGTTAAGCACCGTATGGTGCCCTGATTTCTGTTTTAATAAAAGGTAAATATTTTATTTCTAAATCCGACTTCAATCAATAATATTTACAAGACAACTAAAAGCAAGAAATTTTAAAAAATTGGCACAAGTAAAAACGACCATATGTACAAAAAGTCAAAACAATAAAAAAGGTCTGTTGCCAACAGAGAAGTATAAACATAACACATTATTATCTACTTTTTGTTGCACTAACCCGTGCTAAGGACAAGTTTAAAAAACCTATTTAGAGGCTAAAAATTCCAAACATTCCGGGACTTGAACCCGCGACCAATTGCTAACCGTACCACCGCTCTTTCAACTCAATGGGCAAGTGCCGGCATCAGCAAAATTTCGAAACTCTTCACAATATCCTCTGTATTATGTACAGGCAGCGACATCTGGCTGAAGTAATTTGCATCACTTGCACATAACACAAACTCACGCCTGTATCCCAGAGGGGTAGGCAGAGACCAGGGACTGCCACTTGCCCCGATCCTGACAGATCACCTTCGCTTCATCAACGTTCATTAGTCGTTGCATGCACACACGGCGGTTTCGAGTACTTTTTATCTTCCCCTTTGCTAATACATTAGTCGAAGTATGTCCGCATGAAACATCTCTTACCGACCGGTGAAGTTCGATTTATACGACTGGGATTTCCTTTGGTGAGGATTTTAATATACGAGTAATTTGAAGTTTGATCCGAGACGGAAATGTTTTAGACTTAGATGCTATTATGAACTTTGAAGTATCGGTTTGAATTTCGAAGTTTGACGTTTGAATATTAATGTATCGTTTAATATCGTTTGTGGAAGTTATGTCTGTTTCTGTATATGTAGTCTGATATCTATTTATGTGAAGGGGGACAAACGGATACCAAACACCTTTGATGTTTTGATATTCATTGACACTAATAATATTGATACTAGGAGTAAACCTAAATTGTCATTAATGCGATTTATACGTGCAATGTTCGCCTGTTTCGAACATTTCGTCGACGTTTCTATAAAGAAGCGTCGACGATTCCATACAGTAACCGCAGTAACTTGTCAATATTTAGGTCTTACCTAATATCTTCCGAAGTTTAGATTTTATCGCGAAGTACGCACGTAGATTTTGCGTTAAGAGGAAACTTTTCTCCGCGCGAAGTGCCCCGAAAAAGCCTTACGCAAAAGGTATACGAGGCCGTTTGGCATCCCAATCGCATGCGACAGGGCCGGCTCCAGGGCTTTATTCTCGAGTCTGAGGGCCGCAGTTACGTCAAACAACCGCCTTGATGGTCAAATCTGGTATATTTAATTATTGTGAAATTATTAAAAAAAATACATAAAAGGGCAAATTTCATGGGATGTATAGATAGATACATTTAGTTCAGTTGTAGCAATGCCACTCGCTAATGAAGGAAAACATCTTGAGGAAACCTGAGTGTTTCAGCTGTTCATATTTTAGCGCTTGAAATTACAAATCTGCGATTTTTCTGGATGCACGGCATCCTAAATTACCTGAAGCCGTCCCTGAAAGGTGCTCAAAATATAAACTTGATAGAGAACATGGCTTTGGCCAACAAAAAGACACTCGGAGATCCTTGTTTCATAAGTTACCTACTATTTGGATGAAATCCCTGGATGCACGGTGTCACAAATTACCTGAAGCCGTCCCTCAAAGGTGCCCAAAACATAAACTTGATGGAGAACTTGGCGTTGGCCAACAAAAAGATACCCGGATATCCTCGTTTCGTAAGTTACTATTTAGGCAAAATACCTGGATGCACGGCGTCCCAATTTACCTAAAGCCGCCCCTGAAAGGTGCCCAAAACATAAACTTGATAGAGAACTTACTGTTGGCCAAAAGATACCCGAGGTTCCCCGATTCAGCCGATTTTACGTGCGTTTGATTGCGGACTTTCCGCGCGATGTTGTATCTCACGTTCGTGAGAATGGTTCTTGACTTTTTGGGAGATTTCTTTTGCGGATATTTATTTATGTTGTCTTTTTTTGGCAGTAACATTGGACTTATAGTCGAGACGGAAATGATAGCGCATAGGACTAGAGTTAAAGATAACTAGCAGCTGCCTACTTGTTTGTGACGAAATTTCGATTGGTAATTTTTGATAAAATAAATGTAGCCGATATGCCATTGCAGACTTATATCATTTATCATTTCCATCCAGTCACGTTGTTCTGGTGTAATTGAGTAAGAAACATCTAAACACATATACAAACTTTAATATTTATAATAAAGTAAGATAGACATATAAGTTTCAAATTTCAATAATACGAAGTGATTTCCAAATGTGTTATGTGTGTAAGTTAAAGTTATCAGAGCTGTACGACAAGCCAACTTAACCAGAAAACAGCAGCATTTAAACACAAGATATTTTCATACCAGGTACTTCTTCTTCTTCTTCTTCAGGCTTTATTATGTAGTCCTCTGCTGGACACAGCCCTCCCCCAATGAGCGCCATAGCGCAAGGTTGTGCCCTCATTGGGGGGTAATGCCCATAATCCCCACGCTGGGCATGCGGGTTGGGGATCGCAGTTTGGTGAAATTGTACTGCAGGGGGCGCTGCTGCCGACCCCCCGGTTTGTGTCCCTTAGTCGCCTTTTACGACACCCGCGGGAAGAATTGGGTTGGTGCTATTCTCTAGGCCGACACCACACAGCATACCAGGTACAAAAATCCCTAATTGAACACCTATGTTTTGACAATTCTCTACATTAATTTGATTTTGTAATTTATTTATTTTAAAGTACAAAAACTAACATGCAGAACTATAACAAAGTATGTGAACCCAAAATTGACTCTGAACTGACTCTGACCCTGAAAATAGAAGAGTTCTCTGAGGTCCCTTTTACTCCCATGACATTCGTTTTTAATTATTATAAATAAAAAAAATACATTCATGTGACAAATATGGTCTGAGGCGGCATGAATTTTAGGTGACTTAAAATCCATGGCAAAATACACGTGCCTTAAAAATTGCTAAACTGTTGGGGTTTTAAAAGGCTCTTTTTGAATATATGTCAACACAAACTCAAACCTATGAGAACCATTAGTAGCCAACCAGAACGGTGCGTGCGTGCCATGGTTCCACGGTTAGTTGTTCTGATAGACGAAGAGGCTACTACTACGTGGCTACTTGGAGGAGTTTGGATCTTAAAACTTGTGTATCAACCTATTTAGAGGCTAAAAATTCCACCCATGCCGGGACCCGAACCCGCGACCTCTGTCTAACCATGTCAGCACTCTCCCAACTGAGCCAATGGGCAACAGGCAGTAACATCAGGCTGAAGTAATTTTAAATCACTTGCATCATTTTTAGCCTCTAAATATGTTTTTGAAATTGTCCTTAGCACAGATTAGTGCATTAAAAAGAATATAAATAGTGTATCAATTATGCACCCCGTCGGGCATAGGAAAAGCGTTATAAGACCTTGTATGTTCCCCCTAAGCACTCTAAACAAGTTTTTCGGACCAATCCCTTCATTATGTAACGTACTCGAATACATCTAAATGCAAAAGCGAAACAACTACTAATAATTAGTATTATCAAACGGGTTCTAACCCCGGTTGGGACAAAAAAAAACAGGTATTTACTGTTTCCATGTTTGTGATGTCGCTGTTTCTGGTTCCTACGACATAGGGTATCCTATGTGCCTCTATGTAAATTTTATTTTAAGTTACTACCTCTAGCTGTACGCGCATTTTTTTAATGATTAATTAACATTTTTTTTTAATTTACGTCTAGTTTAATTTATTAAGCTTGTGCCCTTTATAAGCAACTATAAGAACGTTTATAAGCAACTTAAATAAATACGTCTATTTACTAAAAAGTAGTAGTCTAAATAGGTAATTTTTTTATTACTGATTACATATCCGCAACTTCATTATCCGCATTTCAGCGTGTATTCAATGTTGTTAAGCTACATATTGTTTTTGATAAAGTTGGCAATATGTATAACGATCTTCTAAAGTAATTATTTTATCAAAGAAAGTATTTTTTAAACATATCAGAGATTATCAGGACTCCTTTATCTTTATTTCTATAACTTACAAAAATCACTTGATCTTCTTGAATTTTCACTATTTTCTGTTTTACAGTACCGTTGTTTGACAGATATTACTAAAACTATAATTACTTATTATAAAGCATTGATATTACTATTTTTAAGACAATGATTATTATTTATTGAATGTACCGACATTGTTAGATTGCGAATTCAATAAAATTACGTAAATGTTACGAATATAAAAATATGAAAAAAAACTCATAACATAAGTAATTTTTGAAGTTATCTATTTATTTATATAAAATATTATATTGTATTTAAGAGGTTATCCTATATTTATTTAAGTATATTAACATCTCACAACAGAAATCTTCTGTTTCTCTCAAGGTCAGAACGGAGGAGGTTAAGTAATTCCTAGTGTAGTTACAATAAAGAATATTCTACCTATATAGGAAAAGTAAGATGTGTGTTTAAGAGCCATCGCCCACGACTTAAGAACACGAGTTACGCATAATGCTTGCGTATAAATGGGAGTCAAACATTATGCATACACATAAACAACATCAAATTTGCATCACTTCTTAAAAAATGCCACAAAACCCGCTTTGAAGCGCTAACATAAGTGGTAGTGGGCGTTGGCTCCTAGATTTCCCTAATTTTATTTTCTAGTGACTATATTTTGTCATACACATGTATACTTTTTACAATAACTAAATATGTTGAAATAAATATGCAAGAAGGAGTGATACCAAGTGCAAAAAAACTCTGCAGTCACTTTGGCAGTGCCAACCTCACAAAACTGAAAATTAGTACCAAGCGTGCCAACATAACGGGCACAGTAAATAAAAGACGTGCGTGGCATCTTAAACTCTTTGGTTTGATCAAAAGTCTGTCCAGAAAAACATCACTCGCATAGATTCATGAAAAAAGGCCAATTTATTGATCAAAACTATTTGGTCTGGAATCTGGCAAAATTCTAGCCGGAAAAGCAGTTGAGCCGTACACATGCAGAAATAAACACTTAAAAAAAACAAAAATCTCACCTGGCGAAAACTGGACGAAGATCTTAGCTGAAGTTTCGGGTAGGACTGTCTCAAATACCTCTGCCGAAATAAAACATCTAATTTCATGCAAAAATACGAAAAGTAAAATTTAGCACTATAAGCTAATATCAATCTAAGAATTGCTACTTTTACCTAGAAAAAAAAACTACGTAACTATTTATAGAACTAGGTTTCGATTAACAAAATACTAGGATCCTACTATTAAAGAAATTACTTAGACAAGAGATAAAAAAACAAAATTTATAGATTGTTCGTCAAAAGAAAACTACATACTCGTAACTATTTTTAGACCTAGATTTCGATAAAAAAATACTAGGCTCCTATTATTAATAAAATTACTCAGACAAGAGATTAAAAAATCAAAATTTATAGATTGTTCGTCAAAAGAAAACAACATAACTATTTTTAGACCTAGATTTCGATAAAAAAATACTAGGTTCCTACTATTAATAAAATTTCTTGGATAAGAGATTAAAAAAACAAAATTTATATATTGTTCGTTAAAAGCAGTCAAAAAAATTTAAAGTATGGTAGTAAAAATCTCGTTCCCCTACAACGACGTCTACTCACATACTAACTCGAAGATGTCAAAAAACGGCTAAAAAGCACTAGCGTTTACCTAACATGCGATCAAATAACCGCATTTACAGAAACCATTAAAATATACTGAAACTCGCGCACTTGTGCGGTACGTTTTTCTCACGGTACGGTGCGGTACGGATTTTTTACCCGCATGCGCATGCGTAAAACCAAGACGTTAAGCCAAGTTAGAGGCCTTACGGGCGGCTAGAAAACTGACAGTAAGACCAGCCACACTAGTGGCAGGACTACCTGCAAGCCTCCACCAATCCGGACTTGGCCGCCGTTGGGGAGTTATGACCTAGACTAGACCTTGCTCCGGGAAGAAACCCGTGCCCCTTGGTGGGACAGAATGGCTTGATGATGATGAAACCTTGTCATAAGTATATGTAGCAAATGATGTTTAAAATAATTTGAGAAAAGAAGGTCAGAGTGCAGTAACTTTTTTCTTCACTACATGCTGTAGATTATATTTTATATTATCATTCAGCAAACGGAATGTGAATTCTTTACGTTGAATTAATATGATTTGACAACAATGTATATGTACCAAAAATAGAGCTAGAGGTCAATGATAATGAAGATGCGCATGCGGTTGCGGGTAAACGCCCGCAAGTGCGTTCAGTCCATTAGTGTGGAACGTTGTATATATTTATAATAATAAATAAACTCTGGAACGACTTCAGGTGTGATTTTATTTGTAGATTTATAGTAACTTTAAAACAGAAAACTGGATAAAAAAACGGAGAAACAGGTAAAAAGTCAGATCTGGTCAAAGCGTAAAGTAGTAGTGAGGAAAAATGAGGGAAATCGAAGAATGTGTCACGTACATAATTTAAATATTTGAAAATGATAGATAGAAAAGAAATAAAAAAAGGTGTGAAGAGGTTTGCACCGTTACAAGTGAGGTGTTGAAAAGGGTCTTTTTTACCACCGAGCAGCTCTGGTTCACCAAGGTTGACGTACAGCAGGACATCTTTCTCGTAGCTGTCCTCTTCCGTAATGTGGATCGGGATGAATTTCCTGCGACAAGGAGAAAAGGTCGTGAGCAAAGCAAAGTAATCACAACAAAAGCTTTTTTGTCGATATCGATATCAACCCGTGTATGTCTCCTTCATACTCCATCACGGGGGCTAAGTAAGGGTTGGTGGAAAATTGCAAGACAGTGGCGGGCCTTACCGTCAGAAGTTATCAAGCCGCCCATAAGGCCTGTGACATGGCTTAACGACTGCCATTACATGACAGCTGGCACCGACGGCTTAGCGTGCCCCTTGGTGGAGTATGGCCTAACCTACCTGCGATGCAGGAAGTGAGGGTTTATATCGATATGGTCCAATATATTACTAAGAGCAGCAGGCAGGTTTTCCACGTTTCCCACTTTAAGAACATTGGGTGTTGATAAGTGTTGTCCTATGTGTAAAACGTGAGGGCTTAGGAGGATAAGCCGATTATCGTAATACGCGAACAACATAACAGTTCCTTATCGTTACCTACCTACTGTCCATAATTTCCTACCAAAATACCAACGAATTGACGCCAGCTAGTTTGCATGTCTGAAGGAGGTCGGTAGCCGAATCGATACCTATAGCTATATAATTTATTTCTTTTCCATTTCATTACGATGGCAGGCGCCTTGCGGCTCGCTTTTATGCCTGTCTAGTAGTTGTTACACTCTGTACCGGTCTATGTTACCCGAATATAAATAAACCCCTAAATTTTTTTTTTAACTGCCTGCCCAGAATTAGGTTAGGTCTGTGTTTGGCCCGTGTGTATGTACGTGAGCATGTTCGTTTCTTTGTACCCTCATAACTGTTTATTTTTATAAATAAACAGTTATGAGGGTACAAAGAAACGAACCGAAGTGCAGGCAATTATTGTAGCCTAAATAATTATTTATTTAGGCTACAATAATTGCCTGCACTTCGGTCCACCGGAACTCTGGTCCACTGGCAACTGCAACGTTACTTAAGCATCGGGAATCAAGGTAACTAAGGAGAACGAGTGCTGTTCGTGTGGCCGCAGCACTTTGTAATGGTGCAAACCTCTTTACACCATTTTTTATATTTCGTTTTCTATCTATCACTTTCAAATATTTAAAATAACGTCACACATTTTTCGATGTCCCTCATTTTCATCATTACCACTTTATACATTGACTAGATCTGACTATTTTACCTGCTTATACGTTTTTATCCAGTTTTCTGTTGTATTAAAAAATAAACAGTACAAATAAAGCAAAAGTTCCAGTTTTATTATTTACAAAAAATCTACAACACGACAACTTATGTTTTCTCCTACTATTGTGAGACATTTGACTAATTCTTTGGCATTTAGGGTTGTTAATGGCAATTATGAAATCTTATTAGGTTTACGTACGGCAACTGATGTATTTGGTTTAAGATGACTTGAGAAAAGATGGTCAGAGTGGAGTTTTTTTTCCGCTGCCTTTTTCTCCACTACAATACGGCCTGAAGCCAGCGGCTTACACTTTACATTGTACATTGACATTTAGCAAGCGGATGCGACAAGCTGAAGACAGGGCGCTTTGGCGCTCACTAGGGAAGGGCTATGTCCAGCAGTGGACTAGTATAGCGTGACGACCATTCAGCAAACAGAATGTAAATTCTTTACGTTGAAATAAATGGATTTGATTGATATGTTTACCTAACAAATAATCACTATTGGACCCGTTTAATAATGTACCTAACAATGTAAGAGTATCACGAAACATTGTTGTTTGTATATTTTGTTTACGAGTCATTAAATACTAGAACTATTATTAACAACATAAGAACTATTTAAAAAGAAAGAGCCAATAGGCATGACGAAAGATTTTTAAATCCTCTTCGGGGACACATTTATTACTTACAAAAAAGAACTATAAAAACGAAGCGCTCGTGGCCTGGCGGAACCGAGTGATTGGAATCAATCGCTTTGGTTAAGCAACAACAGGCGCGGTCAGGGTCCTGGGTGACCATCTCGTGACTACCCCTAGTGGCATTTTTTCCGAGCGCTTCCGTGCTTCGCAAGGCACCTTAAGCCGTTGGTGCCGGCTGTCATGTAATGGCAGTCGTTAAGCCATGTCAGAGGCCTTATGGGCGGCTTGATAACTTCTGACAGTAAGACCCGCCACTGTCTTACAATCTTCCACCAACCCGGACTTGGCCCCCGTGATGGAGTATGGCCTAACCTTACTGCAATACAGAAAGAGACCCGTGCGCCAACAGTGGGGATATATAAAGGATTGATATCGAAGCTATACTTTAACGAAGATTTTTTATAAAATTATTATTGACCCATTTTTTTAAATTATTTTAAATCTGTGGGAAATCAGCTAGCAGTGTCAGAATCTGACGCGCGGTAAACAAACATTGTCATCCCTAGTAGACACAACAAAGCACGGGTGTTTAGTTCAGAGTGCTTAGTGCGAGTTTGACAGATCCAATCGAATAACTTTACTACCGCGTTAATCGAGCATCGAGTAGTAAGTATGAGTAAGTTAACTGTTCGAACTGGCAAAACGCGGTCACAGTACAACTCGCACTCGCGTTTATTCGTGTTTTGGCTGGTAAACGTGTGCACTTCTCAACGCAAACCATTACAACTCGCACTCAGCAATTTTAATTTCAATACTTGTCGCTAGGTGGCGCTTCCTCGATGCCATAGAAATATGAGTTTGCGTTAACGCGATCGAGTAGTTAAAAAACTCGCACTAAGCACTCAGTTTAGCAATGTTAACCTAAGCGTGACGTCACGCGGTGTGATGGGTGATTCAGTCAAAGTGGCTGAAAGCAGTATAATATTGTCTTTTATTTTATTTTAAATATTGGTAATCTCTTTTTTTTATTAAACTAAATCAGTGTTTTAAATTCTTTTATCCCCTCATATCTTTAAATCTTTAGTTATTTGATACTGCCGTCATGCCTGTTATCGTATTGCCTGTTCTCAGGAAACTTTCATTTGATGCAGAGTATACGTCGAAGTACTTTGATTAGCTGATGTAAGTAGACGGTAGACTCAGCGACACTTTGATAATAGGTACTCCTTTGTTGTAGTCGCATTTTACGATCGATAGTCGCACTTGAGTATCTAGAAGATAGATAGATAGATACATAGATAGATATAAGTTAGAACATTTTATTGCACACGGAAATTACAGTGCGAAATTATACAAAATATAGTATTATTGGCGGCCATATTACTAAAAGCATTTTTTCCAGGCGACCATAATAACGTAAAAATAAAAAACGGCCAAGTGCGCGCTCACTTTTTTTGTTACAGTTACGATGGGGTCACGGGGTTGACATGGTCGCCAAGAGATAAAAGCCCCGAAAAAAAAAATGTTATGTAAACAGCCTCACATTTTTTTAGTAAATATGTAGTAAATAATGTATCTAATAGTGCAAATCGGGCCTCGCCCTTTCTTATGTTAAGTGTTAAAATAACATTTATTTTAAAAATAAAACATCTAAAGGAAGGCCAATGAGACGAGATAAAGAATGTAAACAAAGTTTCAGGGGTTCGAAACATTTTTATTTGAATAAATAATAGTTATACAAATTTTGGATTCCCTATTCTAATCGCTGTCATCTGTATTAGTCAAAGTATTTATAACAAAACTATCCATAGTATTATCAATCATGTTGTCAATATGGCTATAAAAATTGTCCTCGACTTTTATATGTGATCCACACAATTTCGCCATTTATCAGAATACACGCTGGGTTCCCTCTTGTAGCAATTTTTTCACATCTCCAAATTTATATGTAGTATTATTGCGAGCTACATGTCCCTTTACGACAGCCGTACGAGTTCAATAGGATAATAATAGTTCAATACTATAATATAGTTCACAAAATGGCGGATGACACCAAATGTTGACAACTGCCGTGCTGAAATTTTTCCTGTACCACGAAATACGCAACGACAGCTGTCGTCGATCAAATGACGCCATTACCGCATACGTGTGACAAGGACAGAGATAATTATCGCTCACTATCGCAATGTAACTCAGTAACGGTCCGTTTGTTTACATTCTTTATCTCGTCTCATTGGCCTTCCTTTAAATAATAGGTAAAGTTCAAATCGCGCTTGCCCCATTCTTATGATTAGTTTTAAAATAACATTGATTTTAAAAATGTAAATAATGTATTTAGTAAGTATAAAGGTAAAAAAAATATTAATAATGTCTGCAAAATCGGCGGACATACTTCGACCAAATAGGGGATGTATTAGAAAAGGGGAAGATAAAAAAGTGTCCGGAACCGGCGTGCGTGCGTACGTCTTATGAAAGTTGATGAAGCGAAGGTGATCTGTGAGGGTCGTGGCAAGTGGCAGTCCCTGGTCACTGCCTACCCCTCTGGGATACAGGCAGTTACCTCCCGCCTGTATCCTAGAGGGGTAGGACATAACAGTGTTATGTCTGCAAAATCGCCGTAAAAAATATTTGCGAATTGCATCACAGATGTAGCCACGTGCTACTGTTTATTCTTATACTTATGTACTGTTAACAATCCACGTTTATCTTGACCTACTTTTTCCGCCGAAAGCCATAAGTGTGTAGTCCTAGTTTGACAATGCTACACTACGCTATACTTTTACAACGGAACACTTTTACAAATCTCTTCTCATCAAACCTATAAATATATTTACATATTTTTTGGTCAGGCTCGCTCGAGTGTATGCGTTGTCAGCGGTAGCAACCCTTTGCATGTCCCCAGTGCTGGGGCACGGGCCTCTTCCTGCATCGTAGGAAGGATAGGCCATACTCCACCACGGGGGCCAAGTCCGGGTTGGTGGAGGATTCTATAACAGTAGCGGGCCTTACTGTCAGAAGTTATCAAGCCCCCCATAAGGTCTCTGACAGGGCTTGGCGACTGCCAAATAAGGTCACACCCTTAAGAGGTTACCTTTTGTAAAGTAAGTAAAGTTTGTTAAGTAAATACATTAATAAAAACCTTAATTACAATAACATTCCCTCTCGAATGATTATATAAAAATAAAATTCAATGAACTTTATAAATAATAATATTCATAAATTTCATTGGATTCTTAATTAATATATGAATAATAATAATAAATATTCATGGACACATTACACAAATCTCGTTAGCCCTATACTAAGTACAACTAAATGACTTGTGTTATAGGTGCCAACTCGACGGTAGATTTAATATAATAAATACATAGATAATATCCAAGACCTGAAACAAACTAGAAAAGTTCGTTTTTTAGTTTGACCCGACCGGGGATCGAACCCGAAGCCTTCGGTTTTACAGTCAACGTGCCAAACTGCTGCGCCACCGAGGCCGTCAAATCTTAAAATGTTTATTCTGTATCACTATTGATGTAACTTAAATACACGATATGGTTAACGATTTTTATTTTTTTATCTTGGTCGTCTTATGAATTTTATGAAAGCCTTCATCGGTGTTCTGTCTATAATCGGGTCATCACCAGCATCAACCATTCGACGCCCACTGCAGGACATAGGCCTCCCTCATGGTTTTCCAAGATTCACGGTCTTGTGCCACCCGCATTCAGCGACTCCCCGCTACCGTAACCAGGTCGTCTGACCATCTGGTGGAGGGCTTGCCCACGCTGCGTCGTCCGGACCGCGGTCGCCAGGTCAGAACTTTTTGCCCCCAACGGCCATCAGTTCTTCGAGCTATGTGCCCCGCCCACTGCCACTTCAACTGAGCAATTCTTCGCGCTATATCAGTAACTCGGGTTCTTCTGCGGATCTCCTCATCAAGCAGGGTGTAAATGCCCTAAATTGGGTTTGCAGTAACGCAATTATCCCGTGGCAAACCGGGATTAAACCGAGCCAGCACCCCGGTAAACTTGTAAGGGTAAGCCAGCGTAAAGCGTACCTACGCATTATCTTCCCAGGAATAAAAATAAAAGAAGGGACTCCGCGGGCAAGCGCGAGGTCGACTCTCTTTTTCAGCGGGTTTCGTAACATTCTACTGGAGACTGCCGATGAATTTGTTATAAGAGGTTATTTCGAAAATGCGCAATGAGTTTGCAATAAGGAGTTATTCTCAAATTGCGAAAATTGTGAAATAACTCAATTAGAATTAGAGTTCGTCATTTATAATTTTTTTCTACAATGTTTATTAAGGATTTTAATTTGTTTTTTTATTTTAAATGTATATTAAAATTTTACTGCTCTGTGGTGGAGCTGTTTAATAGATAATGGTTAAAACAATAGGTCTCCGATAGAATGGACGTTATTATATATTGAACATTTAAATGAAGAAGGAAAGAAAAAAAAAGAAGACACTTATTATAACAACAAGACACATCAAATAAACAGACAATTGACATAATATGAGCAAAACCAGAAAGAAACGAAATACACAATAGATAAAACAAAAAAAATATTAAGCCTGAGGTGTGTTTAACTGCTGCGACATTGGTGGCAATTTACGCTCATTTACACAACACAACCACTTGACCTGATTCCAAACTAGGATACCCTATGCAACCAGACAAGAATATCTGTTAGTAATCCATATACGGCTCCACCTACTAAGGTTTATCTGAATGTGTTACCAACTTAGACAAGCTTGGCAACTGGCTTACCTCGGGGCAACTGACCCCTGGCAACAATATCACAAGAAGAATATCACAAGACAAGAATATCACAAACAAAGAAATACACCCAAACTCTGGCGGTCTTCAGTGAGAAGGCCCTTTCATTTTGAAGTTAACAGGGTGTCAAGATAGAATATAATAGCATAGAAAATAAGAATATTGTTTATTGTACACATATTTAGATTTTACACTTTTTATTTTTATTCAAAATATTTATTTATTTTACATATTTTTATGTATACCTATATCATCATCATCAGGGCACCGCCCCCCACCCACTGCGGGGTATTGGCCTTTTTTGTGCCCATATACTATTTAACTAGGGGGCGAGCCCCCTGCGCGCTTACGCGCGCCAACCCCCAGCCGCTCCGAGCTGCGCTCTCCGCGGCGCTCGGCCTAGGGCCTCGCTAGACACTTATTGTAGTGAATTGTTGCATGGGAACATGTATGGTCTCGGCCTTCGGCCTCGGCCTGGACGGAGCTCGGCCTTTGGCCTCGCCGCGGCGGGGTTCCTCGTGCCCGCTCCGCGGAGCTCGGCCTCCGGCCTCGCGAGTTTCTCTCTTTTTGCTCTTGCGCTGGTACTTGTGCGCCGTAACCTGAACGGTCTCGGCCTTCAGCCTCGGCCTGGACGGAGCTCGGCTTTCGGCCTCGCCGCGGCGGGGTTCCTAGTGCCCGCTCCGCGGAGCTCGGCCTGCGGCCTCGCAAGTTTGTCCCTTGTTGCTCTTGCGCTGGTACTTGTGCGCCGTAACCTAAATGGTCTCGGCCTTCGGCCTCGGCCTAAACGGAGCTCGGCCTTCGGCCTCGCCACGGCCGAAATTTTTGTGCCCGCTTCGCGGAGCTCGGCCTTCGGCCTCGCAAGTTTGTCCCATTTCTCTGTTGAAAAGTCAATTTTTGTACTAAATCTCCATACAAAAATTTGTCATTTTCAATCATCAATATCTCGGCCGCCATCTTGAAATTCCAAGATGTCGGATTTTTCTCATATACCTGGGCCTTTTGGCAACGCGATGCCGTTTACGGCATATCTCCAGCATATGCCCAGTTGGCTGCCGACTTTTTTGCGCAAAGGTCGATTTTTCGGTCGGCTATATCTGCGCCGCCATTTTGAATTTCGAACAACCAAAATTTTTTTTTTCAATCGGATCACTATATCCCCATTCTATCAAAATTTCATCGAAATCGGCCGGTAAACGACAGAGTTAGCACCCTCGCGTAGTAGAACGCGTTCGAAATTCAAAAATCGGCTCCATAGGATGGCTGTATATCGTACATTCCCTACAACTTTCTCATAATTTTCATCCAAATCGTGCCATTTCCGAGAAAACGTATGGATGTTAGATCAGTGAGTATACCGGATTGCAGCTTTATATATATATAACTAGGGGGCGAGCCCCCTGCGCGCTTACGCGCGCCAACCCCCAGCCGCTCCAAGCTGCGCTCTACGCGGCGCTCGGCCTAGGGCCTCGCTAGACACTTATTGTAGTGAATTGTTGCATGGGAACATGTATGGTCTCGTCCTTCGGCCTCGGCCTGGACGGAGCTCGGCCTTCGGCCTCGCCGCGGCGGGGTTCCTCGTGCCCGCTCCGCGGAGCTCGGCCTCCGGCCTCGCGAGTTTCTCTCTTTTTGCTCTTGCGCTGGTACTTGTGCGCCGTAACCTGAACGGTCTCGGCCTTCGGCCTCGGCCTGGACGGAGCTCGGCCTTCGGCCTCGCCGCGGCGGGGTTCCTTGTGCCCGCTCCGCGGAGCCCGGCCTCCGGCCTCGCGAGTTTCTATCTTTTTGCTCTTGCGCTGGTACTTGTGCACCGTAACCTGAACGGTCTCGGCCTTCGGCCTCGGCCTGGATGGAGCTCGGCCTTCGGCCTCGCCGCGGCGGGGTTTCTCGTGCCCGCTCCGCGGAGCTCGGCCTGCGGCCTCGCAAGTTTGTCCCTTTTTGCTCTTGCGCTGGTACTTGTGCGCCGTAACCTAAATGGTCTCGGCCTTCGGCCTCGGCCTAAACGGAGCTCGGCCTTCGGCCTCGCCGCGGCCAAACTTTTTGTGCCCGCTTCGCGGAGCTCGGCCTTCGGCCTCGCAAGTTTGTCCCATTTCTCTGTTGAAAAGTCAATTTTAGTACTAAATCTCCATACAAAAATTTGTCATTTTCAATCATCAATATCTCGGCCGCCATCTTGAAATTCCAAGATGTCGGATTTTTCTCATATACCTGGGTCCTTTGGCAACGCGATGCCGTTTACGGCATATCTCCAGCATATGCCCAGTTGGCTGCCGACTTTTTTGCGCAAAGGTCGATTTTTCGGTCGGCTATATCTGCGCCGCCATTTTTAATTTCGAACAACCAAAATTTTTTTTTTTCAATCGGATCACTATATCCCCATTCTATCAAAATTTCATCGAAATCGGCCAGTAAACGACAGAGTTAGCACCTTCGCGTAGTGGAACGCGTTCGAAATTCAAAAATCGGCTCCATAGGATGGCCGTATATCGTACATTCCCTACAACTTTGTCATACATCATTTTCGTCCAACTCGTGCCATTTCCGAGAAAACGTATTATGTTAGATCAGTGAGTATACCGGATTGTAGCTTTATATATATATAACTAGGGGGCGAGCCCCCTGCGCGCTTACGCGCGCCAACCCCCAGCCGCTCCGAGCTCCGCTCTCCGCGGCGCTCGGCCTAGGGCCTCGCTAGACACTTATTGTAGTGAATTGTTGCATGGGAACATGTATGGTCTCGGCCTTCGGCCTCGGCCTGGACGGAGCTCGGCCTTCGGCCTCGCCGCGGCGGGGTACCTCGTGCCCGCTCCGCGGAGCTCGGCCTCCGGCCTCGCAAGTTTGTCCCTCTTTGCTCTTGCGCTGGTACTTATGCACCGTAAATTGAACGGTCTCGGCCTTCGGCCTCGGCCTGGACGGAGCTCGGCCTTCGGCCTCGCCGCGGCGGGGTTCCTCGTGCCCGCTTCGCGGAGCTCGGCCTCCGGCCTCGCAAGTTTGTTCCATTTTGCTTTTGCGATGGTACTTGTGCGCCGTAACCTGAATGGTCTCGGCCTTCGGCCTCGGCCTAAACGGAGCTCGGCCTTCGGCCTCGCCGCGGCGGAGTTCCTCGTGCCCACTCCGCGGAGCTCGGCCTCCGGCCTCGCAAGTTTGTCACTTTTTGCTTTTGCGCTGGTAATTGTGCGCTATAACCTGAATCGTCTCGGCCTTCGGCCTCGGCCTAAACGGAGCTCGGCCTTCGGCCTCGCCGCGGCAGAACTTTTTGTGCCTGCTTCGCGGAGCTCGGCCTCTGGCCTCGCAAGTTTGTCCCATTTCTGTGTTGAAAAGTCAATTTTAGTACTAAATCTCCATACAAAAATTTGTCATTTTCAATCATCAATATCTCGGCCGCCATCTTGAAATTCCAAGATGTCGGATTTTTCTCATATACCTGGGTCCTTTGGCAACGCGATGCCGTTTACGGCATATCTCCAGCATATGCCCAGTTGGCTGCCGACTTTTTTGCGCAAAGGTCGATTTTTCGGTCGGCTATATCTGCGCCGCCATTTTGAATTTCGAACAACCAAAATTTTTTTTTTCAATCGAATCACTAAAATACCATTCTATCAAAATTTCATCCAAATCGGTCGGTAAACGACAGAGTTAGCACCCTCGCGTAGTGGAACGCGTTCGAAATTCAAAAATCGGCTTCATAGGATGGCTGTAATTCATACATTTCCTACAACTTTCTCATACATCATTTTCGTCCAAATCTTACCGTTTCGGAGAAAACGTATGGATGAATAGATCAGTGAGTATACCGGATTGCAGCTTTATATATATATATATATAATATATATAATATTTCTTTAATTGACATGCATAATGGATTACTTTATAGGCCATGTACATTTGTATTCCAAAGTCTGCCACAGACATGCCGCCACGTTGAATCGAGAACCTCTGCCTTTTTTAGGCCGGTTAATCAGCAAATATCCATCAATTTGCTTTAGCTACCAATTCTACGAGTCATTCTCTAATGGATATCTCAGTCTTAGGGCTCCAGGGCTTAGGGAACCCTAAAAAAACAAACGAGAGGGAGAATAAATTACGTTTTCGCGTTCGCATATCGTCGGAGTTAGCATTGAGTGGCAATATCGTGAAGTGTAAAAGCCGCAGTTTAGGAGCGAGATTGATGATTATAAAACCATCTTGCCATATTTTTGGCCAATTGTTGACGTATTTTTGCAATACTTACGTCAATAATTTATTTGTAACCGGATCAACTTACTCAACTATTTGTCAGAAGAGTCTGACCAGGGACCCAATTCTCGCTCCATTAGCAAATAAGTCGTATACGACTCGAAGGCTTATGACTTGGAATTCTACGTGAAAAGTCGAGCGACAGCCGACAGCTCTGCTGTATTTTGAACACCATGCTACAGTCTATTTATTCTTACTTGTCCAATTTAGTAAACAAGATTCTAACCTTAAAATTGAGATTAAATGCCTAAACTAGACATTTTCTCGCAAATTCATGAACTATGTTTATTTATTAAAATTGGCAGCGTGTTATCTAAAAGAGTGTTCACGGTTACTTCATTTATGGAAATATGGCAGTTTTGGACTAAAAAGTCACAGCTTAAGGGTAGAATCTTGTTTACTAAATTAGACAAGTAAGAATAAATAGACTGTAGATGGAATTCGAACGAGAAAATTAATGTCTAATGACTCTGTCAAGTTTTCTTATCTTACTTTAATAGGACAAATGTAATAACGCCTTCAAATATTTGGCGTCTACGCTTTCAATTCGCATGGGCGAGAATCGGCCCGTTGGTTGTCAAGTCAAGTAAGTTCATAATAAATAATCGCGATTAGACCAATTTAATATATAACTACGTCTGAGGATAGGTCGTAGGCTAATTAATATAGATAAACAACGTTTACATGGTTACCTAGTAATATTATTTTAAGCTAATCTGTTTCACATGTCTAATGAAACAAATATATCATCGACATCAAACAGTTATTTCTGGATAAACAGGCCAATAACCCCTAAAATCTGCACCTTATGTAAACATCCGACGTGATGATGATGATTGGCCTTTTTGCATCTACGTAATGAGATGATTTTATCTAAGAGTGCTGGCACGGATAGCCAGAGGTCGCGGGTTCGAATCCCGGCATGGGTGGAATTTTTAGCCTCTAAATATGTTTTAATAATAATAATAATCTTTATTGACACAAAACACATACAAAACTAAATTACATCATGTTACAATATATTAAGACATTAATTAGAGTTACATACATTTTTGATGCGTGCTTCTGATACCTATACTAGGAAAAATCCTGTATTACAGGTAGCAGTGCTCTCCCAATAATGAGTAAACAATTTTGTAACGTTATTTCACACGTTACAAAATTGTTTACAAAACTGAAAAGGTTAACATTATGTGATACTAAATAATCAATTAAATTATTAAATTATTGAATAAATTCTTGAAATTTAATAACTACACAGTGTTAAACAATAAGTGTTAAACTTTATTTAACAATATTTTAGGTACTCGTAAACATTGTGTGCTTTGTTTGTGTGTAAGTGTGTGTGTGTGTGTGTGTTTAAGTATGTGTGTGCGCGCGTACATAAACAGAATTATAACCTATAAGCATTACTTTAATATTGTTAAGAGATCTTCCGTTTCAACGTAAGTATAATTTAAAAATAGGTCAACTAAGACTTTCTTAAGATTATGTGAATTCAAGTTCCGAAAATCACACAATCTATTAAGTCTATTATAAAGAAATCCTCCCAGAAAGATTTTAAAAATTGTCCTTAGCACGGGTTAGTGCATTAAAAAAAAGAATATAAGTTATTTTCAAGGTCAAGACTTAGAAGGATCGCGCGTTCGAGCTTGATAAACTATACATACAGCCACTTTAAAAAAATCCTACCTACCTTCAAGAGCATACCTAAGGGATCCCAGTCTACGTGGTACATATGCAAACGTGCTGAAATCTCCATCTAAATTCAGCGAGCAAAATTGGACTTTGTTCTCTTTAGCAAATGGAAATCAGATGTGTTTCCTTTGCATAAGAATACAAATTGTTTATTTTATAAGGGGTGAGGCTAGCTTATTTGCGTTTTGACGGGAAAAAACATAGAAGTCACCTTATACATGGGTACTTGAACTGTTTAATATCGAAGGCACGGTTTATACGACGTTTTTAGGGTTCTGCACACAAAGGTAAACACGGAACCCTATAAGTAAGACTTCACTGACCATGGGTGTGTCTGTCACCAGGGTATCTCATGAACCGTGATGAACAGAGCTAGAGAGTTGAAATTTTTACAGACGATGTCTTTTGGTTGCCGCTATAACTTGTAAATAGTAAAAATTTAATAAAATTAATATTTAACTGGGGTTCCCAAACAACAAAACTGTTTTGCCGTTTTTAGCTCGGTATTAATAACGGCATCATGTAGACGATTGAATTATTTAGGTTTATTATCTTTTTTTAATAGCCTACTAGCTGACCCAACGAACTTCGTATCGCCTAACAGTCGATTTTTTATTTATTTTTTTCTTTTTCCCTCCGTAAGAATCCTCGTACTTCAAGGAATATTCTATAATAAGAATTAGCGAAATCGGTTCAGCTGCTCTCGAGATTTGCGCTTACCGACACATTCAGCGATTCATTTTTATATTATAGTTAAACGTCCCACTGCAGGGCACAGGTCTTCTCTCAAAAAAAGAGTGCGGGCTTAATTACCACACGAAATAAAGATCGACGAAAGAAATAATAACAAAACATCAGCTCTACCACCCACATTAAATACCAACCACAGTAGATAATTATAGTATTTTGAGCACAGCGATGAAGCTTTTAGGGAAGAGCAAGATAAAAAGGGATTAAAACCTGCGTGCGTGCATGCAATGACATATGAATGTTGATGAAGCGAAACAAGTTTGTCTAGTTCGCATGCCCACCGCGGATTGGCAATTTCAAGCGCTTAAGTATTTGATCACCTCTAACACTCAGGTTTTCTCACGATGCTTTGCTCACAGTAATCAAAGCGTTTTAGCGCTTGCTATATTCATTTAAATATAAATAACTATAAATATAGTGGTATGGAACTTGCACTTGGCCGGTTTTTTTACTTGTAACGTCCAATAAATCACAGGTTCTGTGTGATTTTGACTAAAATACTTGGACGACCTCGGTGGCGCAGCGGTTTGGCATGCTGACTGTAAAACCGAGGGTCTCGGGTTCGATTCCCGGCCGGGTCAAACTAGGAAACGAACTTTTCTAGTTTGTCTCGGGTCTTGGATGTTATCTACCGTTATCGTGAAGTGCCGGCTCCTTTTCCTCAGGCAGAACATGGTCGCGGTTCCTTGCCTGTTTTCATAATATTTTTATTTTAGTATATTAATTTTAGAGATTATTGAGATGGTCTTCCACTTTCTTATAATATACCCTTATATTTATGAATATATTATATACATATGGCTGTGTGGTGTCGGCCTAGAGAGGCTGTGTGGTGTCGGCCTAGAGAATAGCACCAACCCAAATTCTTCCCGCGGGTGTCGTAAAAGGCGACTAAGGGATACAAACCGGGGGGTGGGCAGCAGCGCTCCCTGCAGTACAATTTCACCAAACTGCGATCCCCAACCCGCATCCCCAGCGTGGGGATTATGGGCACTACCCCCCAATTATGGCACAACCTTGCGCTCATTAGGGGAGGCCTATGTCCAGCAGTGGACTAATGAAGCCTGAAGAAGAAGAAGAATTATATACATATTGTCCCTGTTTTCAATTGTTACGCACCAGCTAAAATATACACCGCGGGCACTGACTGAAAATTTGACACATCACAGGACGTACGCTCTGAGCTTGCCCTGTCCTATCTTGTATTTATGTGAATTGTTCTTGTTTGACTTCTGATTAGTATGCCTTTTCTTTCCTGTGATGTGTTAATTTGTTCCAATAAATGTTTTAAATTTCTTAATTTCTATCTATGTATTTAATGTATTAAATCTATCGTCCAGTTAGCACCTATAACACAAATCATTTAGTTGAACTTAGTATAGGGCTAACGAGATCTGTGTAATATGTCCATGAATATTTATTTATTTGTTTTGATCCGATTGAAAAAATAATGCTTAGCTACTGTATAGCTACACGTTCATTCATTTAATGCCTTGTTCATTCATACCATTGTTAAACGAAAAAGGGCTACTAAAACCATATTAACCCTATTACTTAGCCGAAAAGTGTCCATAAAAGATTTCCTCGAGAGATCAACACAACAAAGGTTTTAGCTAAAAATATCAAAACATCACGGCCGAAATAACCATCGCTAACACGCCGAAACATTCTGGTAGTAAATTCCGATTTTGGTGGTCGTAGGTACCTACTTCAGTGTAGGACACTTGACTACTTGGCTTGCTTCCAGATGGTTGGACAAGTAGTAAACGACGGTAGCGTCAGCAGATAAAGTTAATGCTAATATTATTATATTTATTGCCTCTGGAATACAGGTGTGAGGTTATGTCATGTTATGATATAATAAATTTACTTCACTTATCTATCTAAACATGAAGGGTGAATGAGGGTAGTAAACTAACCCTTAATGCTTTCTAAAAGACGCCTGTCACCTCAGTCATACGAGACCTCCGCACCTGAAAAAGTGCCGAAACGTCGGAAAATTGTAAAAATGTAATAAACGAGCATAAATCCGTATAAAAACATTTTTAATTATGAAGGGTGAAGTTCATCCCACTAGCGAGTCATAGCGTTTGCATCAATAATGTCCGATCGATGTGGTGACGTAGGTCGCTGACAAGATTAGCTTTGTCCTTCGGAGGTGTAGGTCACTCGGGATCCAACGTAGATGAGGGTCAATGGGAATTAGATAGATAACGAAAACATTTGGCCTCACTCTGGGTGTATATCAATGTCTGTGATGTCCTTGTCTGGTTACCACAGCACAGGAAATCCTAGGGACCAGGGGAGTGAGTCTCTAAAATACATTGTTGTTCAATAAAGTCATATTGAAGCGCTCGTGGCCTAGTGAAACCGAGTGATTGGAATCAATCACTTGAGTTATGCAACAACAGGCGCAGTCTAATACGGGATAGGTGACCGTCCCGGGACTACCGCTAGTGGCATTTTTCCGAGCGCTTCCGTGTTTCGCTAGGCACCTTAAGCCGTTGGTGCCGGCTGTCATATAATGGCAGTCGTCAAGCTATGTCAGAGGCCTTATGGGCGGCTTGATAACTGGTGACAGTAAAGCCCGCCACTGTCTTACAATCCTCCGCCCACCCGGACTTGGATCCCGTGGTGGAGTGTGGCCTAACCTTCCTGCGATGCAGGAAGAGACCCGTGTCCCAGCAGTGGGGACAAACAAGATAAGTGTTGATAACGAAAGTCATATTGCAATAGTAGCAATGATATAACCCATGCTACTTTACTTGGCGCTTCGGGCGATTCGATCTTCTTTGCGTAAGACGCCTATTTAATCTGCACGGGTTATTCACCTGGAATGATATTGTACTGCTTTTATTTTGTAAATTACTCAAGCAACGTTCTGTCACATTCTTTTCTCAGAAATTCGAAGAGCCTACATTACACTTAGGTTAGCTGATCGATAATGCCAAGTAGCATTAAACTCGCCTTTATGCAAAGAATTGTAATAATTATAATAATACACTTAATTATTTATTTAGCGAGTTTCTCAATTCAAAATCCGGCCCTTGAACATGCACTGCATGAAGTTCAAAACTTGGAACCCATAAAAATATACACCCGTGTGCATCTATCTTCTTCTTCTTTGGTCCCTTTACTCCTCCGTGGAGTCTGGGGCTGACGCAACGGCTTTCTATTTATCTCTGCTCATGGCTAGGGATGGTAGCTCCAGCCAAGTTTTCCCTTCACCTTCGTCTCAGAGAGAACGTGGAACGTTTTATAACTTTTATAATAGTAAATAAACTCTGGAACGACTTCAGGTGTGATTTTATTTGTAGATTTATAGTAACTTTAAAACAGAAAACTGATAAAAACGGAAAAGCAGGTAAAAAGTCAGATCTGGTCAAAGGGTAAAGTAGTAGTGGTGAAATCGAAGAATGTGTGACGTACATAATTTAAATATTTGAAAATGATAGATGGAAAAAGAAATAAAAATGGTGTAAAGAGGTTTGCACCGTCACAAACGGGTCTCTTCCACGTCTGGGAGAGTCTTCCGGGTTGTCGTGAGCTTCCAGTGGGTTTCCAGTCGAGAGTCACCTTACGACTGTGGCGATGGGTCTCCGAAAGGTGTGTCCTAGCCAACGCCATTTGCGGTCCCTGATGTCTTGAGCGAAGATATTTGTTTTGTATTATGCCACAATTCTGCATTTAGAAGGTGTTGGGCCAGTGTTTTCGTAAGATGCTTCTCAGGCAGTTGTTGAATAAAACCTGGATCTTGTCTGTAAAGTATTGGGCCCTAAAATAATCCCGAGTCAGCATGGACTGTAGGAGCACTGAATCACCTACCTTCCTTCAACGGTGATACTCTGTGGGAACCACGCTGCAGTAAGTAGCTCAAGGCCATAATTCCGTTTTGATAAATTTATTTCCAAATTTAAGGCATTATCAAATTTCGATTTGTATCCTTTTAAGCTTTGTTGGTGCCGGCTGTCATATAATGGCAGTCGTTAAGCCATGTCAGAGGCCTTATGGGCGGCTTGATAACTTGTGACAGTAAGGCCCGCCACTGTCTTACAACCCTCCGCCAACCCGGACTTGGCCCCCTTGGTGGAATATAGCCTAACCTTCCTGCAACGCAGGAAGATACCCGTGCCTCAGTAGTGGGGAGATACAGGACTGAAATCGATAACGATCCTCTTAAGCTTTAGGAGTAGTTTCTACACTTAATTTATTTTTGATTAGTTTTTTCCAACTCTAAGCACGATCACGTATCGACAATCCAATCTTTCTCTCAAATTAAGCGAACTTCTAGAACAAAAGCTATCCCACATAATAATTAGAATCACCTCAGTCGGTTTGAAATTTCTAAATGAAAGCGGTGGTTATTCCTACGATCCCGCGTGATAAAGTCGTAGCTATGTGCTACAGAGAAAATACACTTTAGCATAATCATTAGGTACATTACGATTTATAATTCATGTTCGTTTTCTCATTTCACGTCTTAGTGAAATGACATGTTACTGATTAAAAGACAGACCTGTAGTTTGAAACTTAGCCAGCGATCAAACAGGCGGGGCGAGAATCAGACGCGGAAAACACTTGCTATAAGGGCGATAAGTTGATGTTTACAAACATTGATATCAACCCTTTGTATGTCTATAGACTGCTAGAGGTCTTTTCTGCATCGCAGGAAAGTTTAGGCCATACTCCACCACGGGGGCCAAGTCCAGGTTGGTGGAGGATTGTAAGACAGTCGCGGGCCTTACTATCAGAAGTTATCGAGCCGCTCATAAGGCCTCTGACATGGCGTAACGACTGCCATTACATAACAGCCGGCAACGATTTAACGTGCCTTGCGAAGTACGAAAGGGGTCGAAAAAAATGCCACTAGCGGAAGTCACGGGATGATCACCTATCCAGTACCTGACCGTGCCTGTTGTTGTTTAACAAGATTGCAATCACTTGGTTCCACCAGAGTTTCAGGGTAATTTTAAATAAAATACTTCAATTTGATTTAAATATAATGCTTACTGTATGCCTAAACGAATTTACACAAATTTACAAAATAGTACATGACTATTGTAAGCCCGAGACGATATGTAGGGCTTACCATAGTGACGAGTTAACCATCAATTTGCTCGTCCATCATACAAACAAACGTTTTTCAACACGATTGCGAGAAAACAGAATAAATGAAACAAACTGTGTCACTAGAGTAATCGCGATGCGCCTATGCGTCGCAATTATCTTTGCCGCGCATTTATTAAATTAGGAATAGGTATGTGTTCACCTCCAAAGAAATCTAACGCAAATATTGTTTGAAAAAGACTGGCCGGTACGATGACCTATAGGCCAAATAAAAAAAAGAAAAGAATTGAAAACGCGCGAACTACAGCCTGCGTTTTCATATTTTTTTACGTATTATGAGACATTCACGGTTCTGTTTTGAAAAATGAGGTGCCTTTTATAGTGTCATAGTGGGCGATAAAAAGTAGCGATTTTCACTCGGCCGCAAAATATAGTTTTGGTTCGGGTGTCGTACGCACCAAGCTACGCTCGGGATTCTGCTGTAGAACCCTCACTTCCATTTGTATTCAAAAAAGCGCCCTCACCGTAAAAATATCATTTTGCTCCCTTATGATACAATTTACTATTAGATTAGATTAGAAAATTCTTTATTGCACAATAAGCATATTTGTACAAAGGCGAGCTTAATACTAATGAGTATTTTCTTCTAGCTAACCTTAGAGCTTAACCTTAACCTTAGACTATTAGAGCGAAAGTTTCGAAAAATATTTCATATAAAATGTATCTCGACCAAATAGGGGATGTATTAGCAAAGGGTTAAACAAGGTTCGCGCTAGGGCGCGATTTCTATACAATGCGGCGTGTATTTTCCGCTCCCGCCCCACGTCCGTTCTGTGTGGCCGCTGGTTTACGCATCTGCGAATAAGAAATTACTACAGACGAAAACTGATCAACCTCAGTTGTAAAGTCGGCCGTACTGTATATAGAATAGAGTCACGATTGCAAAGACCGACGTAACTTAATAGATAGATTCCGCTAAGATGTCATGTTCACTGAGTAATCTCAGCCAACATGACTTCTTCAGACGTAATAACGTCTTACCATGTCAATGTCTAGAGGCTTTTACAGCTACGGTACTACTCCTAGTCTAATAACAACTTATGTACCTACTGAATAAAAGACCGACATGTAATTTGAAAAAAATACTCATCTGCGAATAAGAAATATCTACCGACAAAAACTGAGTAAAGTCACCCTTAAAGTTTTAACCTTAACCTCAACTTCTCCTTCAGCAATCTTTCCGATTTAAGGTTGCCTGGAAGAAATTGCTATCAACAATAAGGCCGTCAATTGTACCTCTTCTTTTGTAACTGTTGTCTCTGTAATTATTTTCTGGTGTGTATAATAAAGAATATTCTCATCTCATCTAATCTCATCTCGTCTCGTCTCGTCTCGTCTCGTCTCGTCTCGTCTCGTCTCGTCTCGTCTCACCTCACCTCACCTCACCTCATCTCCTCTTATTTTATCTTAGGCTTGGTAGTTTGGATCCCTCCGGACGTACGATTAACACCTTCTTGAATGATAAGCCTTGTTGAAGTTTATTGTTGTTGTTTCATTGCTAGTTACTTGCTACAAAAAAACGGCGAGTTAAAAAAGAGACGAGTTGGGAAATTGTCACGGTTAAAACACGTCGAAATCGTCCAAAGTGAACATGAGTTAGGAAAAAGTAAATTTAAAAAAAGAGACAAAGTAAAGAAATAGCAAGTTAAAAAATAGACGAGTTTGGAAAAAGTCGAGTTTAAGAAAATGTCGAAGTCGTCCGGAGGGCTTCAGTACTACTGTTAGTCAAATGACAAGTTACTGAATAAAAGCCAGACATGTAATTTGAAAAACTTACGCACCTGCGAATATGAAATGTCTACATACGAAAACTCATTAACCTCAGTTGTAAAGTGGTCTGTATCCTATATAGAATAGATTCCACGATTGTAAAGAGCTATGAAAAGTCGACTGTAACTATTACTCAGCGAACACGACATCTTTAGATATTACGTCTGTACCTTGTCAATGACTACAGGCTTTCACAGCTACGGTACTACTCCTAGTCAAATGAAAACATAGTGAATAAAGACATACCAGGCCCGGTTAGCCAGAGGTCGCGGCTTTGACTCCCGGCATGGGTGAATTTTTTAGGCCTCTAAATAGGTTTTTAAAGGCAGACCTATAATTTAAAAACTTATGCATCCGCAAATAAGAAATGTATACGGACGGAAACTGATCAACCAATATTGTTAAGCAAAATCACCCGTACCGTACAGAGAATAAGGCCATAGGGCTGGTTTCAGAATTGAGAATGTCACTAAGTAAATACTTAAGTGATGTTCTGTCACGCTCTTTTCTGAGAAATTCGAAGAGACAGTTACATGTAAAAACCGTTGTAAAGTCGATTCAGCGAACATGTAATCTCGTCAATGTCTCAAGCCTTTTACAGCTACGGTGTTAAGACGGTGTTAGAATCGTGTGAGACTCGTGAAGGTTAGTTAAATACTATATGAAAAGGGTGGCCGAATCCAACCACCTAGAGACGTAATGGAGCGGTATTTTCTCATGAAAATTTCATGCCAACTTTACGTGACGGCGCGGTGGCGTGCCAGCGAGCAGTAAGCCTAATTGAAATTGCAAAGTTCTCTGTTCCTCAGTGTTAATTAAAGAATGAGATGTCGGTTTGCGTTTAAATAAATATCACTTCGAAGGTAGGTCAAAAGTAGCGTTTCGTGCATTTTGTGGTTGACTCAGAACGTTTAATTTTCTTTAATACTTACTATAAAGACATAGACCAAAAATGAACCTTTGTGGTCTATGTCTTTAAGCCCATTATATCCCCACCGAGAGGCACGGGTCTCAACCCTAAGGAAGCCCATACTCCACCACGGGGGACAAGTCGTAATCGTAATCGGAGGCTTGCAACACTAGTAGCTGGTCTTACTGTCAGAAGTTTTCAAGCCGCCCCAAGGCCTCTAAACACTTGGCTTAACGACTGCCATCTACCGACCGCAGCCGGCACCAACTGCCTAACGTGCCTTGCGAAGCAGGGAACCGCTCGAAAATATGCCACTAGCGTTAGTCATAGACGGTCACCCATGCATGCATTGAACGCGTTGTTGCTTAACCTTTATGATGGCTCACGATTACTCAGGCAACCGGGGCTACGAATGATTCGGTCTACGTTCTATGGTATAGGCGAGCACATAGGTACTCGTAGATAGATAGATAGAGAACACTTTATTGCACAACCAGAAAAATATTACAATACCTAATCAATGTTTACATAAGAGTGTTAGCGGAGCGGTGGACCGTCGGCTTCTCTTTTATCTCTTTTATTGTCGACCTCTATGGCGTAGCGGTAGCGCGTCTGCCTACCATGCATGAGGTCCCGGGTTCGAATCCCGGCTGGAAACAAAAAAAAGTCCAGGTCTTGGATGTTTACATGTTTGTGATGTCGTTGTTTCTGTTCCCACGACACAGGGTATCCTAGTGTGGGGCCAGAAGCAATGTATGTGCCAGTATGTAAAATGTTATATTATCTTTGAACTAAAACTTTCGTAAGCACAACACATTGTAGACTTTTAGTCCGGATTTACTTACGGGTGTTGTTATATCGGAAAAGTCCGACCAGGTTTCGCTCCGATTCGCAGAGCTTAATCATGGTGAGCAGAGACGGTGCTCGCGTCGTCGGTTCCTCGTCTCACACAGGTCGGACTTTTCCGATATAACAACACCCGTAAGTAAATCCGGACTAAAAGACTACAGTTATGTTATCTTTCGGAAAACCATGAATTCTATGCATTTCTTGTACCTGAAGCTTATAATGTCATAGTATGAAAACTGAGCGTCGCGTCGCTGTCAATTCAGCGTGACTTGAGGCCTAATCTATTATATATTAACTAAACAAATCCACTATAGGTACACTCTATTTATTTTTACTTGTCCAATTTAGTAAACAAGATACTAACCTTAAAATTGAGATTAGATGCCTAAACTAGACATTTTCTCGCAAATTCATGAACTATTATGAACTATGTTTATAAAATTGGCAGCGTGTTATCTAAAAGAGTGTTCCAGGTTACTTCATTTATGGAAATATGGCAGTTTTGGACTAAAAAGTCACAGTTTAAGGGTAGAATCTTGTTTACTACATTGGATAAGTAAGAATAAATAGACTGTAAACCGCTAGGTCGTGGCCATTATAACACCTTCAAGGCTGACGTTGGATCCTGTGACACTATCCAGTTTCATTCTCTGTTAATTTTATTCAACTTATGTATTAGTTTTAAGATTATGTACGAACTAGCATTTATAATTTATATTAAATTTATAATCGTCGTAAGAATAACACCAATTTGTCAACCTAATTCAAAGTAAGTCCGGAGAAAGAAAAGTAGCATTAGCAGGACAAGAAATCTAAATTATAAAATATAAATATTCATGGAATTACACAGATCTCGTTAGCCCCATACTCACAACTAAATGGCTCGTGTTACAAGTGCTAACTCGACGATAGGTTTAATACAATATATACATTGATAACATCCAAGACCGGAGACAAATTAGTGACAGAAAAATTAGTTTCCTAAATTAAATATGTTAGTCGGTTTCCGAAACATTTTACAAGCAAAATCCTTATCACATACGATTTGAACCTAAAAAATGGTGTAATATATTACAGGGGGAGTTGCGATTATTTCGGAAATTAAGGTAATTACTTTTTATCTCATAAATAAACGCTATTAGACCCGTTTAATGAATGCCGTATGAGCATCGCTATGTACATTTGCGAACTTGTAGTCGCAATACCATACGCTATCGGTGAAGAAAAACATCGTGAGGAAACCCGCGACTTGGTTGGCTCCGCACGTATTGACTAGTCTTTCCTGTGGGCTAGGCCGACTAAGCTGTCAGGATGGTGTAGGTGCTGGGCAAGCCTACACCATCTATAAAACCATGTCCCAGGCACTACAGCGTCGGAGTGGTCCCTTCACCCATCTAGTGTGAGTGAGGATACCACTGGACGCTGTATAAATCATCTCATTACGTAGATGCAAAAAGGCCAGTCATCATCATCATCATGAGCATCGCGAGATATCCGTTACGCAAAAACATTGTTATATACTAAACGGATCAGAAGCAAAGCCTGTACGTAAATGTAATGTAATCTTCGATAGCAACTCTTGTATGTCCCCACTATTGGGGCACGGGTCTCTCCCTGCATCGCAGGAAGGTTAGTCCATATTCCACCATGGGGGCCAAGTCCTGGTTGGTGGAGGATTGTAAGAAAGTGGCGGGCTTTACAGTCAGAAGTTATCAAGCCGCCCATACGGACTCTGACGTGGCTTAACGACCGCCATTAAAGGACAGCCGGCACCAACGACTTAACGTGCTTTGCGAAGCACGGAAGCGCTCGGAAAAAAAGCCACTAGCGGTAGTCACGTGACGGTCACCCATCCTGCACCTGACCGCGCCTGTTGTTGCTTAACTTAAGTGATTGATTCCGATCACTCGGTTCGCCTAGGCCACGAGCGCTTTTCATAATATATATAATATGTAGACTTCGTTCTGTTCTACGGTCACAGGGCTGTCTTGAACGCCTTTGAATTCCCAAGGGCCGGAAAAATAACGCAACATTTCCCGACTGTCGAGATATTCTACCCTTCCCATTTTTTATTTCCGTTGCTTAAGCGCGGGCACAAATCTAAAGGGCTAGAGGATCAACTTGGGCGATGAAAATATTACAGACCACTGAAATGAGCATGACAATGAATTTCAACGTTGATGAAGCGATGGTGATCTATATAGGGGTTATTCCACTAATCTCCATTGAGAATCCCCATTGATGGGGATTTGTGAACAGAAAGTTCATAAATCCCCATAGCAAGTGGTAGTCCCTGATCTCTGCCTACCCCTCTGGGATAAAGGCGTGAGGGTATGTTATGTTATTTGTTATGAAGACTATTACATGACTAAGTAGGTCTGTCAAAAAACGTAATTTTAATGTGGAATGTTTCTTTCTGATAGTAATGATATATAATTTTAACGATATTTATCATACTGTATAAACTGCTTTTGAGTTGCAGCCTAGTTCAAGAGTGGCTGATTAAGTTTTTTGTAGACCTCTGTGTAATTTTACCTTTTAAAATAAAATATTTGTAATTAAATCATAAAAAATAGTCTGTCTAAAACTGCTATATTACATTCTTGAACTTTTTAATAATTATGTAAGAACCTGCCGTGGCCGAGTCCGACTCGCACTAGTCCGTTTTTTTAAGACCACTCTATAAAAAAATGTTCACAATAGCCATGTCACATTTTTTTATCATTTAAAATTTAAATGATCAGACAAAATTCTCTTTAAATGACTGCCTTAGATATTTATTAAAAAGTAGTAGCTACAAGACGAATTCAATGGACGTTACAAGTAATACATAAAACTTCATTGCATTTCAAAAGCCAGGCTGCTGTGGAAAGGACATGAATAAGGAATCTCCAGTCCAGACATGGAAAGTGAATAGATGAATTAGGTCACCGATGCCAATCGACAAACGTAGCGTAGGACGGCCTATAACATGACATGACATGACAAGACACGACACGACACGACACGACACGACACGACACGACACGACACGACACGACACGACACGACACGACACGACACGACACGACACGACACGACACGACACGACACGACACGACACGACATGACACGAAATAACATAACACTTATATACTGGCACACACGTTGCTTTTCGCCCCACACTAGGATACCCTGTGTCGTGGGTACCAGAAACAGCGACATCACAAACATGTAAATATCCAAGACCTGGGGTATTTTTTTGTCCCCAGCCGAGTGTTGAATCCGGGACCTCTCCCATGATAGACCGATGCGCTACCGCTGCGTCACAGAGGTCAGCAGTCGTCGCCTATAACGGTGGGTTGAAACTAAAAAGGAAGAGCCAAGGTTCGGCCTACGTTTTATGTCCAGCAGTCTTGTACCCACTGGATTTGTAAACCTGTAATAGAGGCTCGCAACGGGATACGATCTGCAATGGCTTACGTGGCAGTCACTCCACCGACTCCGGACTTAAGTAGGTCGCTGCAGACAAAACTTAAGTAAATGAGGGTAATATTGCACCAACGGAGGAGCATTAGGATTGTGGAGCGCATCGCAATCCATGGTGCACCTGCTCCAATGCCCATTGCGCCCTCACACCTGCACTCTGGAGGACCTAAAGCCCGCAGTACACAATGGCCCATGCTGTGCTGGCCTACTGCTCGCCATTGTCATTGTGTACACGGGGCAATGGTGTGTAGTGGCGGACAAATTGCCTATCGTGGCGCGCAATCGGACAGTTGTAGGTTTTTTGGGCAAACTTCAAAGGAATCGTGACGTAGCGTGGCCCATCCCTGTTTACACAGTGGCCCGTCGTTCATTTCGTCACCGACCGCTGACCGGGAGTGCCTACTTTTTGTGTTGCGATGATTTCTTTTTATAAATCGCCCAAAATGTCCGTATGGCGGAACAATGAAGATAAATCAATAGACATTTAATATTATTGATTTATATCAATCTGAGCCCGTAATTTTGCGCCTTTTGCACCATTTTTTTTAATAACTTTGTTGTTGTACAAACTTAGAAATAGCTGCGGCCGCAATCACTTCCACGTCCATCGCAAGTGGTTTGCCAGACATTTGTATTTGTATTTGTATTAGACAGCAATGAGCCATGCGCCATTGTGTAAACAGCAAGTGATCGTGACCTACAGGTGTGAATGGTAAAGCATGGCCCATCACAGGCCATTCTGTACTGGGGCCATAACAGAGGCCATCGCTGCTCCAATTGCAGTGGCCAACTATTAGGCAGGAAGAATATAGACTGGTTGAATTGCTGACACGAAGAGAAGAGTAGGCAGTGGACTGACATCGGCTGATTACGGTGATGATGATGATGACTTGTGAAAATACAAAAGGAGACGGGGATTTCTGGGCCCGATTGTAAATAGTTGAGATATGCTATTTTTATTTTTAATGCACTAACCCGTGCTAAGGAACAAATTTAAAAACCTATTTAGAGGCTAAAAATTTCACCCATGCCGGGATTCGAACCCGCAACCTCTGGCTATCCGTGCCAGCGCTCTACCAATTGAGCCAATTGGCGACTCACGGCATCAGTGAAATTCGCTGGCACGGTTAGCCAGAGGTTGCGGGTTCGAATCCCGGCATGGGTGAAATTTTTAGCCTCTAAATAGGTTTTTAAATTTGTTCCTTAGCACGGGTTAGTGCATTAAAAATAAAAATAGTATAATCATGTGGTACAGTGATATCGTTCCGATGTTAAAACCTAACTGCAAAGTAGGTAGTCGGGGCTGTAAGTAATGCAATTTGCTTAAGTCAGATGTCGCTGCCTGTACGTAATACAGAGAATAGTGTAAAGAGATTCGAAATTTCACTGATGCCGTGAGTCGCCAATTGGCTCAATTGGTAGAGCGCTGGCACGGATAGCCAGAGGTTGCGGGTTCGAATCCCGGCATGGTTGAAATTTTTAGCCTCTAAATAGGTTTTTAAATTTGTTCCTTAGCACGGGTTAGTGCATTAAAAATAGTATAATCATGTGGTACAGTGATATCGTTCCGATGTTAAAACCTAACTGCAAAGTAGGTAGTCGGGGCTGTAAGTAATGCAATTTGCTTAAGTCAGATGTCGCTGCCTGTACGTAATACAGAGAATAGTGTAAAGAGGTTCGAAATTTCACTGATGCCGTGAGTCGCCAATTGGCTCAATTGGTAGAGCGCTGGCACGGATAGCCAGAGGTTGCGGGTTCGAATCCCGGCATGGGTGAAATTTTTAGCCTCTAAATAGGTTTTTAAAGTTGAGATATGGTTTAAAAAAGCGTTATATTTTTCTATTTTAAAATATAAAAAATAAGCTCAATTCACAATCTGGGAGACGACAAATCTTAAAAATAAGTTTATGTCCCTAATAAAATAGGATTCTGATTACTTTAATCGATTAGTCTGTATGTATTAAATAAAAAACACCTGCGCCAGATGATTGATTCAATCAAATTAAATAAATACATTATAATATACATAATATCAACAGTTTAAAAAGATCAAAATATTAACTTGATGAAAATATTTAAAAACCTATTTAGAGGCTAAAAATTTCACCCATGACTGGTACGGATAGCCAGAGGTTGCGGGTTCGAATCCCGGCATGGGTGAAATTTTTAGCCTCTAAATAGGTTTTTAAATTTGTTCCTTAGCACGGGTTAGTGCATTAAAAATTAAAATAGTGTAATTGATGAAAATAAATCTTTAAATTGATTCTCGTTTACAGATCGATTTATTACCCGTGTTTGTCAACTGTATTTTTAATCTGTATCTGTGCTAACAGTGACAAGCGTGACAGCTCCCTGACTCAATCTATGATCACTCGTTTTTCTCGTATCGCTTAGTGCGTTTTGAGTGTGTTTCCTGTTGTTTTTGTTATTATAATTCTCCGACCAGTGCTTTCTTTCTACAGACTTACGATCTTGCTTAACTTGTACGGACACGGATAAGCTTAGTATAAGTTTCATTGTCAGCTTGTTGCATAGCCTCACTTTTACAAAATCTCTTATGACTCTGCTCTCAGATTGTCAAAATCCGCAGATTTTTTCGAGTTGGTTTGCTAATATAGAAGCTCTAAATTAACATCACTTTCTCCTTTTTACACCCAGGCCCAAGAATGTATGAAAGTGTATCCGTCTCCTTTGTATTTCTGTTAAACTGGTTGTTCTTGTTCCATTCAATCAGACTTCCAGATAGTAGTGGCGTGTGGCCACACGTGTTTTTCCTATAAACAAAAATTGGACACGAATTCTTCTTGTATTGTTGTAGGCCTGGAGCAAGAATGAAAATGTATTCTTTAGGTCCTTAAAATTTTTATTCTTTCCGGTTCATATATATTTTTTTTTAAAAATTACAGTTAAAAAGCGAAAAATTTAAAAAAAACGTTCGGAGATTTACGAGACTTCAAAATATGCAGTAATAGAGTTGTTCATTAAATAAAAAAAACTTATTACATTTCGTTTCTGCACATAAGGCTTATTATGTGCAGAAACTAAATTATATTTTCTGATGAGATTCATAAAAGACCATTTCATTAACACAAATGTTGATAAAAACTAAAAACTTCATACATTATAGTATCACAAGGTGTTTGTAATGCCTTACAAGGCATACACAGACATTCAGACGTCATATTTAGAGCTTAATTTGTATGGCCCGTTTTTTATTACTTTTCGACAGTACCATTTTTGTATTATTAAGAAAAGTATTGGGTGTACAGTCTATTTTATTCTTACTTGTCTAATTTAGTAAACAAGATTCTCTACCCTTAAAGTGTGACTTTTTAGTCCAAAACTGCCATATTTCCATAAATGAAGTAATCTGGAACACTCTTTTAGATAACACGCTGCCAATTTTATAAATATAGTTCATGAATTTGCGAGAAAATGTCTAGTTTAGGCATCTAATCTCAATTTTAAGGTTAGAATATTGTTTACTAAATTGGACAAGTAACAATAAATAGACGGTAGAGAAAACTTTGTCGTAGGTTCTCAAACGAAAGGAACATTATAATATTATGTTAGAAGCAGTTCGACTTAAGCCGCGTTTTCACGGCCTTAGTGCGCTCGGTCCGAGTGCGCCATCCGAGTAAACTAATGCTTCTGATTGGCTATTTTGGAGCTGTCACGAAAACCGTCCAATCAGGAGCATTAGTTTACTCGGACTCGCACTCGGTCCGAGCGTACTAAGACCTTGAAAACCAGGCCTTAATGTGAATACGTATAAAGTCGCCTCCTCCCTTACTAGAAAACGCTGAAGGACAGAATCATTTGTCAAGCTGTCGGTGCGTAGCCACACAAAAATCGAGTTGACACTGATTTTAACATATCTCGTTCATCTTTCAAAAACCTATAAACATTAAAATCCTTTTAGCGATTTGCAGGAAAAAAATCTCCATTTTGTTTTGTTTCCTTCTCTGCTTTGTACTCTACGAAAAATCGTAGACAGTCGGTTGTCAGCCCCCAAACTCGTACCAAAAGTTTGGGTGCTCTATCTTTTATATTTTATAACCCGTGCTAAGGACAATTTGGTCGGCCTCGGTGGCGCAGCGGTTCGGCACGCTGACTGTAAAACCGAAGGTCTCGGGTTCGATCCCCGGCCGGGTCGAACTAGGAAACGAACTTTTCTAGTTTGTCTCGGGTCTTGGATGTTATCTATGTATTTATTGAATTAAATCTATCGTCGAGTTAGCACCTATAACACAAGTCATTTAGTTGTATTTAGTGTAGGGCTAACGAGATCTGTGTAATCTTAGCACAGGTTAGTGCATTAAAAAAAGAATATAAGTAATCATGTGGGTACAGCGATATCATTCCGATGTAAAAACCTAACTGCAAAGTAAGGTACTCGGGGCTGCAAGTGATGCAAACTATCAGCCAGATGTTGCTGCCTGTACGTAATACAGAGAGTTGTAAAGAGGTTCGAAATTTCACTAATGCCGGTAAGTCGCCCACTAGCTCAGTTGGGAGAGTGCTGGCACGGTTAGCCTCGGTCGCGGGTTTGAGTCCTGGCATGGGTGGCATTTTTAGCCTCTAAATAGTTTTTTTAAAATTGTCCTTATCACGGGTTAGTGCATTAAAAAAAGAGGTTCGAGTCCCGGCATGGGTGGAAATTTAGCCTCTAAATAGGTTTTCAAAACATGTCCATGAAGTGAAAGAGGACTATCAGGATCGTGGCAAGTGGCAACCCTTGTTTCCGCTTACCGTTCCGGGTTACAGGCGTGAGTACAAACTCACGCCAAAGAGAATGTATTCCCATGTTTACGACGCTTTCAGAGTTAAAATTCAGCCCAAAATTCGTCTAGAAAAACCACTTTGTCGGCCTGGAAAGTCGTAAAATAAGCCGCCATTATAATTTCATGACTCGTTCTTTTCTATTAAAGCGGCACGCGCCGAGGGGGTCATTTGGGCCCCGGGTCAAATGGGCCCCCACTCGAGTCTGCGAAGGATACTTAGCGCGATGACGTCCCCTTAATATAAGGAGCCGATTCGTTATTATAATATTTGGCTTTTCGCCGTTCGGGCTCGGAGTTGAGGCCGCTTCTCGAGGAGCAATTCCCATACAAACGTAGTTTAGTTTTTATCTACAAACGACAACCTGGATAGAATTGAATCTTTGTCAGGACGTTTAGAGGACTCAAATCGAAGTTTGATCTTGCTTACAAATAATAATAATGATAACAATAAATCTTTATTGATACCCGCATAAAAACAGCTTCAATATAGACAAAGTAGGAGTGAACAGAAGGCTGACAAGGAACTAAGTTGGTGAGTCTTCTGTCTCCCAAGCTAGAATGATTTGTATTATGGGAACCAGAGATTTTCTGTATAACAGTGGGCGGCATTTTATCACTAAAATATAAGAAATGCAGTGACTTATCTTAATATTAGGTACGTAAAAAAATTTACAGGAAAAAGTGGATGTGTTTTTTTACGTAGGTGAATGATTGTGTGTGTGTTTGTGTGTGCGTATGTGTTAGTGTGTATATGCGTGAGTGAGAGTTTAGGTCAAAGGTTAAGGCTGCCAGCCTTCTTCGTACTCTACCGACCGACAGCGATCTGGCTGAAATATTTCAGTTAACCCTTAATAAAGGCATGCGGGTAGTATGATTTTTTTTATTAGTTTTGGATTCTATTTCAAGGTGATAGATAAAGTTCAATTTCACCTGTGAACTATTTTCCCCTTGCCCACTTAAGGTTTTAATTAGTTTTAGGTTTAGTTTCATTTTTATATTTTCAATTATGTATTTTTTTTATTCTTTTTATTATAATAAAAAATAAATTATGGTCAAAAAAATATATTAAGCAAACTTTATTTTTCATTTCTTATAACGTAAGAAAATTAACGTAAGCATGACGTCACGTAGTTTGATGGGGTGTTTCAGTCAAAATGGCTGAAAGCAGTATTGTAATCTTTTATCTTATTGAAAATATGGGTAATCTCTTATGTTATCTCTTTTTTTATAAAACGAAATCAGTGTTTTAAATACTATTAATGTGTACTTTCCGGTAATATCCTTAAATCTTTGATTATTTGATTCTGTACTCGTCGCGCCTGTTTAGAATCGAAGTTTGATTTTAGGACGCACCCATAACGGGCGTAACTACTTGACAGCTGTCAGATGAGTTGAAAAATTGACCTCTTGTTTTGTTGCTTGTGAAACGTGTAATTTCCCAAAGTTGTGTGGCCATTAGACTACCGGGCTTATATCTTCGCGTGAAGTGCAAGATAAGTTCAGGGACGGATCCCAGTATTGACAGTGTTGTAGTCGGGCGACGGATCGCCCAAAATAGTGAAAAACTAATGTGATGAAAAGGTGGTGCCGTGAAAGTGTACTGAAGGTGTCTGGGGAAAGAGCTCTTGGGATAGGCGGGGAAGTCTAGGGATCCCCAGACCTTCAAGTGCACCCACCCTGAACGGCGCCGGCTGCCAAGTCGAGAGGCGTTGACGAAGACAGACTTTGTAAGTGCCTTGTTTTCTTATTAGTGTTTAAGTATTAGTATTTAAATGGGTCCTTTACCAAACAACGCCTATTAGAAGCTCCTAAACCTGTCACAGGTCTGTCTCTTGGATATAGCGTGACATACGACACACACACTTAAGTAAATCAACTAAAACCGACTTATCTTGTTTCGCTGATCCACATCCGCTGAGCCTGATCCACTTTTCCCACTGCCGAGAGCCCTCGATAAAAATACAATATCAGGAAATATGCTCGAGAAATCTCGCCCAATATTTTAACGATGTAGGTCGTGCAGGGCACTTGTGTATTGGAGGGGAATGGAGATCTTGCTCAAATACTTAATACGTTTTAATGTTAATGGAGAGGCTATGTTAAATACATACATGTTACATACTATATGTATTATTTTTTGGGTATCTATGTATAGGTAAGTATATTAATGTAAGGGTTTATAATTTGTTATATTCTGATTGCGTGTGTAGCTAAATAACCATGTAATTTGTACATCTCAATGGCCTATACCTGGTTCTATTTGATAAAATCTTTTTTTTTTGCATGTTAGACTATAGTATGCGCCTCTCGCTTTTACATTACCTGCCTTAACTATAAGTGAGAAATGTTCCATAGAACAGATAAGTCCATAAACAATATTGTAAAACATATAAACATTCATTATCTGTGCCTGTATTTTCTCCAAATAAATAAATAAAATAAAATAAAATTAAATTATTATTTAAGGTATTTATATAGGTACTTTATATCCTAGGTAATTATAGATCATGACTGATCCTGGCAAGATTGATTATCTACCAGACTGTTTTGGAGACCCTGATGCTATCAATGAGTGTTTCCTGAACATTCCAGGGCACGACTCCGTGCATATGTCTCAAATAAACTCTTTTTCAAGGAATAGGTTTTCCAGGTCCACGTTTTCACTCAAGCCGATTAGTGAAATTGATATTTTTAAATATGTCAAGTCTACTTCATGTGCTATAGGCAGCGATTGTATTAGTAGGGATATGATAATCCTCACGCTGCCAAAGACATTATCTGTGATCACAGATATTGTAAATAAATCTATCCTCACCGGAGTTGTTCCTAAGCAGTGGAAGGATGCACTAGTGACTCCTTTGCCCAAAACGGAACAACCTAGCGAATTAAAGGACCTGAGACCAATTAGTATATTGCCTTTTTGTCAAAGATATTAGAAAAAGCCGTATATTATCAATTACACAACTATATCGAAAGGCAAAAAATTCTCTCCTCCCACCAATCCGGTTTTCGCAAAGGTCGTGGCACAGTGACAGCGTTGCTTGATGTAACCGACAATGTTCTGGCTGAACAGGACGCAGGACGTGGTACTGTACTGACGCTTTTAGATTTCTCACGAGCATTTGATAGTATTGACCACTCTCTTCTATTAACGAAACTTGTTTACTACGGTTTAGACCAGAGATCTACTCACTGGTTTACTAGCTATCTAAGTGATAGATACCAGTCAGTAAAGCTCCGAAGACGTGACGGAAATGACCTTACGTCCGCACCTAGGTCAGTAAGTCGTGGCGTTCCCCATTGATCAATATTGGGTCCGCTACTTTACATTGTGTACAGTGCAGATATTGGTGAGGTTATACAGCACTGTAACTTTCACCAGTATGCAGATGACTTGCAGTTATATGTATCTGACCTACCTGATAGGATGCCTCAGGCTCTACTGGGAATGAATGAGGATTTGCGTAGGATAGCTTTATGGTCAAAAAATAACGCACTTATACTAAACCCCATCAAATCCAAATGCATGGTGCTTGGCACCAATGCTCAAGTATCAAAAATTAAAAAGCAGTCGCTTGGTGTCGCCGTTCCTGGTGAGAAAATTGACGTGGTAGACAAAGTAAAAAACTTGGGGATCACGATGGATGGCAATTTGCGTTTTGAGGCTTATGTGGAGGACTTAGTTAAAAACTGCTTTTATAGACTCAAAGTTTTGTACAAAATTCGTCACTTACTCACTGAAAAAGCACGTATAACACTTTGTGAGTCGCTCATTTTGTCTAGGCTTAATTATGTTGAGTTGTGCTCAAGAGTCCAAGACTCTTGAGCACAACTCAACAGCAAATACAACGCGTACAGAACGCTTGCTGCAGATTCTGTTTTAATATCCCACCACGTAGTCACGTAACTCCGTTCCTTAAGAACGCGTCCATGCTAAATATGGTTTCGTGCAGATTTCTGCATATAGTGTCACTGATGTTTGATATTGTCAACACTAGGTGTCCTGACTATCTTTTCTCCAAGCTCAAGTTCTCGGCAAGGCAACCACTCGAGTCCCACCGTCATCGGAGTGCAGCGTTTACAGGCAGTTTCCGCTACCATGCAACCAAGTGCTGGAATAACATTCCTCCTCCTATGAGGCAATGTAATTCTAAGATATGTTTCAAAAAACGTATAAAATCTTTACTTCTTCAACTACAAAAGCTAGGGATTTCACCTCTGGCACTTGGTTCGGCTAGCGGTTTTATTTCGAGTGGGAAAATTTACTCTGTGTTGTAATAGATATTTAATTAATAAAATATCATTGAAATAATAATGAAATGAAATAAAATGGATTAACGTAAAATTATTTTGATGTAATTGAATTTAATTGAATAACTTGAATCAAATTGAATGTTATTTAAATAAAATAAAACTGAACTGATCTAAATTAATGAATAAAATCGAAATAAACTAAATCTAGCTAAAGCGAATTGAATTTGACTAAATTGTATTAAAATTATTGTAATAGGTTTGATTTCATTCGATGGATATATATCGATTTGATCAGATTCGAATCGAATTGAAAAAGATTATGAAGATCACGGTTATGATAACCACGCTCATATAGTAACGATACGTTCACTAACAAAACTGACAACAGACACGTTCCGTTCACATCCTCCAGGCTGTAGCTGAAAATCAGCGATCTGTTCTACCGAGCAGATAATGACGCTGAGATACGGCCATTTTGTACTGCTGCATCACACACACGCCATACAATGGTTTCATGCCTTTTTTTTTGTTGTCTTAAGTCATGCATGCATAACTTTTACGTATTATTTTAAGCTTTTGTTTTGTTATTTGTTTGTTTGAAAAGTGTGTGTGTTTCAAAAAGTGCAAATAAATAATTATCTTATCTTATCTTACAAGTAATTATATTCTCGTACTCTTTTGTTGTTTGGTACCTATATATTATCGACTTAATTATTTATATACATGCACCACGAACCGACTCTCGTTCGGTCCTCGACTCTCGTTTGACTCTCGTTATTTATGTACATGCACTAGAAGATCGTTCTTAGCGATAAGACCGCCAATTGTATAACATTGCTTAGATTTAAAAAATCATGGTTGTAATACTTTTCTGGTTGTACAGTCGAGTGTTCTCTATCTATGTTAAAATATATAGAGTAAAAAAAGTAAAGAAAAAATAAGAGCACATTTGACTTTTGTTTACGGTGCCTATAATTCCCTTATCCTGTTGCAAGTCACAACCCAAACAGTTGTTATGTTTTGAAATATTTTGATTGTCAAGTAGTTAGCTTTTCGGCCTATTTATTTGGTTCATCTAAATTACGGAGGTTTTTAGGGACGTCCCAGGCGGACATATATTGACCAAATAGGGGATTTACTAGCAAAGGGGAAGATAAAAAGTACCCGGAACAGGCGTGCGTGCATACAACGACTTATGAACGTTGATGAAGCGAAGGTGATAATATGTCAGCATCGTAGCAGGTGTCAATCCCCACTGGGATACAGGCGTGAGGTTATGTATATATACATTTCTACGCTTTTTCATCAATCATATAGCATTTATATGATAGATTTTTTTAGTTAAAATAGGCAATTTGAAAGATAATTTCTTGAAAGTTATTATCCTAACTAATATTAGGTAACAAATATTAGGCAATTTGAAAGATAATTTCTTGAAAGTTATTGCCATTCATATTGTATGGTCTATTTGGTGTTATGGTTTATAAATAAACATTTCATACTGTTACTCTTACTTATCCGCAAAATTATAGAGCAAACAGTTTTAAAGATCCTAACTAGTTAGAATCTTCTATTACCAACTACATTTGAATTCACTTCTTAACGTATAAACGGATAATTTGTGACCGTGTTTGATGTGTTAATTAGCAGGTAAGATGGTATTAGCACGTTGACTCTACAGGAATTAATTCAATATATATATTCACGAAATATATTTACGCAAAGCTCAATTGTATGTAAGCCGCTAATTATTTCTGGGATAAAAGTTGGTGTAAATAGAACGCCAAAGGTTTTCTCAATTTTGGCCATACTAGAGATACCTCTTGAGAAGAGCTTAGCGGTAGAACGCCCGGTTCTCAGATGGAAGGTCGTGGGTTTGAATCCACCAAGGATTTTGTTTTTTAAGTTATGTGATGATATCAACTCTTGCATGTCCCCACTGCTGGGGCACGGGTCTCTTCCTGCATCGCAGGAAGGTTAGGCCATACTCCACCACGGGGGCTAAGTCTGGGTTGGTGGAGGATTGTAAGACAGTGGCGGGTCTTACTGTCAGAAGTTATCAAGCCGCCCATATAAGGCCTCTGACATGGCTTAAGCCGGCACCAACGGCTTAACGTGCCTTGCGAAGCACGGAATTGCTCGGAAAAATGCCACTAGCGGTAGTCACGGGACGGTCATCCATCCCGCACCTGATCGCGCCTGTAGTTGTTTAACGCAAGTGTTTGATTCCAATCACTTGGTTCGACTAGGCCACAAGTGCTTTGTTATGTACATTTTTTATAAGTTATATACATTTGTGAAATTATAATGGCTATACCACTCTCTAACGGTGAACGAAAACCTTTTGAGGAAACCCAAGTTTTCGAAGAGTCAAAATATCTCAGCGCTTGCTACGTAATGGCCCAACTATGAGGTTAAGTGCGGATAACTAACGTCAAACTTAGCCTTCTTGCGATGTTGACATACCTCAGCGATGGAAAAGGCCAATCCGCGAAAGCTATGCGCGATAATTAAGCATATAGGTACTCCTTTTCTGACTCTGGTTACTCACGTCTCATCCCTAGTTTCTCATACATTAATAGTATATTAACTCTTGTTTGTAGGGGGGTCGTAGATCGAGTAGTGTTTGATGAATACATGTATGTACACACTGTCACCAGGCCCTTGCTGAAAATCAGTGCTGTGGGCAAAAAACCTGCAGCAAGTACTGAGCCTAAGGCCGTGGACGCCCGCCACATGGACAAGGCCCGTATCCGCTTACTGTGTTCTAAGAGCGGTTTTTAAGAGCGGTGGTAGCGGAGCGGTGTAGAACTCCGGCTTCTCGATCGAGAGGTCGTAGGTTCGAACCCGGCATGTACCAATGACTTTGTTTTCTAAGTTATGTACATTTGTGAAATTATAGTAGCAATACTACTCGCTGACGGTGAAGGAAAACATCGTAAGGAAACCATAGTGTCTTGAGGTGTTAGCGTACCTCAGCGCTTGCTACGTACAATGGCCCAACTATGAGGCTAAGTGCGGAAATCTCAGGTCTAACTAACTAACTACTGTGTTCTGTCGTGTTTGTTTGTTTTTATTACTTTTATATGCGCGCTCGTGGCCTAGGCGAACCGAGTGATTGAACCGAGTGAAATCAATCACTTGGTTAAGCAACAACAGGCGCGGTCAGGTACAGGATGGGTTAGCATCCCGTGACTACCGCTTGTGGCATTTTTCCGAGCGCTTCCGTGCTTCGCAAGGCACGCTAAGCCGTTGGTGCTGGCTGTCATATAATGGCAGTCGTTAAGCCATGTCAGAGGCCTTATGGGCGGCCTGATAACGTCTGACAGTAAGGCCCGCCACTGTCTTACAATCCTCCACCAACCCGGACTTGGCCCCCGTGGTGGAGTATGGCCTAACCTTCCTGCGATGCAGGAAGAGACCCGTGCCCCAGCAGTGGGGACATACAAGGGTTGATATAGACATATAAATGTGGCGATAAATAAATGTATTTCTTCTTCTTCTTCCACGTACAAATGAATATTTTACAATTCTAGTTGTATACAAGAAATATGGAACGATCTATCAGCAGCAAACCAAATACTATAAAGGCGGAGAGCCACAATGTGTCAACTGTTAAGTTTTTCACTCGAGAGGATTCCTCTCTGCTTCGCAATTTTCTTTACGACTGATTTATTACCACGTTATGACAAGCAGGTGGGGCGCGAAGGTGTGATATTTCACAGTAATTCGACTATCACCAACTAGTAGTGGTGCATCGGTACGACGCTTGCCTCGCATTCCACAGGACCTGGGCTCGATTCCTGATTGGTACATTTGTACATTTGAAGTAGCAGTCCGACTTGCTTCAGGAAAATATCGTGAGGAATCCTGAGGGTCGTAGGTGTTTAATATTTACATACAGGCCCATACATTTCTTCTGATCCCACTAGGATACCCTGTGACGTGGGAACCAGAAAGAACGACAGCACAAAACATGTAAAACCGATGTAAAACCTAACTGCAAAGTAGGTACTCGGGGCTGCACGTAATACAGAGATTATTGTAAAGAGGTTCGAAATTTCACTGATGCCGGTGAGTCGCTCATTAGCTCAGTTGGAAGAGCGCTGGCACGGATAGCCAGAGGTCGCGGCTTCGAATCCCGGCATGGGTGGAATTTTTAGCCTCTAAACAGGTTTTAAAAATTGTTTAAAATTTACATACAGGCCCATACATTTCTTCTGAACCCACACTAGGATACCCTGTGTCGTGGGAACCAGAAAAAACGACAGCAGAAAACATGTAAACATCAAAGAACTGTTTTTGTTTGTCCCCAGCCGCGGTTTGAACCTGGGACCACTTGCATGGTAAGCAGACGCACTACCCCTGTGCCACAGAGGTCGTCAATGTAGATCCTACATTAGGCTAAGTGAGGATTAGCTATACATGGCGACAATCCAACAAAAAAAGCAGCTAAAAACAATCCTAGCTAATAAGCGTTCTTGAAATAAGAAAACATTATTTTTCTTCTTCTTCAGGCTATATTATGTAGTCCACTGCTGGACATAGCCCTCCCCTAATGAGCGCCATAGCGCCTTGTCTTCAGATCATCGTCTTCCCATCTGGTCGGAGGGCGTCCTACACTACGTTTGCCGAGTTGCGGTCTCCACTCAAGAACACTCTTACTTCAACGGTTGTCGGATTCATAGCAAAAATATTTTTGAAGTGTTTCTTTTTAAAACAAACTTGAGTATTTGATTAGCATGTTAAGGCGCTTAGGGGTGCTAACTAGCGCAACGAATGGAATAAAAATTATAACTTGTTTTATAACACGATTTTACTATCTAAAAGTGAACATGAGAAATCTTAGCAACTGTGATAACTATTTTTAGTTTCAACAGTCTAGAACCTAGGATCAACAATCTAGGACTGCGATTTCCACCAATAACGCTGCCGTGTCGTGACAAGACACTGTAATTTAAAAACAGGCATATTCCAGAAAACGCCAAAAACATTTCGTTAAGAAAATTCCGTATAGATACGTCAAATCAAAACAGATTACTTTAAAAATTTTACATGTGTTAAATAATAGTGCACATAATTATGCCGTAACTAGTTAATTTATATTTTTTGTATATATAGACTCCAATTGAAAATCTAGAATTTTCGCACTGAATACCCGCTTTTTTTCTTGACAAATAGGAAAAGGTTGTTATGACAAAACACTGCATCTCAGTTATTTGGCATAAAAATCACAAGCATGTTTTGGCAAAACACGGTACCTATCTATAGAAACAGTATTTTTTCAAAACAGGTCTCTATAATATTGGCTATACAGTCTTTTTTACTATGACTGATTTTCGTATTATTAAAACTTTTTCCATATTTTTTGATGCCATGCCATGTACTTAAGGGCGAAGAATCGAATTATTCATGTTACTTCAAAACACTGTATCTATAGATACGGTATGACAAAACACTGTTTCTATAGATACAGTGTTTTGTCATACCACGGCAGAACGGCCGTTTTAGCTGAAATCTCTTTAAGTCCTAGGATATAATTTATACTACATTCTCGGCTGTATGTCCTGAAAATAGTTACCACAGATATTAGGACTTCTCGTGTTTACTTTTTGAAAAAAATATTCCATTGGTTGATTGATGGATTTCAGATTTCTTTGTTTATAAGTTTACAACTGTATCGAGCGTGTACTATACACGCTTCATACAGTAAACAAGTGTACAATAGTAGTTTCAACATATAACAATTTACCAGGCTGTCTTAAAACCCTATTTAGAGGCTAAAAAATTCACCTATGCCGGGATTCGAACCCGCAACCGCTGGCTATCCGTGCCAGCGCTCTTCCAATTGAGCTAATGGGCGACTCACCGGCATCAGTGAAATTTCGAACCTCTTTACACTATTCTCTGTATTACGTACAGGCAGCGACATCTAGCTTAAGTAAATTGCATCACTTACAGCCCCGACTACCTACTTTGCAGTTAGGTTTATACATCGGAATGATATCACCCCGCATGATCATACTATTTTTATTTTTAATGCACTGACCCGTGCTAATGACAATTTTAAAGGCTGTCTTACCGACAAAAAACATAATACTTACTTAAAAGTTAGGGCTATTTAGATACTAGGATATTAATGAGAATTAATAATAAGTGTATCTATGTGCTTCCTGTTCGAGGTACATTTTTGTCTTTATCATATTTAACCTATACATTAAGGGACAGACAGGACAGGTTTATGATTTGTACCTATCACTCTAATTATTTATTTTTTATTTGATTTTGTTATTTTAAAAACCTATTTAGAGGCTAAAAATTTCACACATGCCGGTATTCGAACCCGCGACCTCTGGCTATCCGTGCCGTGCTATCCTGGCACGGATAGCCAGAGGTCGCAGGTTCAAATCCCGGCATGGGTGGAATTTTTAGCCTCTACATAGGTTTTTAAAATTGCCCTTAGCACGGGTTAGTGCATTAAAAATAAAAATAGTATAATGATTTTGTTGCCATGCCGTGTGGTGTCGGCCTAGAGAATAGCACCAACCCAATTCTTCCCGCGGGTGTCGTAAAAGGCGACTAAGGGACTCAGACCGGGGGGTGGGCAGCAGCGCCCCCTGCAGTATAACTCCACTGAACTGCGATCCCCAACCCGCATGCCCAGCGTGGGGATTATGGGCATTACCCCCTATGGCAGCACAACGCGTGAAATGGCCCCCAGTTCCCGGCCGCCCCGCTATTCCTGGCCAAGGCAGCGGCCATGGTAACAGCGGGGCAGGGGGTGCTAAGAATCACCGGGCTACCTCAGGCTGCCACAACCAACAGACCCTGGCAACGTTTAACGGACGCACTCTGAGGCTTGACCATCATCTAGCGCAGTTGGAAGTGGAGTTAGAGAACATTAAATGGCATGTTCTAGGGCTATGTGAAGTCCGTAGAGAGGGGGAGGACACCGTAACCCTGTACTCGGGCCATCTTCTCTACTTTCGCGAGGGTGATAAAATATCCCAGGGTGGCGTAGGTTTCCTTGTCAATAAGGCCCTCACTAACAACGTTGAAGAAATTTCCAGTGTGTCGACCAGGGTAGCATACCTGATCCTTCGGCTGTCTAAACGTTACAGCATGAAGATCATTCAGGTTTATGCACCGACCTCGACACACTCGGATGATGAAGTGGAGGATATGTACGAAGACATATCCAAAGCCTTACATGACACCACGAAGGCTCACTTCAACGTTGTTATGGGGGACTTTAACGACAAGGTGGGAACCAGAGTGGCAACGAGTCCCGAATAGGTCCACATGGCTATGGAGTGAGGAATCATAGGGGGCAAATGCTCGTCAACTTCCTTGAGAAAGAGGAGTTATTTTTGATGAACTCTTTCTTCAAGAAACAGCCTCAAAGGAAGTGGACATGGCAAAGCCCCGACACTGTGACTAAAAATGAGATCGACTTCATTATGACGGATAGCAAGCACATATTCAGAGATGTCTCTGTGATCAACAGGTTTAATACCTGATCCGATCACCGACTTCTCCGAGGCTCTCTGAATATCAACTTGAAGCTTGAAAGAACCCGTCTTATGAAGTCCACGCTTCGACCTAACCCACTCCAAATCATGGCGGGCACCGAGAAGTTCCAGCAGCTACTCGGGGACAGACTTGTTGCCTTGGAGCCCACCGACGACGCTGACGAGACCTTACAGAATTTGGTCGAAACTCTGAGGGACGAGGGCATCAAGTTCTGCAAAACTCAGTGGACTGGTAAGAAGTCCAAACTCTCGGCTAAGACTCTCGGGTTGCTGACAAAAAGACGGGAAACCACCCAAGCAACTTCATCTGAGCGGTCAAACCTGAACAGGCAAATTGCGAAGATGGTACGGCGCGACCTTCGGAGCTCCAACATACGCCTCATTGAAGAGGCAATAGAGCAAAACCAAGGGTCCAAAGTATTCACTCAGCAGCTTGGCAGGAGCCACCTGACGAAGCTAAGAACGCACGACGGGAGGACCGTATTGTCGAAGCCGGAAATCTCCGCCGAGATAGAGGACTTCTATGGCCGATTATACGCTGCACATGCCCCTTATTCCCAACGAGACGACCTCGATTCCAGAGCCACCCTGACACGCCACTACACCGACGAACTGCCTGACGTCAGTCAAGACGAGATCGTGTTAGCCTTCTGAGACAGCTTAAAAATGGAAAAGCCCCCGGTGAGGACGGAATAACATCAGAGCTCTTGAAAGCTGGAGGAGCCCCTGTTATTCAGGAACTACAAAAGCTCTTCAACGCCGTCCTTAACAGTGGGAGAACTCCAAAGGCGTGGAACAGGAGTTTGGTGGTGCTCTTTTTTAAGAAGGGTGACAAAACTCTCCTTAAAAATTATAGACCCATCTCGCTCGCAGATTATACAGAAGTGCGAAGAGTATAATCAGCCCCTGTGTCTGGCCTTTGTGGACTATGAGAAGGTCTTTGATTCTGTCGAAACCTGGGCTGTTCTGGAATCCTTACAGCGATGCCAAGTAGACTATCGTTATATCGTGGTGTTGAGATGTGTGTACGAAGCCGCCACAATGAGTGTTCAAGTACAGGGCCAGCAGTCTAAACCTATCCAACTGCGCAGAGGAGTAAGACAGGGGGATGTTATATCCCCGAAACTGTTCACAAGCGCGTTGGAAGATACGTTTAAGACGCTGGACTGGAAAGGAAAGGGCATTAACATAAACGGCGACCACATCTCACACCTGCGATTCGCAGATGACATAGTCTTAATGGCGGAGTCGCTAGAGGAGCTGAACCAGATGTTGACCGACCTAGCTTCAGCCTCGCGACGTATCGGTCTTGGCATGAATTTGGATAAAACCAAAATCATGATCAACGGCCACATTGATCCGAGACCGGTTGTCGTACATGTTCACCTTCTCGAAATCGTTTCCGAATACATTTACCTCGGGCAGATTTTGCAGTTAGGTAAAAACAATTTCGAGAGGGCGGCCAAGAGGAGGATCCAGCTGGGCTGGGCAGCGTTTGGGAAGCTACGCCGAGTTTTCTCGTCATCCATACCGCAATGCTTGAAAACGAAAGTTTTTAATCAGTGCGTCCTACCTGTCATGACCTACGGAGCCGAGACATGGACACTCACGAAAGGGCTGGTCCACCAGTTCAAAGTCGCTCAGCGAGCTATGGAGAGAGCTATGCTCGGAGTTTCTCTGAAGGATAGGATTCGTAACGAATGCATCCGACAGAGAACCAAAGTTATCGACATAGCTCAGAGAATTAGCAAGCTGAAGTGGCAGTGGGCTTGCCATATCTCGCGAAGAACCGACAACCGTTGGAGCAAACGTGTCCTTGAGTGGAGACCGCGACTCGGCAAACGTAGTGTGGGACGCCCTCCGACTAGGTGGGATGACGATCTGCGAAAAACTGCAGGCAGATGCTGGATGCGGCAAGCTGAAGACAGGGCGCTATGGCGCTCATTAGGGGAGGGCTATGTCCAGCAGTGGACTAGTATAGCCTGACGATGAATGATTTTGTTATTTTACTTAATGTAGGTATGTCTTTCTTTTCATCCTCTTGTGGAATTTTATTGTAATTAATGTAAGTTTAATGTCCTATTAAAAAGCACAACAGCTTACCTGTTGACCCTAAAATACAAAATAAAAGAAGAAGAAATGATATAGTAGCAACAACACCGACAACACGAACTAAATTTGCTAGTATGCAGCACACCGCGCAGTCATGTTTTATATACAATAAGATAAATAAGAATATTAAAATTTACGATTAAACTTATTATGAATGTAATAAAAATATTATACAATGGTTAAATAGCTTAAATTATAACGAGACAGAAAAACTAATAGAGCAAGTAAAATAATATTAAACACATACATACGTATACAAACACGCACATAAATACACACACACACACGCACACCCACTTACACACACACACCCACCCTTACACTCACTCACACACATAGTTGGCTAAGTTAATTTCTATTTATTTTTTCTTACGTAATATCATCTCAAACTAAACTAGATTAATGCTATGGAAGAGCGGAGCCACCTAGTACTATTGTATGCTTAAAAGGTGACTACAATTACTATGTAGCGAAAAATAATGAAGATAAAGATTTTTGTATTTTGTATTTGTTGTATTTTGTGTATGTTTATAATAAATTGCTTTATGTCTAATATGTTATTGTTTATGTAAGTATATTATTATTAAGTATGTATGTCAATATTCATATTTGCACAAACTACCCGTCTTACTTTTCCTTCAGCAACTCTCCATTGTTGCGGACCTTTTTATTAATATCATTTTTTCTACTGTCACATAACGTGTCAACGGCATTGTCGCGTACCTTTTTCTGCCTACATTCTTCATTAAATCTAATATTAGCATTTTCCTTAGTTTTTCTCCAGTTCTCTCATACAGTCCACCCGTAGCTAACACTCCATCGTGGGTTGTCTGGAAGAAATTGCTCTAAGCAATAAGGCCGCCAATTGTACTGTATCTTTGTGATAATTTTTTGTTTGTTTTTTCCTGGTGTACAATAAAGAATATTGTTATCTAATCTTACTCAAAAGTAGTATAATATACACAAAGTTAATATATCATTTGTTAACGCCAGAGGTTGCATACATGTACCTTCTTTTATTTTTTTCTTATTGTTAATCTGTCTACGTCTCGCTTGTCATATTGGTCAGATTATTCTCGCTTCTCCTTCTCACTGACCGTGCACGAAACTATACATATTTTATCACGCCTAAAATTACAAGAAAATAGATTAATCTAATATCGAGCGGCCGTTCTTAGGGAATTAATTAGTTATCAACCCTTGTATGTCCCCACTGCTGGGGCACGGGTCTCTTCCTGCATCGCAGGAAGGTTAGGCCATACTCCACCACGGGGGCCAAGTCCGGGTTGGTGGAGGATTGTAAGACAGTGGCGGGCCTTACTGTCAGATGTTATCAAGCCGCCCATAAGGCCTCTGACATGGCTTAACGACTGCCATTATATGACAGCCGGCACCAACGGCTTTAAGTGCCTTGCGAAGCACGGAAGCGCTCGGAAAAATGCCACTAGCGGTAGTCACGGGACTCTCACCCATCCCGTACCTGACCGCGCCTGTTGTTGCTTAACCAAGTGATTGATTCCAATCACTCGGTTCGCCTAGGCCACGAGCACTTCATTAATTAATTAATCATTCAATTAATTAGTGCCAACAAATAATTTTATGTGCGTCACACGGTGAGTCAAGCTCCCGTTGTTTCCATCGCCGTCGCCGCCCCGAATTTGGTAAGCCGAATTACGTTTTTTTCTGAACCACCCCTATCCTTATCATCATTTATTCCATTGCTGGCGCTAGTTGACGCCCCTAAGCACGTTAAGGCTTTCAAATCATCCAAAATGCATGATATATACTTACTACACTATGTATCTATTATATTGTATTATCACAACAAAACATCGGCGAAAGAGGGAAAAGTTTTTCACTCTTCACGCTTTCCCCGAGGAGGAACTTTGCGGATCTTGATCCTATTGTTCGCAGTTTAGGCAAGAATTTAACTCCACTGTTATACAGCGGCTTTGACTTGTCTTAAGAGTATTTTAATGGTATCGATCGACCATCTATGATATAAGTCTATTTTGATAAACACGCAATGCGTCATTTCGCTCGATTATAGGGTGTAAAAAAATTCCCAAATACGCAAAGATAGAAAGAGAGGAAGAGAGAGAGAGAGTATAGCCTCAATCACTACGAGTGCCTACGCTCATTGGCGATTTAAATTTCAAAAACCTATTGAGAGGCTAAAAATTCCACCCATGCCGGGATCCGAACCCGCGACCTCTAGCTATCCGTGCACGTGTAACCTATTTAGAGGCTAAAAAATTCACCCATGTCGGGACTCGAACCCGCAACGTCTCGAGCCAGCATTCTACCGACTGAGCCGCGAAATTTCGAACCTCTTTACAATATTCTCTGTATTATTTACAGGCACCGGGTTCGAGTCCCGGCATGGGTGGAATTTTTAGCCTCCAAATAGGTTTTTAAAATTGTCCTTAGCACGGGTTAGTACAACAAAAAGAATATAAAGATACACAGTAGAAATGCCGGCCTAGGTTCGTCTAGTCATCAAATCCAACGCTCAATTCAGGCCTTTGAGCGAGATCCCAAAACTTTATGATGCTGATACTTCAGAGCTCCATCTACTGCCGCAGAACCCTTTACGCGATGGCATTCAGTTTCAACTGTTTTGCCGACTGAAAATATTTTTGTGCAAAGCGGCTTACACACACAAGCGAGGTCTGAGTCCTCGGAGCGAATTGTGAAATCCCAAATTCAGTAAAACGGTGTGTGGCTTATAGGAGAGAGAGAGAGAGAGAGAGAGGCATTTATTTGAAGCCACAAAGATACAATACACATAACACAATGTAACACGATATTAAAATAATACAGACAAATAAGAAAAGAAGTAAGTGTAAGTGATGCAATTTACTTAAGCCAGATGTCGCTGCCAGTACGTAATACAGAGAATAGTGTAAAGAGGTTCGAAATTTCACTGATGCCGGTGAGTCGCCCACTAGCTCAGTTGGAAAGAGCGCTGGCACGGACAGCCAGAGGTCGCAGGTTCGAATCCCGGCATGGGTGGAATTTTAGCCTCTAAATAGGTTTTTAAGAAAAGAAAGAACAAAGAAAAATATTATAAAACAAAGAATAGGATATAAAACAAACATTTACAATTTAGAAGGGCATTGTAGCTCTATCATAGGGATACAAATGGAGTTGAATTGAGCAGGTGAGACTGCTAAAACAGTTTTTTTAATTATGACAGGTTACACTTGACCCCAGTCACGCCTGATGGTAAGCGAAGACGGGGTCTACGATGTTACGTGATTACCTGTTAAATGCCGGGTATTTTATAATAACTTTCACACAACACAATCACTTGACTTGGTTCTAAACTACAGTCTATTTATTCTTACTTGTCCAATTTAGTGAACAAGATTCTACCCGTAAACTGTAACTTTTTAGTCCAAAACTGCCATATTTCCATAAATGAAGTAACCTGGAACACTCTTTTAGATAGCACGCTGCCAATTTTATAAACATAGTTCACGATAGTGCATGAATTTACGAGAAAATGTCTAGTTTAGGCATCTAATCTCAATTTTAAGGTTAGAATCTTGTTTACTAAATTGGACAAGTAAGAATAAATAGACTGTAGGATACGCTGTATTGTAACCAGAGAAGAACATCACAACCATGAAAATACACCAAAGCCAAATCTCTTCCCATTTTTAAGCCTATGTTAAAGGAGTTCTATCTCACTGCTACACTGTAGTACTGTTATTATTTAATTTTGTAATATTGTCCTGCTGTTGTCGTGTTCTACTTATGTCCTTTGAATGTGTATATTTTATTAAATCTACTCCCTTCTCTAATGTATTAGTCCAGTTCATCCAAAGGTTGTCTGGAAGAGATCACTTTTAATGATAAGGCCGCCATCTGTACTCTTAGGTTAAGAAATATCTGTGTCATTTCTATTTCTATGTACAATAAAGTGTTCTCTATCTCTATCTATCTACACCTAGACTAAGGCCGTTTTTACAAAAGTACGGCGCCCCCAGTGGGAATAGAATCCACGACCTCTGCCTTGGTGACAAAGCACCTTAACGGCTAGACCAACAGTTATTAGTATAATTATAAAAAAGCAGCGTTTTAAAATAACAGGTAGGGCCCGTTTGCTATGTCGTGTCGGCCTAGAGAATAGCACCAACCCAATTCAAATAAACGCGAGTGCGAGTTGTACTGATCCAAAGTATCTGAGTAATGGCTACTTTTCTCCACTCAACAATACATAAATTAATTGCACACGACACGCAGTTACAGAGTTACGGCCCTCGTCGAGGCGACATGTATTCGTAGCATGCACTTAAGCGCGCGTGGCCTAGGCGAACCGAGTGATTGGAATCAATCACTTGAGTTAAGCTACAACAGGCGTGGTCAGGTGCAGGATGGGACCGTCCCGTGACTACCGCTAGTGGCATTTTTCTGAGCGCTTCCGTGCTTCGCAAGGTACGCTAAGCCGTTGGTGCCGACCGTCATGTAATGGCAGTCGTTAAGCCATGTCAGTGGCCTTATGGGCGGCTTGATAACTTCTGACAGTAAGGCCCGCCACTGTCTTACAATCGTCCACCAACCCGGACTTGGCCAGCGACGTGGAGTCTGGCCTAACCTTCCTGCGGTGCAGAAAGAGACCCGAGCCCCAGCAGTGGGGAGATACAAGGGTTGATGACGTATCTTTAGCAATTGACCTCCTACTACCGAACTGAAACACGTTTCACGTCAAAAGTGAAAGGGATCGGTGCACGTTGCCATTGCTAACCGCGCCATTTTTAGTTACCAATATAACTGTGGCTTTCAAACCACCCATTAAACGAGGTGCTAGTACGTAACTTCTCCATTGTATGTACGCGTAAATAATAACTTTGTGTAAGCATGCCATCCTCTTTGAGAATTCTCGAATTATACATTAGAGCATATCGCCCTCCCGAGGCTGCGGAAGAATATTGCGACAATCATGACGTCATTACGTAGCCAAATGGCTGCTGTAGATGACGGCATCAAGGGTACTGTGGAGCTCACGATTAGCTACCGCTCTTCGTGCAAAAATAGCTTTTGTGTCGTCAGTACTAAGGGCTGGTCTCCTACAACTATTAGTGTTGGGAAGTCGCTGTCGAGAGACGCGCGGGAAGAAATTCTATAACGATTTAGGATTATCGCAGCATTGGCGGGAGAAAGTGCATGGTATTGGAAGCAAGGTAAATGTGTATGTAATAAGTGATGAAAAATGGTAGAATATTTTGTTTTTCTTTATTGTTAACGCAGTAATAAATAAATATACCTGAAAACTTTATGCTAATAGAATTATCTTCTGCTGTGTGGTGTCGGTCTAGAAAATAGCACCAACCCAAATTCTTCCCGCGGGTGTCGTACAAGGCGACTAAGGGACACAAACCGGGGGGTGGGCAGCAGCGCCCCCTGCAGTACAATTCCACCGAACTGCGATCCCCAACCCGCATGTCCAGCGTGGGGATTATGGGCATTACTCCCCAATGATGGCACGACCCTGCGCTATGGCGCTCACTAGGGGAGGGCAATGTCCAGTAGTGGACTAATATAGCCTGAAGAAGAAGAAAAAGGATTATCTTCTAGCTAACATTGTTTAGTGCGGATTTATTTGAGTAGCTTTTATACATCCTCCGTCAAGAGGTGAGGTATGTGAATACCTCAGATACTCCATTACCTCACGATGTTTTCCTTCGCGTTTACTGAGAATAAAGTTATTAAGTTAAATTGCATACAAATCAACACAGTAACAGAGTAATTTTAAAGATAATTATATACGTATCGTTACGCATATATCCGAGAGAGGTAGGCAGAGACTACGGATAGTCACTTGCTAAGATCCTGCCGACCCACTTTCGCTATATCGACATTAATAAGTCGCAGCCCGCGCGCAGTTTTCAGTATTTGTGAAATTTCTGTTACGGCGATATCACATGGTTTAATTTTGCTTTCAATTTAATTGTTTCAATCCCATTGAGTCGTCAGGCGATATTACACGGTTCAATTTCTGTTCAATTTAGCTTTCAATTGCAATGCTTCAAACGCGACAGGCAATAATACACGGTTCTATTTCCGTTCAAAATAGCTGTCAATTACATTACTTCAATCGCATTGAGACGTCCGGTTATATTACACGGTTCAATTTCGGTTTAACATTGCCGTCAATTGCATTGCTGCAATCGCATTGAGACGTCCGGTGATCGTATTACACGGTTCAATTTTGCTTTCAATTGCATTGAGACGTCAGGCGATATCATACTGTTCAATTACGGTTCAATATTGCTATAAATTTCATTGCTTCAATCGCATTGAGACATTAGGCAATATTACGCCGTTCGATTTTGGTTCAATCTTATTTTTATTGCTTAAATTTTTCTTCTTCATGCATTGCGTGATTCGACGATCATTTTCAATGTGATTGGCGTTCAAATGACTGCTATGTAAATAGGTAAATTCGTTCAACGTTTAATGATTTCGAATGGAATTGCTTCAATGTCATAAAACGTGTGTCATTTTCCGCTTAGATATTTTCCTGAGAATAAAAACAACAACGAGTTAATAAACAAATCTGAAAACAGTATTTTATTGATAATAAAACCCCTGCCAATAAATAAAGGTGTAAAAATCTCAATTTTATATTTCAGATGCAGAAGTTCCCTTCTAAACATTCGAAAAATAAAATTTACGACTGCGACATTATTGACGACGCATACTTTTACCGGCGTAACTTTTTTACACCATTCCTTCTTACGCGAGTGCGGTGTAGCCTAAAAGGAGGGTAATGTATTGGGCACGTACGTATATATGTACGTAAATAGCACGTTAATAAGATTTCAACCGATTAGTCGAGTTTTTGTGAGTGTCATGCATAACTCAAAAGCTATATGGAATTGACATAAACTCAATAAACGAAATCACTAAAAAGACCAAAATAAATTTGTTAATGGGTGAAAGTTGGATTAAAAACGATTCAAAACAGAATGAAATTACTCATAGGTATGAAATAAAAACCAATCTGAATAATGAAGTGAAAGAACTGGAAAAAAGTAACAAACAACCCAACCGCTGAGCATTTAACTAAGTTTAGCTTAACTAAGTGGTGTTTCTTTTGAAATTGGGAAATTTGAAAGCATAGCCCCTTATTGAATTTGGTCCTAAATCAATATTTAAATTAAGATATGCAATTAACACGTCACGTTATTTTATATTTCTATAAATAAGCTTCAGTTAGATTCGTCAAAAGAACATCGATTAAATAAGGATAAACTATCCCATTTACTTCTGTTTGCTTACATAGTCCAACATTTCTATTGACGGCCAATTTACTAAGCAGGCTGCGTAGGTACCAATTAGGGACCAACCTAGGTACCTCGCATTAAGTTGCGATGTTTAATATTGCTTAAGTCATAAGTCCGGCGTTTTGTACACTTGTTCAAGTGCAATGCAATACAAGTTTAATAAATAATAATTATATGTATCAAAAAGTAATAATAATTATTATTAATATCGCACCATAAAATCGTACAATGCGGCGAACTTAATGCCATAAGCATATTCTACCAGTCAACCGCAGGAGTTAGTTGGCAGGCGTCCAAAAAAAAAGGAAAAAGAAAAACAATGTAGTAAAATAGTGTATTATGCCTCAAACACATATTTTTCTCCAATTTAATGTCTATAATCCGAACATCAATAATTTATTTAATGAATTTTTGCAACCCCTCTTTAGATATTTATCATCATCACAAACCCATTATGTCCCCACCGTGGGGCATGGGTCGCTTCCCTGAGGAAGGTATAGGCCATACTCCACCGCAGGAGCCAGGTCCGGATTGGTGGAGTGTTGCAAGACTATAGTGGCTGGTCTTACTATCAGAAGTTTTCAAGCCGCCTTAAGGCGGCTATTTACATTAATAATTATATATTAATATTAATGTATATTTTATGTTAAATAGGTATATTTTAAATTAATGTGTAATATTTTATTGCATCGTAATTATATGCGTAGATAATTTTGGTAGGTACTCTATCTTCCCGCACTAATTTTAAGTTGACTTGATCTGTTTCAATTAGATTTCATTTAATTTTGTTCTAAATAATGGTTTAGTTTAGAATTTTCAATTTAATATAGATAGAAAACACTTTATTGCAGATCCAGAAAAATAAAAATTTATACGATTTAATTAGTTAAATTACAATTAATTTGTCTGTCTTAACTAGTCTAATTACTAATTATTACTGTAAACTTCATTTATCTTATCCATATCAAGATAGTCTACATAAGAATCTTACTGTAACGTTTGTAACCTAAATAAATAGAAAATATATATTTTACCATTTACCCCCGAAAACCGCGCAAAAGGTTAAAGGTTGTACTACACCCACCCACAAGCCAGCCTGACTTAACTGCCCACTATTCTTCGCACAAAAAAACTCTTAGAACAATGTGTCGCCTCACGGAAGCTATTCCAGCGCAATTTCGCTGCACAAACAACGACGTGCGCGTGGCGCGCGTTTTCTCATGTAGTGTGACCGGGGCTTTATAGCTGCGTTAAAAGGAGCTGAAAAATGGCGCAGAAGATTCATCGTGTTAGGATATGTTTCCTCTACCAAGAATACAGTAAAAGTGAGCCAGGTCATGGTTCTGACTTTCCCAACAATTCGATGCACCTCGCCATACTTTGTCGCAGGGATGTCAACATAACGAACGGTTATACTCTTTTTTGATGCACTAACCCGTGCTAAGGACAACTTTCCAAAAACCTATTTAGAGGCTGAAAATTCAACCCATGCCGGGATTCGAGCCCGCGACCTCTGGCTATCCGTGCCAGCGCTCTTTTCAACTGAGCTTATGGGTGACTCACCGGCATCAGTGAAATTTCGAACCTCTTTACAATATTCACTGTTTTACGTACAGGCAGCGACATCTGGCTGAAGTAATTTGCATCACTTCAGCCAGATGTCGTCTATCGTGATGCATCTATCGTACATCTATCTACCGGCGCAAATTACTTCAGCCAGATGTCGCTGCCTGTACGTAATACAGTGAATATTGTAAAGAGGTTCGAAATTACACTGATTTCTGAGTAGTTTCGTGAGTCGCCCATTAGCTCAGTTGGAAAGAGCGCTGGCACGGATAGCCAGAGGTCGTGGGTTCGAATCCCGGCATGGGTGGAATTTTCAGCCTCTAAATAGGTTTTTCAAAAATAACGAACGGTTACTATTTAATAGTGACAAATTCCGATTTTATAGGGACGATGACACTATTACGAGTATAACTTAGGCTAGCTGGTAAATAATGGTAAGTAGCATTAAGCTCGCCTATGTGCAAATTTTTATGCAATAAAGAATTTTTAATAATAATAATTTTATTGAATACTTTTAATATCGTGACATTGACTATTAACCAACAAAGCAATCGGGGAAACAATACCAATGCAAACCAATGCCAAAATGATCGACTGTAACCCTGTTTTCAGAAAAATTGCTCAAAATCACGACAATCGTTCATTTGTATCCTGTACCCGATTTAATATCAATAAAATTCAAAGTCCTGCCCTCCTATTACGTAGCACACCACTCTATCGAGTGAAGAATTTAGACGACTCCTAAGTGTCAAAAAAGGTATGCATTTGACAGCCGGAGTAGCTTAAAAAAAAGTAAAATCAACGTCACTCGACTCAGTGGACACTTACGTAATAATGCCCCTGATTGACTGACTTATTCATCAACGCCCAGCCCAAACCATTGGACCTAGGAAGCTGAAATTTTGCACAGAGGGTCTATATATAATGTAGGCAAGGAATAAGAGTTTATTCGGATTTTTTAAAATTTACCCCTTAAGGGGGCGAAAAGGGTTCCCAAAATTTGTATGGGAGGTATAAAGAATGTTGTCTCATTTTCTTAAAACTTAAAATAAATACTCTTCGACACAATTGATTGAACACGTGTTTCGCCGTTTTTCTAAATTCAACCCTTAAGGGAGTGAACGGGATTGCGAAAAAAGTCCACGCGGATAGAGTCGCAGGCAAAAACTAGTTTTTTATGTAGCCTATAAACGTCCCCTAATGACCACGCGTGCTCACCGCAAGTTTGCGATTTCAAGCGCTGGGGTATTTGAACACTTTAAACTAGAGGTTTTCTCGGTAAACGGACTTCATCTTCGTTCAAATAAAATCACGCCTGCATCGGTGAGGATGATCGGTGGGAAGAGATCAGGGTTTTCCAAATGCCACGGTCCTATTTTTGACATTGCTATTTTATATTGTAGAAATCCTGAAAGAGGATGTAGTGACTAGAATTGAGAAAAGGATGTTGCGTTGGTTTGGACATGTGGAGAGGATGAAGGAAGAAAGACTGACGAAACAAATATATATTGCGAATGTGAGTGGAAGGGTTGGTAAGGGTCGTCCCCGGCGGACATACATCGACCAGATAGGGGATGTATTAGCAAACGGAAAGATAAAAAGTACCCGGAACCGGCGTGCGTTCATGCAACGACTTATGAAAGTTGATGAAGCGAAGGTGATCTGTCAGGATCGTGGCAAGTGGCAGTCCCTGGTCTCTGCTTACCCCTCTGGGATACAGGCATGAGGTTATGCATGTATGTATGTATTTTATATTTTCCATAACACAATCACTAGGTCTGGCCCCAAACTAGGATAACCTGTGCAACCAGATAACCTGTAACCAGGCCAGGACATCGCAAACATCGTAATAACCCAGACTGAGGCCATTTGTACTGACCAGTGGAAATCTAACCCACGACCTCTATTTCGGTAGTCAATCGTGTTAACCGCTAGACCTTTGAGACAGTCAATATAATTTATATTATTATAAGTGGACCTTCTGTATCCTACTATACCCAGTAAGTGTGTAGTGTGAATGGAGCTCTAGAGCTGCGCAAACAGTTGCCAGGATTGAGTGGCATGCTGTTAAGGCGACGTCTCATTTTTCACTCGGGATTCCTTTGGATATTACCTTACTTCGTTCCTTCGCGACTTTTCTAGGACGTGTATAAAAAATATAGCGTAGACTCAGACAAAAGAATCATAATACAATATACTACAAACATAAACTTTCTTTGCCAAAATTTAAGTTGACAGTTATTATCAAGCAGAAGAAGTATTGGCAGGCCAAACAGAAGTTGGATAGATGATATGATAAAAGAATTAGGACCAACATGTTCGAGAAAAACTATCAACAGAGGTGAATGGGAATACTTGGGGGAGGCATTGTAAGCATTGTAAACAATCTATTGAATCCCGGCATGGGTGAAATTTTTAGCCTCTAAATAGGTTTTTAAATTTGTTCCTTAGCACGGGTTAGTGCATTAAAAATAAAAATAGTGTAATCATGTGGGTACAGTGAAATCGTTCCGATGTTAAACCTAACTGCAAAGTAGGTAGTCGGAGCTGTAAGTAATGCAATTTGCTTAAGTCAGATGTCGCTGCCTGTACGTAATACAGAGAAAAGTGTAAAGAGGTTCGAAATTTCACTGATGCCGTGAGTCGCCCATTTGCTCAATTGGTAGAGCGCTGGCACGGATAGCCAGAGGTTTCGGGTTCGAATCCCGGCATGGGTGAAATTTTTAGCCTCTAAATAGGTTTTTAAACAATCTATGCTTAGGCAACGGGTAAAGTATGCCTGTATCATAATTTTAAGTTACCACCTAAATAAATTGTAATTATCATGCTTTAGCAAATAAATATCCTTATTCTCAAGGAAAATAGGCTAAATTACGACCGTGTTTGAGAATTGTTTTAGAGAAATCTGTTTTTTTTTTTAAATAACATAACATTTACATACCAATGTATGTAAATGATATGTTATTTAAAAAAAAATCTGGCCCCACACTAGGATACCCCTGTGTATCCCTGTGGGAACCAGAAAGAACGACATCACAAACATGTAAATATCCAAGGCCTGGGTGTTTTTGTCCCCAGCCGGAGTTCGAACCCGGGACCTCTTGAATCGTAGGCAGATGCGCTACTGCTGCGCCACAGAGGTCATCAAACAACACTTTTAATAATGTGTGGCGAGTTTATTAATGTTAACATGTCAACTCTGCGCGCGCACTACAAACTCCAACATTCCTGCATCGCGCAATCAAAGAGTTTCAATGACATACCATAAATATAACATCCGACTAACAACAGTTGGACCGGCCGTCCCCAGGCATACGATCTGCCTGGCGGGAAATTTCCCTTTATAGTGGAAGAGCACGATCACCCGCTCTTCCTTAAATGAATTATGATGATAACCAATAAGGATGCAGTGACTCCCCCTTAAACGCATGTGAGTAGGTGCACTCATCCTGCTTGAGCGGAACACGGGATTATACTTAGAGTGCTCCGCTCGTATAGTGGACTACACTGTCGAGTGCCACTCTCCATTCGATTCTCGCACTTATGCCGATTGCATAGGAGCTACAGTGGGCTAGTGTTGTGAACTACGTTTAGTGTGATGTACTTGCAAGGCCCACACATCACTTTGTTCTTGGAGAAACCTTCGATTGGCCATTGATGCAGTATTTGTATGCCAAGTCACGGTCAGGATTACGTTCGCGTCAGATTTGTATCAAATATAGATAACTTAACATATCATTTTTTTTACATCCAAGCACATACATTGCTTCTGGCCCCACACTATGATACCCTGTGTCGTGGGAACCAGAAACAACGACATCACAAACATGTAAACATCCAAGACCTGGGCTTTTTTTGTCCCCAGCCGGGATTCGAACCCGGGACCTCTTGCATGGTAGGCAGACGCGCTACCGCTACGCCACAGAGGTCGTCTTGATGAGACATTTAGGAGTAGGTATTTGTGGGGCCGAAAGTATGACCTTGGCAGCCGAAACTCGAGATAGCCAATAGACTGAGGTCTTGTCCACCTAAAAGTAGTTATTGCGATATGAAATAAAAGTTTTGTATTTTTACGTGATAACACTGTGAAACAAATAGTTCTATGTACGTAGTGGTAAAATGGTAAAATTAAACATTATGTTATGTTTAACCTCACGCCTCTATCCCAAAGGGTAGGCAGAGACCACGGACTGCCAATTGCCATGATCGTGACAGATCACCTTCGCTTCATCAACGTTATTTAGTCGTAGCACGACCCTCCTTTTGTCTTTTGTCCTCTTGTGTGTAGGTTAGTACTTTCCTTGTCTTATGTAGAACTTTATTATAAGATATATATATGTATGTTTATAATAAATTATAAGTTTATATAAGTAACGGTATGTAAGTGTATTATTATTAAGTATAAGTATGTATCAATATTCAAATTTGCACTGGCTACCCGTCTTTCTAATTTCCTTCAGCAACTTTCCATCGTAAGGTTGTCTGGAAGAAATTGCTTTTAGCAATAAGTCCGCCAATTGTACTATGTATATTTGCAATTGTTTTGTGTTTGTTGTTTTTCCAGTGTACAATAAAGAATATTCTTATCTTCTTATCTTATCTTACTTTTAAATTCTCGGTTAACCTTATAACCGAGATGTTACAGTGAAGATGATGAATAGAATACCCCTCTGTGGACATAAACGCTCAGGGATGCTTTCATTAAGTAATAAAACTTTTCAACAATCATATTCCTCCACTTTCGAAAAAGTTGAAATTACTTCACAGCCATTGGAATCCAAAATCTTCCCTCGAAGTCGCGCGGCGCATTACGGCGATAAGACAAAATTTGATTGCACGATTTTCCCTGGAGGTTAATTAAATTAAATTTCGATAATAGAAAAAGTTTTCGCGCTAAGTCCTCGGAAAGTATGCTGTGCTGAGACTGAAGGTGTATACGAAGTGGACTTTCTCGTTTACAACCCTAATGGTACGATAGCCGAAGTACTATTTTATTCGTGATGTCCTATTTCTGGGACGCCAGGGCTTACGAGGATAGAATATAATCAAAGTAGTATTTCTTCATGACTCACGATGCTAATACATGTCTATTTATTCTTACTTGTCCAATTTAGTAAACAAGATTCTACCCTTAAACTGTGACTTTTTAGTCCAAAACTGCTATATTTCCATAAATGAAGTAACCTGGAACACTCTCTTGGATAACACGCTGCCAATTTTATAAACCTAGTTCATGAATTTGCGAGAATATGTCTCGTTTAGGCATCTAATCTCAATTTTAAGGTTAGAATCTTGTTTACTAAATTGGACAAGTAAGAATAAATAGACTGTACTTGCATAGGGTAGACCGGGGACAATAGCACCACGGGCCAGGAGTACCATCGTTAATATTTTGAAGACGAACACGATATAAGCTTATGTGAGTGTATAGGTATGTGCCCGGAGCGTATCTCGGTAGGTATGTACCTGCTCACCAATCCACGTCGAGCCACGGTGTGAAACGGACGAATTGTTGGTCAAAATTTGTTTTCGCGCGCTCAAGGTAAATATTTGGTCAATATTGTATACTCTATAGCTTCATTCATTAGGAAATAGTTTGGCTTTGGTTACAAGTTGAGATAATTATGTTTGTTATTATTACCTTTAAGATATCGTTTGAATAATGTTGTTTCTGATACCTAAGGCTGATTATGACCAAATTACTGTTTATGCATTAGCATTTAAAATAAATAAAAAATTTCAAATTTTTATTCTTAAGTAAATATGGGTTTTATTTACTTCTGAAGTTGTGGTACAATTGACCCAGGCTGGTAGTCATTTGTACCAGAAGAGTGTGTAGAGTATTAATGTAGACAGTGCTATGTTTATCCAGTTTTACTAAAAAACGAGTAGATTATGAGCTTCAAGCGGTTATATCAAAACTGTTACGATTGTCCCCGGTCTACCCTATTAAACTGGTCTAATCGCGATAATTTATTAGGTAAAACGTAATTACTTAAATTCCTGCCATTTCGGCAGCGTTGCAGTTGCCGTGGTCATGGGTAGACTGAAGTGGCGAGTGCAGTCAATTATTGAAGTGAGGGTAGGTGGTCTACACGCACTAAAGCCGCGTTTTCACGTTCTTAGTACGCTCGGACAGAGTGCGCCATCCGACTAAACTAATGCTTCTGCTTGAACGGTTTTTCGTGACTACACCAAAATAGCCAATCAGAAGCATTAGTTTACTCGGATGGCGCACTCGGACAGAGCGCACTAAGACCGTGGAAACCTGGTTTAAGTCACTTTTAGTTTTTCGCAGTGGGCCGAGATACTATTCTGGATTTGATACATGGGTGTGCGAAAGGGACTATTGGCCGAATACTGCCGCAAAGATATAAGGCGTAATGTGTATCGCAAATAGCGGAAACCGCATATCAGTAGACATCCGAGACATGACAGTGATATTGAGACACACAATTGTACGACAAAATCCAGTAGATATTTCGTTTATGCACACAGATCTTTATGTTAAATGTAACATAATCATGGCGCAGTGTCATTTTTTGTATTTGAAATTCCTATATCTTACGAAAAGTGTGTACCCAGCTTTAGCAGCAAGTAGTTCAGCGCAACCGATTCTCTGAAGTGTTTTCTTAATTTTTTGTAATAGCCTAGTGAAACGCTCGTGGCCTAGTCGAACCAAGTGATTGGAAACAATCATTTGAGTTAAGCAACAACAGGCGCGGTCAGGTACAGGATGGGGTGACCGTCCCGTGACTACAGCTAGTGGCATTTTGTCCGACCGTTTTCATGCTTTGCAAGGCACGTTCAGCCGTTGGTGCCGGCTGTCATGTAATGGCAGTCGTTAAACCATATCAGAGGGCTTATGGGCAGCTTTATAGCTATTGACAGTAAGGCCCGTCACTCCCGCCATTGTCTTACAATCCTCCACCAACCCGGACTTGGCCACCATGGTGGAGTATGGTCCAACCTTCCTGCGATACAGAAAAAGACCTGTGCCCCAGCAGTGGGGATAAACAAGGATTGATGTTGAAGAAACAAGTAAGCAGAGAAGAAGAAAACAAAAGTAGAAAAAAAAAGAAATGAATAAAAAACAAGTATAATAGAATATAACCATCAGCCCGGCTGCTGAACTGTAACTACTAAAAATGTGGGACCAACCTAGATAGTTCGCAGTAAATTACATTGTCGAACTTTGGTCCCGCATGCTAAATAATAAATTCTGGTGGTTGGTTTTATTTTTCTTTACATTTATTTATTTTTGTCGTTTTAGTGATTTTGAACATTTTTGTTGGACGTTTTGCAGATTTCATAGTTTTATACTAGACGGGTCTAATAGTAAATATTTATTAGCTAAAATGTAATTATCTTATTTCCCGACATTTCGGCAGTGACACAATTGCCGTGTTCACGACGGGAAATAAGGTAATAATTACGTTATCGTTATCAACCCTTGTATGTCCGCACTGCTGAGGCATGGGTCTCTTCCTGCATCGCAGGAAGGTTAGGCCATACTCCACCACGGGGGCCAAGTCTGGGTTGGTGGAGGATTGTAAGACAGTGGCGGGCCTTACTGTTAGAAGTTATCAAGCCGCCCATAAGGCCTCTGACATAGCTTAACGATTGCCATTGCATGACAGCCAGCTTAACGATTGCCATTGCATGACAGCCGGCACCAACGGCTTAACGTGCCTTGCGAAGCACGGAAACGCTCGGAAAAATGCCACTAGCAGTAGTCACAGGATGATCACCCATCCTGCACCTGAATAATTACGTTTTACTTAATAAATAATCGTGATTAGACGCGTTTAATATATATCTATGTATGAGTATGGCAAATCATTAAAAAATACTAATTTGATTTCAGCCTATGACAGTCGCGCCCACACCAAGGATCGATTGAGATACCATTTCTTGAAATCTGACTCTGACTAGTGGTTAAGGAGTTATGAGGAAACATCTGCGCCGCAGTCGCGTAAAAATGCGACACTTTCGCAAGAGAACACCAAGAAACAGGCAGGCTATAACAGTTTGTAACAATATTACGTCCGATATAAACTTTTAAAGACTTAAGCAGTCGCCGCGTCAAATACTGCGCGGGGACGGCGCGCTAACGGTACGCGCACGGCGCGGAGACGATCATGCGAAATTGCGTCAAAAATATAAAAATATCCCGAAAAAGTAGTCGCCTAGAAGGCGACTATTTTTAACGACTTTTATAAGATGAAGGCTCTTATCTGCATAATTTTATCACTTTTTTTTATTTGCTTCCTAGCTTGATTGAAGTTGATCAAACGTCCATCGAATGAAGTAAAATTATATTATAGTTATCTGAGTTTCATTTAACCCATATAGACCTAGCGTATCGTATGTGGTACAGCAACCTTTTAAAATTATTTTGCCTTACCCACTAATCAATTTAGGTTTTGTTCATTTGTGAGAATTGCACCGTAGTGTTAGCTACACGTTAGTTGTATTTTAAAGACGTTTTGTGCGAGTGATTTTGTGATTACTTACCATATCTTCGAAAAGGTATGTTTCACATTATTTGTCATAAAATATATTATTGTCGGTGTCATTATGAATAATAATAATAATAGGGTTCAAATTTATTTTGTCATTAATATAACTTATATATACATTATTTTTCTAAGTAATACTTAGTCCTCAATTACGTGTACCGTATACGGTAAAGTAGGTCTAAGTGGAAGCAAAATGGGACAAAAAATTACCGTTGTTTTTTTGTCTAAATCTTGTTTTGTTGTTTTAGATCATTGACGCTTCATGATATTGCTAAGCTTTTGAGGAAGATGTTGAAAACAGCAGCCAATGGCAAGATCTAGATATTTTTACTACCGCCTGACACCGCCAACGATGAATAGACTGACGAAGACTCCGTTGATGTATATGCCGTCAACATAAATAACTTGCCTCCGAGTTAGCTTCGAGTCCCAGCAGAGTTTACGGCTTCTGCCTCTTCAGAAGAGTCAGAAACTGAACACCAGTGCGCTCACGATTCTCAACAACCCTTACAAAAACGTGCTATGAATTATAATTGGCGAAAACGAGACATGGTGAAGTGGTTTCTTTAGGCTGTTACTAAAGAAACCACTTCATCATTTTCCACTTGACAGAACTCCTATGGAATAATTTTCTTTCTTCTCTCCTAAAGATGTTTTTGAGTTGCTTACGATGGAAACTAATAGATATTTAGACCGAAACCTTCTTCCAGCTGATGTCAAAATGATGTTCTAACCCCACCTTTTCCACCTATACAACAAGAACATGGGTGGTGTTGACGTATCTGACCAGAACATATTATCATTACGAATCAGCATACGAGGAAAAAAGTAGTTCGTGCCATTGATTCTCACTTACATTGACATGACAGTACAAAACGATTGGTTACTGCAGTGACATAATGGTGAAACCATGGACTTACTAAACTTTCGACGTCGTATTGGGAATACTATCATTGACAGTAATAAACAACGTGAAAAGCCAGGACCTAGTCGGCCTTCCAGTCAGTCTTCCATAACTTACAATGATTGTCTATATGACACTAAAAACCACTATGTGACCAGGCAGGAGAGGAGAACCAGGTATGGGCAATGCTACAAACAATGCCCTACATGATGTGACAAGTGCAATATTTGTGTTCATGTGGAACGTTTCGTCAAGTTTTATACTAAAAACTAACTAAGTCCTACTATGAAAAATCTATGGGTTTTGCTTACGTGTAGTCCTACCGTACCCTATATGGTACGGCCCCCCTGAGCCCCCCTATTCATGGAATATTTGTTTATAGAGTACCTACTTTGCAGTTAGTTTTTACATCGGGGCTGCAAGTGATGCAAATTACTTCAGCCAGATGTCGTTGCCTGTACGTAATACAGAGAATATATTGTAAAGAGGTTCGAAATTTCACTGATGCCGGTAAGTCGCCCATTAGCTCAGTTGGAAAGAGCGCTGGTACGGATAGCCAGAGGTCACGGGTTCGAATCCCGGCATGGGTGGAATTTTTAGCCTCTAAATAGGTTTTTAAACTTTATGTACTTGCTGGGGCAGTTAGAGTAAATTCATTTGTGCATCTGTTTTTTTATGAGAATATACTGTTCTTCATACTCGTCGGCTAAGCGATTCACATAAAATTATTAGCCGCTTACTGCTCTCACAGCGCATTGTCTCTCTCTGAGAGTAGACCTATGCCCTATGCCCTATACCCAGTGGGACGTTTTTAGGTTACATAAAATAACTTAGTTATTTTTATTCCACTAGTAAAATGTGAAAACTGATGATGATCCAATCTGAATAATTAAAAAAAATGTCCCACTGACCGCGCCCGACACGCGTACGTTCCGCTCACCGTGTGATCACTGCTTTACTCCGTGGTCCCAGGATTTAAAATACAGGAATTACTGGTGTAGAATAATCAGATTCCTTCGCTAGCTACAGAATGAGGTCGTGTTCATTACCATGGATAGGTCTTATGCAAGGATGTAAGTATTGTACTTATAATCAAATCAGTTACACTCAAATTTCGACTGATAAATACCGGCATTTCAACACGTTGTTTAAATTTAATTGGAAATTTCATTTAATGACTGCCTTGTTGATCTACCGGTATCACGTTTAATTATCATGCTGAAGGTCGTGGGTTTGACCCCACGCCGTACAATTGACACATCTTTGCTGTGCGATAGGTCGACTAAGCTGTCAGGGTATTATAGGTGCTGGATAAGCCTACTTTATTTAAAATCTAAATTTAAATACACATACGTATATAAAACGAAGCGCTCGTGACCTAGGCGAACCGAGTGATTGGAATCAGTCACTTGGTTAAGCAACAACAGGCGCGGTCAGGTACAGGATGGGTGAGCGTCCCGTGACTACCGCTAGTGGCATTTTTCCGAGCGCTTCCGTGCTTCGCAAGGCACGTTAAGCCGTTGGTGCCGGCTGTCATATAATGGCAGTCGTTAAGCCATGTTAGAGGCCTTATAGGAGGCATGATAACTTTTGACAGCAAGACCCGCCACTGTCTTACAATCCTCCACCAACCCGGACTTGGCCCCCGTGGTAAAGTATGGCCTAACCGTCCTACGATGCAGGAAGAGACCCGTGCCCCAGCAGTGGGGACATACAAGGGTTGATAACGAACGTATATAACATAGCACGAAAATTTTTAAATGATACTCAAATACATGTTTACTGCATTCTACATACATACTATAACCCAAGGTTAGCTGGAAGAAAATACTCATTAGTATTAAGCTTGCCTTTGTACAAATATGCTTATTGTGCAATAAAGAATTTTCTAATCTAATCTAACACTAATAATCAATATTACTTACATACAATACTGTAATAATAACTCTGCGCCTTTTTATGACGCATCTTTTTGTTAATTTAATGTTATGTTTGTTTTGTAATGTTATGTTTTGTTTTTTGTTTGTAACATCACTTCATGCCAGGAAAGGTGACTGGTCAAAGCCGCAGCGCCTCGGTTCTGACCAGTCACATTCCTAAACACGTTTTCTTCGGAAACACTCTCGGAGGCTAATATTTGTTCCATTGAATGTATATTTTCTCTAAAGCAGATTTTCGCACGATTCAAGTATCGCAGAGTTATAAGTCACGGGCTTAACGGTTAAACTTTATCCCAGAAGGTAGGTCTCTTGAAAACCCTCGCCTTAGAGTGAGCGCGTTTGTTCAACAAATTAAGAACGAATTTAAAAACCTACTTAGAGGCCAAAAATTCCACCCAGGCCGGGTATGGGTGGAATTTATGACCTCTAAATTAATAGGTTTTTAAATTTGTCCTTAGCACGGGTTAGTGTATTAAAAATAATATAATCATGTGGGTACAGCGATATCATTCCGATGTAAAACCTAACTGCAAAGTAGGTACTCGGGGCTGCAAGTGATGCAAATTACTTCAGCCAGATGTCGTTGCCTGTACGTAATACAGAGAATATTGTAAAGGGGTTCGAAATTTCACTAATGCCGGTGAGTCGCCCATTAGCTCAGTTGGAAAGAGCGCTGGCACGGATAGCCAGAGGTCGCGGGTTGGAATCCCGGCATGGATGGAATTTTTGGCCTCTAAATAGGTTTTTAAATTTGTCCTTAGCACGGGTTAGTGCATTAAAAATTATAAATTAAGAACGATTTGAAAGAACGAAAGAAGAAACAAATGGGAACATTTATTTAAGATGCCACAAATGCATACGGATAAAAAATAATAATAATTACATCATCAGAAATTATCGTTGTATTCTTTTTTCTGGTTGTGCAATATAGTTTTCTCGATATCGATACTGCTTCTAGGCCATACGCCACCACGGGGGCCAAGTCCGGGTTGCTGGAGGATTGTAAGACAGTGGCGGGCCTTACTGTCAGAAGTTATCAAGCCGCCCATAAGGCCTCTGACATGGATTAATGACTGCCATTGCATGGCAGTCACTCGGCTTAGCTTGCCTTGCGGAGCACGGAAGCGCTCAAAAAAATTTCACTAGCAGTAGTCACGGGACGGTCACCCATCCTGCACCTGACCGCGTTGTTGCTTAACTCAAGTGATTGATTCCAATCACTCGGTTCAACTAGTGACTAACACTAGCTAGCGCTTCGTTATACATACATATACACATCTTAAGGTATTGTAATCAAAGTAGTCCATGCTGCCTGAGTGATCTTAAACGATCATGAAGGGTAAGCAACACAGGGCGCGTTCAGTGCATGGATAGGTAAACCGTCTATGATTAACGCTAGTGGAATTTTCCGAGCGTTTCCGTGCTTTGCAAGGCACGTTAAGGAGTGGTGCCGGCTGCCGTCGATAGATGGCAGTCGTTAAGCCAAGTCCTTTGATGCCTTAGGGCGGCTTGAAAACTTCTGACAGTAAGACCAGTCACTAGTCTTGCAAGCCTCCACGAACCGGGACTTGGCCCCCGTAGTGGAGTTTGGCCTATACCTTCCTCAGGGAAGAGACCCGTGCTTCTCGGTGGGGACATAATGGGTTGATGATGACTGAAAGTATTATAAATCTAAACTTTGGCTGTGCGCATTATTAACCCAACATTGAAGGGCCGTTTTATTTATACTGCTGTAGTTGGCCTTGACCTCTAGGTGATTAAAAATATTAGCAAAGCACAAATTAATGTGCAAGGCAAGTTTGTTTGTAAAAGTGGAGCTGGGTTTTAAGGTCACACTTTGTTTCGCTACGCACAGGTACCTTTAGATACATAGGTAGAGAACACTCTATCGTACACAAAAATATATTTCTTAACCTAAGAATACAGACGGCGGCCTTATCACTAAAAGTGATGTCTTCCAGACAACCTTTGTATGGACTGGACATTGGACGTTGAAGGAAGTACCTAGATGTACAATCATAGATTTTTTTTTATTTAGAGGAGAAATTCGCTATCGTTATCAACCCTTGTATGTCCCCACTATTGGGGCACGGGTCTCTTCCTGCATCGCAGGAAGGTTAGGCCATACTCCACCACGGGGGCCATATCCGGGTTGGTGGAGGATTGTAAGACAGTGGCGGGCCTTACTGTCAGAAGTTATCAAGCCGCCCATAAGGCCTCTGACATGGCTTAACGACTGTCATTATATGACAGCTGGCACCAGCGGCTTAACGTGCCATGCGAAGCACGGAAGCGCTCGGAAAAATGCCACTAGCGGTAGTCACGGGACGCTCACCCATCCTGTACCTGACCGCGCCTGTTGTTGCTTAACCAAGTGATTGATTCCAATCACTCGGTTCAAACCCTAATAATGTATGGACTGGACATTGGACGTTGAAGGAAGTACCTAGATGTACAATCATAGAAAATTTTTAATTCAGAGGAAAAATTATACATGCCTAAATAAGTGTGTATACAAAGTATCACTCAGCGGTTGAAGTAATAAAATCGGCTAATAAAGACTGCGTGACGCCGTGACGTCATCCCATGACGTAGCTACGGTTGTGACGAAGCCCATCACGCTGTAGATCATGGAGATATTTTATACATATTGTATGGCAAAAGGCGTCGCGTATTTTCTAAAGAAAGAATCCTGACTGAGAATCCTGACGACCTCTGTGGCGTACCGGTAGCGCGTCTGCCTACCATGCAAGAGGTCCCGGGTTCGAATCCCGGCTGGAAACAAAAAAAAAAGTCCAGGTCTTGGATGTTTACATGTTTGTGATGTCGTTGTTTCTGGTTCCCACGACACAGGGTATCCTAGTGTGGGGCCAGAAGCAATGTATGTGCCTGTATGTAAATGTTAATGTTATGTTATGATACCGGCGCATCGGACTATAGCGTTTCGTGGCAGTTTCAGATTAGCGGGTCCAAGTGTTGGAACGACATTCCTACTATCAATCCGTGAAGCGCCCAGTGGATACGCTTTTGGACGCAAGCTCGGGGCATATTTGCTGGAGCTTCAGAGACCGCTGCTCCACTGCCATCCAACCTCTCGCCGCAAAACAGACACGAGTCTGTAATCGCATAGTAGGGTTGTGCAACATTGTATATGTCTATATATCTTGTATTCTTTTTATATTTAAGTATATAGAATACATGTGTGCAAATTTATTATATCTAATTTTAATAAAACCCACTTGGGTGCCTGTCACAATTTTGTATTTTTCCTCTCCTCAGGGATTTTCCGATTCCAGCGGTGCCACCTACATGCTACTTACAGTCTTAATTATTATTCTTAACAATCATTGTGCCTACTTGCTTAATTGTGCTTAATTTGCGCAATATCTCATGTGTGTATGCAGTCTATTTTAGACCTATTCTTAAACCATTTTTCAATTTCAATTTCAATTACGTTTATCTTTTTCTCAATATATTAGAGCTAGTTATTATTTGTGTATAATTTTTATTTTATTGTAGCTTACTCTGAAGTCTTTTTCATTTTGTATTTATAATATGTATTCTATTCATATAGGTATTATTCTATATAGCTCATGAGTATTCTTAGAAGCACTCTTGGCCTAGTCGCACTTGAGTTAAGCAACAACAGGCGCGGTCAGGTGCAGGATGGGTGACCGTCCCTTGACTAGCGCTAGTGGCATTTTTCCTAGCGCTTGGTGCCGGCTGTCATGTAATGGCAGTCGTTAAGCCATGTCAGAGGCCTTATGGGCGGCTTAATAACTTCTGACAGTAAGGCCCGCCACTGTCTTACAATCCTTCACCAACCCGGACTTGGCCCCCGTGGTGGAGTATGGCCTAACCTTCCTACGATGCAGGAAGAGACCCGTGCCCCAGTAATGGGGATATACAAGGGTTGATATCGATGAGTATTTTACTCTCTTTACTCGAAGGATTATTTAAATGACATGGTGTATGGAATTAAAGCCAGTACAATGCATGAGTTGTGTGTTTAATGATAATCATTTAAACTCTGTTAATTAAGGACTTTGAAAAGACTCACCCCCAAAGTGCTTAGTGCGAGTTTTTTAACTACACGATCGCGTTAACGTAAACTCATATTTCTATGACATCGAGGAAGCGCCACCTAGCGACAAGTATGGAAGTTAAAATTGCTGAAGAGTGCGAGTTGTAATGGTTTACGTTGAGAAGTGAACACGTTTACCAGCCAAAATACGAATAAGTGCGAGTTGTACTGTGACAGCGTTTTGCCAGTTCGAAAGGTTAACTTACTCATACTCAATGCTCGATTAACGCGGTAGTAAAGTTATTCGATTGGATCTGTCAAACTCGCACTAAGCACTCGGTTTATTTTTTTTAAAACTCATGCATTTTACATGCTTTAATTCCAGACATCATTGTCATCTAAATAATTCTTAATATTATTTTGACCTGCGTTTCAGTAAAACTTAATATATCTTCAGGGATTTTTAATAGAAACCTGTACAATGGCCCAAGAAGGATGTATTGACCTTTGCCAACCTCTTGGGATCAAAAGTTTATGTTTATTTCTAGTACCTATTTACATTGTTTTGGCTACCTGCAGTTTTACATAGGCAATTTTTTTTTCCTGTCATAGTATTTTCATAGATATACTGGCTGGCAACTGTCAGGATGTTTGTTTCTTTAAAGAAATCCCTTAACGAATCTCCCATTAGTCCGGTAATAGGCGTTTCTTTCCTGCTATCGGTAGTATAGTAACCAATCGCATTGCAATGGTATAACCCCTGCTACTTAACTCGGCGCCTCGCGCGATTCGATCTTCTACGCGAAAGATGCTTATTTAATTTACGCGGGATGTACGCTGGAATGACATTGTACTGCTATTGCTTCGTCGAATTGAGACAAATAACAAAAATTGTCGTGCTTATATCATTCTATTGAAAGACTATGTGTTCGAATCTAGGGCCAGGTCTATAGTACATTGTACTGCTATTGCTATATCGAATTGAGACAAACAACAACCATTTTCGTGTTTATTTCTATTCAGAAACTATGTGTTAGACTCCCGGTCTATGGCAATCCCTGCGAAAGACAGGCATTGGCTTAAGTACGTGTGTATTCTAGACATATTTCAGTACACACAGTACCTCTTATCTCAAATCCTCTAAGCTTAGACGGATTAATCCGTAGTAAGGACAAGGTTAATACGTGCGAAGTCTACTAAGTCTTAGGCAAAAGCTTTAGACGTAAATTTGTGAATTTGTCTGCAACGCTACTCGGAAATACATCTTGATATAAGAGTATGCGAGGTGTTCACAATGATTGAGTTGTAATCGTTCGCGGCACGCTACGATCAGCTCATATTTTGACGCAAGACGGGAAAGACTCCGGTCGCTGGCAACACTGCCCCGCCTCGGCGCCGGCGGCGACCTCTCTCAGTCAAGTGTCAGAGTGTCATTAGACAGACAGACATTAGATAAAGGCATAGTCGCGTTGTGCCTGCTGCTGCAAAAGGCAGATAACTCAGCGGTGTGCTAAGGGTTTGAGCCATCAGCGCTGGTTTTCACTTAGCGCCAGATGTCAAACAAGCGTTTCAGCGCGCGGCGCTGTCTGTTATAGTTGAATATTATGAATTTAAAATCAGTAATGCTGCCATAATACTTACGTACATATATACACACATACATTATATAATTATATAATGTTACTGTAAGAGCTCGAACTACGGTAAATCCTACGATTTAAGAGTAAGTCTTAGGCTTAACCAACATGAGTTGATAAATGTAAGGATTTAGTGACCTCTTTTACTATTATAATTTAGTGCATAAAGTGTAACACTGTAAAGAGTTTTCTATCTATCTACATGCTAGGTTTTACCACTGACAGCTAGTAAAGTTGGTTTCGGGAATAAAACAATGAATAATTCCTATTCATTTATTTCAGTCAAAAACTTAAATTATTCTCATTGAAATTTATATTTTTGTAGAAGCTAGTCATTTTCAAACTCTTTTAAATTATTTCTTAAATAGAGAAAATTAGGGCGCTGGTACAGACCATCAACAAGACGTACCAAGTGAATGGTGGTAAAAGTGCTAATTGCAAAATCGATTTACCATAAAGAGTTGGTAAATCTTAGGTTTTACTAGAAAATCTTAGGATTTACCGTAATTCGTGCATTTCGTGCAACATCAGGCGTGGTTAGGTGCAGAATGGGTGACTGTCCCTTGACTACCGCTAGTGGCATTTTTCCGAGCGCTTCCGTGTTTTGCAAGACACGCTAAGCCGTTGGTGCCGGCTGTCATGTAATGGCAGTCGTTGAGCCATTTCAGAGGTCTAAGGGGCGGCTTGATAACTTCTGACAGTAAGGCCAGCCTACCTTGGCCCCCGTGGTGGAGTATGGCCTAACCTTCCTGCGATGCAGGAAGAGACCCGTGCCGCAGCAGTAGGGACATACAAGGGTCGATATCGATTAGATATCGTGCATTTACAGTAACATATACACCAAATTTAAAACACGATACTAAAGTATTAAAAGATTAACAGGGCCATTTCTTTGACGCCATCAAAATACAAAGAGTGAGGGAGTCGTGTAGTAAGCGAAGTTAGTTGCAGCGAGAAGTATGGAAGAAAAATATTAAGGGAAGTATCTGCTGCTCAAACAAATACGCCCTGGGAGCCAAATCTCACTTCATTAGCAAATAAGTCGTATTCGACTCTAAGACTTGGAATTGTACATAAAAATTTGAGCGACAGCCAAAATCTGTATTCTGAATGCCGTGCATGATTAAATTCGAATGAGAAAATAAATGTCTTATGACTCTGTCGAGTTGTCTATGTTATTTTTATACGACAAATGTCTAATCTGTCGAATATTTTGCGTCCACGCCTTCAATACGCATGGGCGAGAATAGGCCCCCAAAATTAGGTTTTATATCAAGCGGCTCTAATTAGCTAAAACGTTATTACCTTATTTACCGACATTTCGGCAGCGCTACGGTTGCCTAATAAATTTTCGCGATTAGACCCGTTTAATATATAATTATGTATGAGTGTCGCGTATTATTAAGAAATACTATGCACTGAGCTTTTCAAACCCAAATTCTTCCCGCGGGTGCCGTAAAAGGTAACTAAGGAACACAAACCGGGGGGTGGGCAGCAGCGCCCCTTGCAGTACAATTCCACCAAACTGCGATCCCCAACCCGCATGCCCAGCGTGGGGATTACGGACATTACCCCCCAATGATGGCACAACCTTGCGCTCATTTGGGGAGGGCTATGTCCAACATTGGACTATTATAGCCTGAAGAAGAAGAGCTTTTCAAAGGCATATCAACTATACGCTTCACGGACTGGGGGAGGAACATCGTTCCAAGGGGGCAATTCTTGTCCATACGTATTGATAGCGTAGACGCAAAATATTGAAAGGCTTAGACTTTAAAGTCGCATAAAAATAAGATAAAATAGCTCGACAGAGTCATGAGACATCTATTTTCGCATTCGAATTCAATCTAGCATTGCGTTCATGATACAGATTTTGGCTGTCGCTCGACTTTTTACGTTAAGTTCCAAGTCACAAGCCTTAGAGTCGTATACGACTTATTTGCTAATGAAGTCAGAATTGGCTCCCTGGACTTGGGCGCCGCATACATGAAACTGCCACGGAAAGCCATCTTGCGATGCGCAAGATGATAGGAAGTACAAGATGAGATAGATAGAGAACAGTTTATTGTACATAAAAATGGAAATTACACAGATATTTCTCAACCTAAGAGACGGCGGCTTTATCACTAAAAGTGATCTCTTCCAGACTTCCTTTGGATTGACTGGACTAATATACTGACGAAGGAAGTAGATGTACAAATATACAAGTTTATTACAAAGGTATAAATGAATACATGCCTTAACAACAGTGTATATAGAGTTATTAACATATATGTATATATTATTTTGTGTATTTATGTAAATTATTTGTATTTTTCTGTTATATTTCTATATTAGTACATATATGTTATAGAACTAATATATGATAGAACTCCTTTACCATAGCCTTAAAAATGGGAAGGGATTTGGCTTTCGAGATGAGATGAGGGACAAGAATTCTATCCTTGTTCACATAGCGCAGAAGGGACGACCACTCTAGCTTCTTGTGAAGATAGGTACTAGTTTTAGTGCGGATTACACCAAACAGTAAAGTGGCAAAATGTAGACGTCGTCAGGATTCCATATTCAAGAGCTTTGCAGCATTTAAGAACGCAGTGATATGGGATCTGGGTGGGACTTTAAAACAAAACCGAGCAAAAGCGAAAAAGGCTAAGGGTGGGCAGCAGCGCCCCCTGCAGTACAATTCCACCGAACTGCGATCCCCAACCAGCATGCCCAGCGTGGGGATTATGGGCATTACCCCCTATTATAGCACAACGTGGCGCTGTTTAGGGGAGGGCTGTGTTCAGCAGTGGACTAGTATAGCCTGACGGAAAATCGATACAACGCGGGTAAAACCGCAGGTCGCATAGTCACATCATCACAATATATAATTATCATATCACATATTAGATATTATCATATTATCATCACACTAATATTACAAAGGCAAAAGTGTGTGTGTATGTTTTTTACGCCTTCACGTCTAAACTGCTGCAGACATTTTAATAAAATTTGATATGAAGTTAGCTGAAACCCTGTATAGGCTAGGCACAGCACACCGAGGTTTTTAGCACAACACACACACACATACACACGCACGCACACACACACAAATAAGGCGTATCAGTGGGACGTATCGCAAAACAACTAGTTCTTGCTTACGCCAGAACGTAACACCACCACTAGTATTGGTTCACGCGTTGAAAGGTTCAGTTAAAGTGCGCACATGGAGACGCGCCCTTACATGTTCCGTGTGGCCTGTCACGCACGTCACCCCGCGTCACGTCACGTCCGGGAACAACTCATCAGTGTGCAGTCAGCTTAAGTGCGAATTAATCGGGATTTTGCGTGCGTGGTACAATTTATGATTTCACAAAATGTAATCTGTTTTGGCGGTTTGTTGACATCGCCGGGTTAAATGTTGTTAGGTGGATGTTTGGGGGCTTTTCAGCTTATTAGATTGCGAGGCTGGAATGAGCAGAGCTTTAGGGATTTTTCCCATAAGAAGGTAGTGATTATAAGGAAATATTTTACTACGGTGAGTCGGATAAGGTTAATATAGTCAGCGTCTTGATTGTGTAACTTTTCAGTCTACATCTGTATGCAAAAACGAAATATCTACTGGACTTTGTCGTACAATCATGTGGCTCAATATCACTGTCACTTATCAGATATTCACTGAAATGCGGCACCTATCCACTATGTGTGATACATATTCCGCCTCATTTAAATATGACAGAGCATTTTTTTGTGATTCCGCTTTCTCACACCTTTGTTTACGTGAAAAGTTATTTTTCGCCTTTACATAAAACTTGAAAAAGGATTCATCAAGCTACTTCGAATGAAATTGTTTTCGATAGTAACCTTTTAATGACTTTTATAGTACATTTATGACGTACATTTAACATTTATAGTACATTTTATATTTACATTTATTATTTATTTAGTAAATTTAACTATTTAATCGATTAGATCAGTAAAATCTACTGCTATTATTTTTTATATTACTTGTCATATGTGTCTTAGGCGTACTTTTTACTAATTACACCTCTAAGCAACCAAGCTATATGCCAATTCTTTTATAATAAGAACAGCAAAGTTGTGAAACACGCTGCTATCGTCTGTCTTTCCGGAGACACCTGGGTGTCTTTAAAAGTAAAGTCTACCGGCATTTAACAGGTAAGCACGTTACATCGTAGACCCCGTCTGTGCTACCCATCAGGCGTGTGACTGGGGTCAAGTGTAACCTGATATCTAAATATAAATAGTGTAGAGTTTTTTTTCATAATAACCGGGTTCGATTCCCGAAAAGAGTACAGGTGTTTTTTAAAATGTATGAATGCAGTTTTTCTTGTTATCAAAATCGATGACATGGTTCCTCAGAACAGATCTTCGTATGTCTTATAGTTTCAGACTTTCCCACACTGACCGATTTGAATGAGACACCCTGTATATCAATTTATTTATTACGTAGTTGGTCGACATAACCTGTAAAGATAAGACTGGTTAAGCAAATTGCATTACTTACAGCCCCGACTACCTACTTTGCAGTTAGGTTCAACATCGGAACGACATCACTGTACCCACATGATTACACAATTTTTATTTTTAATGCACTAACCCGTGCTAAGGAACATATTTAAAAACCTATTTAGAGGCTAAAAATTTCACCCATGCCGGGATTCGAACCCGCAACCTCTGGCTATCTGTACCAGCGCTCTACCAATTGAGCCAATGGGCGACTCACGGCATCAGTGAAATTTCGAACCTCTTTACAATATTCTCTGTATTACGTACAGGCAGCGACATCTGACTTAAGCAAATTGCATTACTTACAGCCCCGACTACCTACTTTGCAGTTAGGTTCAACATCGGAACGACATCACTGTACCCACATGATTACACTATTTTTATTTACCATTGGCTCAATTGGTAGAGCGCTGGTACGGATAGCCAGAGGTTGCGGGTTCGAATCCCGGCATGGGTGAAATTTTTTGCCTCTAAATAGGTTTTTAAATTTGTTCCTTAGCACGGGTTAGTGCATTTAAAATAAAAATTGCGTAATCATGTGGGTACCAGTGATGTCGTTCCGATGTTGAACCTAACTGCAAAGTAGGTAGTCGGGGCTGTAAGTAATGCAATTTGCTTAAGTCAGATGTCGCTGCCTGTACGTAATACAGAGAATATTGTAAAGAGGTTCGAAATTTCACTGATGCCGTGAGTCGCCCATTGGCTCAATTGGTAGAGCGCTGGTACGGATAGTCAGAGGTTGCGGGTTCGAATCCCGGCATGGGTGAAATTTTTAGCCTCTAAATAGGTTTTTAAATTTGTTCCTTAGCACAGGTTAGTGCATTAAAAATAAAAATAGTGTAATCATGTGGGTACAGTGATGTCGTTCCGATGTTGAACCTAACTGCAAAGTAGGTAGTCGGGGCTGTAAGTAATGCAATTTGCTTAAGTCAGATGTCGCTGCCTGTACGTAATACAGAGAATATTGTAAAGAGGTTCGAAATTTCACTGATGCCGTGAGTCGCCCATTGGCTCAATTGGTAGAGCGCTGGTACGGATAGCCAGAGGTTGCGGGTTCGAATCCCGGCATGGGTGAAATTTTTAGCCTCTTAATAGGTTTTTATATTTCTTTTATTCTGCCCTATAATTTAAAATTTTGTCAATTTTAAACTTGAGATGAAAATTTTGTTAATTTTTCATTTTTATATAATTAAAAAAACTATAGATTTCCATTGGATTTTATTGATACTTCATCTTATAACGAAACACTACTATCGATAACTTTTAAAATTGTCTTATGTTGATTGTTCTGTTGTTTTGCATCATAGATTTAAATAAACACAGTCTTTTTGAAGTATATATAACCTGGTCGGACTTTTCCGATATAACAACACCCGTTAGTAAATCCGGACTAAAAGTCTACAATATATATTCGTCCCTATTTTATTATTTATATCTATCAAACATTTTTAAAGCATTGTAGAGCAAGTTTTTTGAGCTAACATGTTATCTATTAGTTCATTGGTAAACCATAAACGAGGGAGGGATGACATTAAAAAAGCGGCCGGGGGTAAGTGGTCGAGATTGGCTAGGGACCGGGAGAGTTGGCGTGAAATGGAAGAGGCCTATACCCAGCAGTGGGCTTCATTCATGGGCTGGATAGATATATAGATAGAAACCATAAACAACTGTTATTGGCTTGTTTTTAGGTATCAGTAATTACAAGCTGTGCCCGCTTGTATATGTTACCCGTGGTATATCGATTTTCCCACGGGAAAAAGATATTTTTCCGCAGTAAAAAGTCTAGTCTATGTGTTAATCCAGGGTGTCAGCTAACGCCATACTAAATTTTATTAAAATCGCTCCAGCCGTTTAGACGTGAAGAAGTAACAAATATACACACTCACAAACTTTCGCCTTTATATTATTATTGTGATGATAACCTGCTACGTTTTAATCGTTCCTTATAAAGTAAAATAAATTATCTCAAGAACCCTTCTCACGTTTATCCCGAGATACGTGTTCACCTCTTTACTTACTTATCCAGTGTCATTACGCAAATCGTCCTTAATCGCTTCGTGTGCTTTCGACTCCTTGAATGTTTAAGGACTATAGCTATGAAGAATTTATCGCATTTTCTTTTTAGGGTTTCGTATCAACATAGGGATGGGTACCCGTCCCGTGACTACCGCTAGTGGCATTTTTCCGAGCACTTCCTGTCATGTGTGTATGTAGGCTGTCATGTAATGCCAGTGGTTAAGCCATGTCAGAGGCCTTATGGGCGGCTTGATACCTTCTGACAGTAAGGCCTGCCACTGTCTTACAATCCTCCACCAACACGGACTTGACCCCGTGGTGGAGTATGGAATAACCTTCCTGCGATGCAGGAAGAGACCCGTGCCCCAATAGTGGGGGCATACAAGGGTTGATAACGATAACGAATTTCTCCTCTAAATAAAAAAAATCTATGATTGTACATCTAGGTACTTCCTTCAACGTCCAATGTCCAGTCCATAGACATCACTTTTAGTGATGTGTAGTGTAAGACAGTGTCGGCACTGTCTTACAATCCTCCACCAACACGGACTTGAACCCGTGGTGGAGTATGGAATAACCTTCCTGTGATGCAGGAAGAGACGCATGTCCCAGCAGTGGGGACATACCAGGGTTGGTATCGATCGAAGATTTTCTATTTAATTTTTTTTGTCTATACTTCTTTCTAGGAAACTCTACTGCGCGTGGCCCGACTCGCCCTTAGACGGTTTTTGTTTTATTTTTTGTTCTTCATTTTCCGTGGCGGTATTGGTCGCTATTCTCTCTTACATAACACATGTTCGATCCGAACGACCTATCAAATTGAACAGCGATAAAAAGTCGGCACCGAAATGAAATTGGAAAAGTTGAGGGTCCTGCTTGCTACGCAATCAGCGGAAAAAGTTAACCTTATTTTCTAAGCAATAAAGTATTTTAACGCGTACTTACAAATGCTGTATAAAGTATCAGATACAAATACAAATTCGAAATTCCTTATTTCGTTATCCACTACTTCGTAAAAACCTATTTAGAGGCTAAAAATTCCACCCATGCCGGTACTCAAACCTCTCCTCTGGCTAACCTGGTCAGCTCTCTCCAAACTGTGTGTCGCAACCCTAATAGTGTTTTGTGAAGGCTGATTGAGAGTAGTCTGAAACCTATTCAACCGAAGATGCGAGCGGGCACCAGCCATCAGTCTTGTCGTGACCACGATGACTGTAACGTCGTCGAAACGTCGAGGAAAAATAGCAATAAATTACTACGCGATTAAGCCCCGAAAATATTCAAATAATGAACCATTAGCAAACATAGAACTAGTTTTGAAAATGAAATAAGGTAACTTTTAAATTGTGTGTGTGTGTGTGTGTGTGTATGTATGTGTTTGTGTATGTGTGTGTGTGTGTGTGCGTGCGTGTGTATGTGTATTTGTAATCTGGGTGCTATGCTATGCACCTCCTCTCACCCTCTGACCCGTCTTTATTATATAATTAAGTAGTTATGTTGTAAAATTAAGTTCTAGAATATATTGTAGACTTTTAGTCCGGATCTACTTACGGGTGTTGTTATATCGGAAAAGTCTGACTAGGTTTCTGGTCTAAAAGTCTACAATGTGTTGTGCTTACGAAAGTTTTAGTTCTAGAATATACTTTAACTTTGCATGTGCCTGCTATGGACTAGTTTGAAGTAATAATAATAACATTTACATACAATATAATATTATTGTTATTATATCTACGATCACTTCTGTAACTAGAAACTGACCCATCTCACTGAGGATTAAGCACTGCTTGCTATAATACTGGTGTCAAGGCTAGCACAACAACAGAAGCTAATATAATAATGTTAATGCATAAACTAGTTGTAATTTTAGATTGTATCAACCCTGTAAGGTTTCTGGAAATAAATCCTTCCTATTCCTACACCTTCTTACAGTTTAGATACGACAGGCTTCTGATTGAGGTCGCTGTAGGTTAGGCTGTGGTGCAGTGCATTAAATTAACTAGTAACCCACTACACAGGCCTAGTCTATTGTGGGGATAAAGAAAAATCTGTAAAGTTCTTACAATAAGCCAAAACGCATCTTCATTACCTACATTATCTAAGTGACAGTGTACAGTGTACAGGCTATTCGTCTTAAACATATACAATTATGCGTTATATTAACATATACAATTATGCATATATTAATGAAATGAAACGAAACGAAACAAAACGAGACGAGACGAGACGAGACGAGACGAGACGAGACGAGACGAGACGAGACGAGACGAGACGAGACGAGACGAGACGAGACGAGACGAGACGAGACGAGACGAGACGAGACGAGACGAGACGAGACGAAACGAAACGAAACGAAACGAAACGAAACGAAACGAAACGAAACGAAACGAAACGAAACGAAACGAAACGAAACGAAACGAAACGAAACGAAACGAAACGAAACGAAACGAAACGAAACGAAACGAAACGAAACGAAACGAAACGAAACGAAACGAAACGAAATGAAATTAAATGAAAAGGTTTTATTCAAAGTAGCACAGAAGCTGCGGTTTGATGAACGTTACAATTCAAACTAGGTGTCCATTTCAAAATCTAGATCATTTTGGAGAAAAAAATGGACAAATGGACATGACTTAAGATTAATTTCAGCAGCATTAATTAATTAATTGTACATTATAAAAATAAATTAAATTAAACTAAAATACTTTTATTATTAAAATTATTATTATACAGGATATTTTTTTAATGTAGGACAGTTTACACTTGATCCCAGTGACGCCTGATGGTAAGCGAAGACGGCGTCTACCATGTAACGTGCTTACCTGTTAAATGCCGTTTAACTCTACTTGTATAAGAATTAACATGCACAACGATGAAGTTATTGCGTATTAATATTGGGGGCAATTGGGCATTTTCGCAACACTATTTTATACTCTACGCCTATTTCTCCCAATTGAAGAGAGAGTCTAATGCCTACAATACGTTGTAGAGTAGAAAACGTTTTGTAGTAACTCCATATATACAGAGTTGTAGGTTTTAGATATGGTGTAATGACTGAAACGCGTCACTAACATTTTTTTTCCTTGTACAACACTTAGACCGGGGACTTATGATTTTTTTTATGTAGCTTCATAACTTTTTTGGTTATTTTTAGTTACGCTTTTTACACTGATGTTTCAAAATATCCACCTGAGAAAATGTCATGGATCATGCATGACTCCTAAGGCCACACAGAAAGGACATGGTGCGGAAAAGATTCGTCGCTTTTTCAATTCACTTTCGTACAGGACGGGAATGAGGCGAATCAGGATTTTCTTCCACCCTGTATACTAGTTCAGTATTGTTTGCTATTTATTGAAGATCTGAGCGCAACACATACCAATCATTTACTGCAACTCTCACTTGGATACGTACCTGAAAACAAAAAGATTGCGTTAACCAAAAAGTATTTAAAAACCTATGTTGGGTTGACTCTACACCACATTCACAGGCGGCAATCAGGCGCGCGCAGATTCGAACCTCATTGCTCCGCCAATCATAGCTGGCAGGCTGCGTGTAGAAGTAGAGATTTTATTTAAAAAGTTGTTTCTTCTATTCTGTCTAAAAAATGATGATTGCTATCGGAATCGATTTTATTAAGTAATAATTTTATGTTGTTTTTCATGCAGATGGTATAGTTTTCAGTTTCATCTAATTATTGCAGTTAGTCAGTGTTAACTCCTTCTGTACATTATAATTTCCACCGTGCCAGTGTACTTTCAGTGTAAATAAACCTTGTACATAAATTATCTATTTCTTTGTCCTTGGCACTGGATCCTAAACCTATTTAGAGGCTAAAAATTCCACCCATGCCGGGATTCGAACCCGCCGCGACCTCTGGCTATCCGTGCCAGCGCTCTTTCCAACTGAGCTAATGGGCGACTCACCGGCATCAGTGAAATTTCGAACCTCTTTACAATATTATCTGTATTACGTACAGGCAGCGACATCTGGCTGAAGTAATTTGCATCACTTGCAGCTCCGAGTACTTACTTTGCAGTTAGGTTTTTACATCGGAATGATATCGCTGTACCCACTTGTATACAAAAGGTATGTATAAAAGAATGGTGGATTAGGCGTAGCCAACAGCCAGTCATTCTTTATATTTTCCTTGAAAACTCGACCTTAATTAACTAACGACCTTCGAGCAGTATTGGCCGTCTTCTATAAATACGCCAGATTGCCGCCGATCTACCAAAGTTATCAGACACTCTTGAAAAGGCATTGATTGATGCAAGTGATACAATTTGCTTCAGCCAGATGTCGCTGCCTGTACGTAATACATTGAATATTGTAAAGAGGTTCGAAATTTCACTCTGCTCAGTTGGAAAGAGCGCTGGCACGGATAGCCAGAGGTCGCGGATTCGAATCCCGGCATGGGTGGAATTTTTAGCCTCTAAATAGGGTTTTTAAGATATTGATAAATTTCCAACTGTATATTCAAACAGTTTTTCTATGTAGCCTATAAACGTCCTATTTCAGGGCACGGGCCTCCTCTCTGAGAGAGAGAGTACGGGGTTAATTACCACGCGTGCCCACCGCAGATTGGCAATTTGAAACGCTGAGGTATTTAACCTCAGCGACTCAGGTTTCCCCACGATGTTTTCCTTCACAGCTAGCGGGCGGTATTGCTACTATGCCCGCACTGGGAATCGAACCTGGGGCTCTCGCTTCAGAGTCTATTTTTCTTCCCACTCGTCTACCGCCGCCATTGAACCTTTGCAAACATATTCTGAGTCATTATTTTCAAATGTCTATTCATAAGATAAGATAAGATAAGAATATGCTTTATTGTACACCAGCCAGAGCACATATTATAAAACATGTAATGATACAAAGTACAATTGACGGCCTTATTGCTAAAACCAATTGCTTCCAGACAAACCTATGACGGAAAGTCATAGTAAAAAGTTAACGTCATGGCCACAACTATATTGGGTCCCCGCAATACAGGTATACCTAGGGTGGCAATCTCAGTTTTACATCTACCCGCTCTTTTTAAAAACTCTTGTTAAGTTTAGTTAATGGTAGTAATTTAATTTGTTAAAATAGTATCAAGTAATATCACACGACGTCCACATCACACACATACTCCTCAAGGACCCCATTTTATTGCCTCGCCTACTTTCTTTATAGAAAGCCTTAATTTTGACTGAGAAAAGTGAAAAAGGCACTTTCTTCCTTTAGATTTTCAGCAAATTTGGTAGGTCAATTGAAAAAATCTAGGACTCTTGAACAGATCGCTTATTCCTGTGTGAAAGCTTAATAGTGAATGAGACTTATTAGTTTGGCGAAAATAACCATTAAATTTTACCTTGAAACTGCTTGAGGTGCATGAAAGGGCCTCTCTGAACGACGACGTACTTACTAACCCGTAGTCTGGCCAGGCGTCCGTCACTCGCTCAAGGTCACGCGTTATATACCTGCCGCTCGGCGTATCGTCCACGATACAACCGACAAAGGGGCGCTACGCCCGCCTGAGCGCTCGCACCGCACGTTTCCCGCGTTTACTAAGTAAGTACTCGAAATGCCGCGAAACCACGTAAGTAATTATTGTGCAGTGGATGGGTGTAAAAGTAAAAAAAACAAATGAAGAATTATAATTTTTTCACTGCCGAGAGACGAAGAAAGGTAAGTAGTATTTTAAATCTTATATTTATTTCTTTTAACATTTAGGTAGGTAGGTACTATAAAATAAAGTAAAATAAATACATAAAGGTAACTGCTATTTTTCGTGGACTTGTTAATTTTGATTCTAAATAACTACATCCGTTCTAACATTATTAGGCGTAAGTGTCTCTGTCTGTCACGTTTTCACGGCTGTACTGTGGCTATACCGAAAATTTTTAAAAATGCACAACAATTTATAGTCGTAAATTGATGTAAAATAGTATTTTCTAAGGTTAACACTAGCAGTAGACATAATTAAAACTGTTTTAATTGTTTTATACGGATTTATGCTCGTTTATTACATGTAATAAACGAGCATAAATCCGTATCCGTTCCGTTTTTAAACGGATTTATGTTTTTATCCGTATAAAAACATTAATCCGTATAAAAACAACAGATGACCGTCATCCGGGACCACGGCACCTGAAAAAGTGCCGAAACATTGGAAAATTGTAAAAAATGTAATAAACGAGCATAAATCCGTATAAAAACAGTTTTAATTGATGGAAAATGCCAAAAATAACAATTTTATAATAGTTCGCTCCACGACTTTTAGCAGTTGCTAAAAGTCGTGGAGTCATGCACGACAAAGATGGGTAGTTACCATCGATAAAATATTACTACTTTAGTAGTAATATTTTATCGATGGTAGTTAACCATCTTTGTCGTGCGTGTATTGGTTTTTAATGTTAATTTTAATTTAGGATCAACTAAATTGGCTTTTTAGTGTTTCGTAGTAAACATTAGAAACAAAACATGTACAACAAACATGGATGTCAAATATTTACGTATTTCTCGAATTCAAACCAATATAATGTGGTCGACTCTGACCGCCACGCCCAATCCAAAAACTAAAATCAGTTTTGTCTGTCCCCTGTCCCTGTCTGTTTTTAGATATTTGTCTAGGAATAGAGAGGGACAAAATAGAAACCATTCCATTTTCAGGATAAACGTGGCGGTCAAAATCGCCCACAATGACGAAAAATTAAGTTTGATACTTAATGTTTGCTTTTCAGACGCCGCCGCAATTGGCTTGCGATAATAGGGCAGTCTGATCTAATAACAACTCAAACAAAGTCAGTTTGTCATTTTATATTACATATTTTTGACAAATAAATAAATATGGTTCTTTCACAACATTCTTTTTATTCCAGTAATAATCATCATAGGTAACCCTAGCGCATTTGTGCGATGACGCGCTTGCACGTGAGTCGCACGGTGGGCAACACAATCTCGACTCTTTGAGCGGGTACTTATGGTATATTTCTCTTCGCTGTGAACAGTAGTTATTATTATTAAGATTTTGTAGGCTATTATAGCGTAGGTATTTTCGCTTTAGTATGGGAGTGATGTATCTGTTACGTAGTAACTATTATCTAATCTGTGGTCTGGCGCAGCCTGGGCAATAATCGCGAGTCCCTATTGCTAATCTTTTCATCGCGATGGCTTGCTATCGACGCGCTAAGAAGAAGAATACTCAAAAAAATTTGTAATCTATATTCTAACGCATAAAACTGTTTTTTTATTAATAGCAAAAAATAACCTTTACATTTTTGGTTTTAAAATTTCGCCAAACTGCAGTGCAGTTTGTTGGCGTTGCGCTCTTATAACTTGAAGCTTAAATTAATTATTATACAGCTACATATACTTAGTAATGTAAGTAGATATTTATTTTCTTACACAAAAATAAGTTCCTGTAACTATTTTAAACTGTTCCGTCAGAAGTTGCTTAAAGACTTCGTCAAGCGTGACATGGCGGCTTTTGGGATCGAACAAGCTGGTAATTTTCTTTTTCTAAAATATTTCTATAAGTGAAAACTTGTAATTGGCTTTCAGTCATTATTTCAATCGCAATGTGTTTTGTTCATAGCTGTAAGTTTTCCTATTATAATAAAATAAAATTAAATTAAATAAATAAAATAAGCTGTGGTCAAAGACGCCTGTAAAGAAAATTTTCGGAAAAAACCGTACCGACCCGGCTCCAGACACTTCTTTTATGTGTCCTACCTATAGCAGGGCCTGCAACACTCAAGTGGACATTGTATTATAATTATTATTTATTTATTCAAAGGAAATCATTAAACATAGTTACATCATTTACAAAACTGCGAATGCGATTTAATGTATAAAGTTACACAATCTACACAACCAACACTATCGATAGTACTTTCAGAGTCTGAAGCATAGGATCGGTTTACAAGCTGCTTAAAAAAAGCTATTTGCAGTTTGCTTTAGGCATTCGAGAAGGTGCCAAAATCGTCCATAAAGTCCTGCGTAGACGGGGGACTTTTGTCTCGAATGGACAAAAGTCCCTGAATCGTAAAAAGTGTTCTCCGAGTACTTGTCGCGGACTCAATGCCTACGGTGTGCGGTCATTTGTTTCCCGGAAATTGAGTGAAGCGTACGCTATGGAAGCGAACGTTCTGAGATTACATTGTGTTGTAATTTATATGAAGTTGAAAAAGAAAAGGCGTTTAAAAGAAAACACCGAACTTTTGTCCAGTCCGGTCTCTTGATGCCCTCGGTAACTTGAGGGACTTTTTGTACGGGGCACTTTTAGTCCTTCGTGTGCGTTATTTGATACAATTTATAAGAGATCTATACTGACGGACAAAAAAGTACCCGGAGGATAGTCCCTCATCTGCGCAGGCCTTAACGGACGCAAAGACCTATGATCATGACGACGTATAAAGTGTAAATTCCTTCGTAATACAATATCGCGAAGCGCGTCGATATTAAATTGAGTTTTCGCGCCTCAGTGAGTTTCGCATGTTGAATATTGTTAGCATAAAGGCGGTGTGTTCTCTTTGCCCCCATTTTTGTGATACCGGCTAGATTTTCAGAAAATATCGAAAAAATCACCTCATGACGACCTCTGTGACGTAGCGGTAGCGCGTCTGCCTACCATGCAAGAGGTCCCGGGTTTGAATCCCGACTGGGGACAAAAAAAAGCCCAGGTCTTGGATGTTTACATGTTTGTGATGTCGTCGTTTCTGGTTCCCACGACACATGGTATCCTAGAAGAAGCAATGTATGTGCTTGTATGTAAATGTTATGTTATATTATGTCATGTTAATCAATAAATAGTCTTCAACCACAAAAACCTCAACGTATATCATAGAATCGCTCGTAGCCCCGGCTGCCTGAGTGATCTTAGAAAATCACGAACACAGGGCGCGTTTAGTGCATGGATGGGTTAACCGTCTATGACTAACGCTAGTGGCATTTTTCCGAGCGCTTCCGTGCTTCGCAAGGCACGTTAACCAGTTGGTGCCGGCTACCGTCGATACATGGCAGTCATTAAGCCAAGTCAGAGGCCGTTGGGCCTTAAAACTTCTGACAGTAAGACAAGCCACTAGTCTTGGAAGTCTGCACCAATCCGGACTTGGCCCCCGTGGTTGAGTAAGGCCTTTACCTTCCGCAGGGAAGCGACCCGTGCCCCTCGGTGGGGACATAATGGGTTGATGATGATAAATTATGATACCATAGAGTCAAAAAGTATATTTAATTTATTTAGAGCATAGAAACAGGCACTACAAAGTCCAAACATTGACAGCAAGGTTCGTCAGAAAAGTATCTCGATAAACAACATACAATACTGCCCCAGGGACACACCCGCACCAAAGGATCCTATGACGCTAGCAGCGTTACTCCGTTGCAAGGGATTTCTTTTGCATCAGGTATACCCGGAACGAATGCCGAATGTGCACACTTGTTATTTTTGCAAGTTTAATTTATTAAACTTGCAAAAATAACGAAGCGCTCGTGGCCAAGGCGAATCAAGTGATTGGAATCAATCACTTGGTTAAGCAACGACAGGCGCGGTCAGGTGCAGGATGGGTGACGGTCCCGTGACTACCGCTTGTGGCATTTTCCGAACGTTTTCGTGCTTCGTAAGGCACGTCAAGCTGTTGGTGCCGGCTGTCATTTAATGGCAGTCGTTAAGCCATGTTAGAGGTCCTATGGGCGGCTCGATAACTTCTGACAGTAAGTCCCGCCACTGTCTTACAATCCTCCACCAACCCGGACTTGGCCCCCGTGGTGGAGTATGGCCTAACCTTCCTGTAACGTAGAAAGAGACCCGTGCCCCAGCAGTGGGGACATGCAATGGTTGATATCGTATCGTATCGTCGTGAAAGCCGAAACATCTCTAAAAGAGCTAGAAAGCAGGCTACCCATCATGAAGTACTGGTCCCAACACTTATATATAGTAGGGAGACTTGATGTTGGCAGAAAAATTAAAAAGTACGATTAATATCAGTCATTGAGGTTTCCTCACGATGTTTCCCTTCAGATCAGCGAGTGGTATCACTACTACAACTTCACGAATGTAAAGTCAACGTGTTACTTCATAAGTTATTCCCATTCAAATTGCCGATTTTTTCCAACCGGGGGACAGGTAAGAGGCATTGGGAATATACGAACGATAAACATATACACGTGCCTGGAGGGAAACGACGGCAATTTCATACGCGAATAAAAAGATACGTGACAGTGATCATTCAGATATTTATCTAGAATTTTACCATTCTGTATCATCACACTAACATTATAAAGGGGAAAGTTTATGAGTGTGTATGTTTGTTACTTGTTCACATCTAAACGGTTCGAGCTATGAGCTATTTTAATAAAATTTGGTATGGAGTTAGCTGACACTCTGAATTAACACATGGGCTACGTTTTACTGTGGGAAAATATTTTATTTCCATGGGAAAATCGATAAACCGCGAGTAACGCCGCGGGGCTAGTTGAATATAAACCATGGATTTCACTGATCCAAATGAGAATCAACTCCAACACTCCAAGGCGGAGCTTCGAGCTTTGATAGTAATTGATTTAAAAATTGTATTTGACCCACATAACCGCAGTACCATTATACTTTTGGTTCGATTTTAGGGTCCCGTATCATAAAAGGAAAAACAGAACCCTTATGGGATCATTTTGTTGTCCGTCTGTCCATACCCTCTATCTCGGAGACGCATGCAGGTGTCGAGTTGACATTAAATCCGTATAGTTTATTTCTTCCGTAGTTAGGTAGGTTGTTTAATATTTGTGTATTTACTTTGTACACGTATATAGACTCACTTTTTAGTGCCTAAGGTTTGCTGGAAGAAATCTCTTTCAGAGATAAGCTCGCCTTTGAACATGTACGTACAGTCTGTTAGCTTTTAGAATATACCTCGGGCTCTAGAGTAGGCTTCGGTTTTCGCCGAAAGCACACGAGTTTAATACTAACTACTTCCTGCTCTTTTTAAAACTTTTTTTCACTATTTTGAAAAGTTATGTAAAGTTATAAATAACGACACAAAATAAACCTTACCTTATTGCAATATAATCGGTTTATCCGATAGTAGCCGAGGCTTAGATTCTAAAAGCTAACAGACTATAATGTTGTGGTAAATGTTTCGTTTGCAATAAATTATAATACGGTCCTCTGAAGTTGTGAAAAAAACCAAACTTCAATCTTAACGCAAAAAAGTTACGGCTGTTTATGCAAAAAAATAGTATATTTCATTACAAGTGCGGAAAGGCTGTCATTGCAAAGAGTTCCGACAAAAGTCTACCCGAGCCGAAGCGCAGCCGAAGGCGAGGGTTGACAGTCGGAACAAGTTGCAATGACGGTTCCGCACGTGTACTGAACGACTATTTTAATACAGTTGCGAAAAAAATAAGCAATTTAATAAAGAAAAAATATTTGGAAAATGGCGCCAACCGCAAAAACATATAAGCAGAGATTTTTTTCTTCACCCATTCTAGTAGGCAAAGGGAACTATGCCCATACAGCCAAGTCTTCAGTAGAATTTTTTTATTGATATGAAATGAAAATTAAATTTAATGAGATGAAATGAAATGAAACCTAACTTAACTCATTCAATCAAATCATTAAATCTGATATTGAAACAAATTAGTAGCTCATAAAAACTTCTATGATTTTTATTACTAAAAACTTCATAATTGGTTTTTCTTTTTAATAGACATTATTTTGACAGTTGGGAAAGAAAACGCACGAGTGCGGGAAAGGTAAAAAAAAAGCACGAGTGTGTAATAGCCCACTTCCCGCACGCTATACATCCCTGTAATACGCCACTTTTGAGCAACTGTATTAAAAAGTATATTTCGACATTCAAGGAAATCAAAATTTTATAGGGTATTTCCCGTCGACATAAAACTATGAAAGTAATATCGTCTAATACTCCAAATACAAGAAAAAACCTGGTAACTATTGGGCAGTAGACTAATATGGCCTCAAGAAGAAGAAGAGAAGATTTGTAATTAAATCACAAAAAGTAGTCTTTGAAGTTCTTGGAAATCTCGGAAAAAACTGCGATGATCGATTCCTAAGCTATTTATAATACGAAAGTGCCTACATACAAATTTGTACGGAACCCTCTGTGCGTGAAGCTCGCACTTGGCTAGTTTTTTATTATTAACAAGGAAAACCAACCAGTACAACATTTCTTCATTGATAACTTCTTTTAAGAAGACAAAAACGTATAAAAATTGTGTAAAAATATTATATTATGCAAGTGAGAAGACATTTTTGACGTAAACACAGCCTTTTTCAGCACTAAAATGTCAGAACTGACAGTTAATGTACTGTAAAGTCATGACTTTTGACATTTAAAACTACCCATGCAGATCTCAGTACTACCCAGGCATATCTCAGCACCGTTATATCTACAGCGTGTAATTAAACGCCAAGTCAGATCGCCTGATTACCTAAAGATTTATACCCCCACGATACGAAGCTTCGGTCTACATCCGGAAACCGGACACGCAACCCCGGACTCGGCGAGACATAGCGGCAATGTGCGTGCAGCTATTGCGAATTAAAGTGCGACGATAACTGCGGTAATTTCGTAACTACACGTCGGTATAGAAGTTAATGCCTTATAATTCAGTACCTACTTCATATTCAAAAATCCTGTAATAAATATAAATAAAATTCAAAGTCCTGAGGGACTGACTCACTGAGTGAGTCTCACTCATCACCCCAGCCCAAGCCGTTGGGCCTAGGAAGCTAAAATTCTGCACAGAGGCTCTTTATACAATGAAGGCAAGGAATGAGACCGGACTTTTTGAAATTCAATCCCTAAGGGGGCGAAAAGGGTTGCCAAGTTTTGTATGGAAGATATAAAGAATGTTGTCTGATAATTAGAGTAATTTTAATAATAATTAGAATAATTTAGAAAATAATTTTCTGAATCATCAGAAAATTATTTTCTAGAAATTAAAAATTAATAATCTTCAACACAATTGATTGAACTCGTGTTTCGCCGTTTTTTATTTAATTTTACCCTTGCGGGAGTGCAGTACTAAAGTCCACGCGGACGGAGTCGCGGGCAAAAACTAGTTTACAATATACACAATCGGAATGTAAAAAATAACAAGTTAACTGTTCCACTAGTAAACAACAGACAGCACTTAGTCCCTGCTATATCAATGAAATGTCATTGAAACGAAGATCTTCACAATATGCCAGTAAAAAGCTTTAGAAAAAGTATAATGTAGCTTCTGAATTGATGGACTAGTTTGTAACCAGTCAAAGGGTAAAGTAGTAGTCATGAAAAATGAGGGAAATCGAATAATGTGTGAACATAATTTAAATATTTGAAAATGATAGATTATAGAAAAAGAAATAAAAACTGTGTGAAGAGGTTTGCACCGTTACAAGGTATAGGCCATACTCCACCATTGCCGAGCGCTGTGGACATACAAAGGGTTGATATCAAAGGTGGTTTCATAATACATCAGCTCTGTTTGATGACCGGTTTGTTTTATTACAAAAGTGGTTATTTCGATCGCTGTTCGCTATCTTTCCATCTACCTATATTATGCGAACCAGAACCTGAGCGATTCGAATCGTCTAACTGTTGTCGTCTAAATTGGTGTGCAATTTGACAGGAGATCGAAATCGCTCAGGATTTGGCGTGCATAACAAAATTAGGCCACCGTACGATCTTACCTACGATCGCACGACGAATTGCGAACCTCAGGATCATGATCTTCATCAGCCATTTGACGCCCACTGCTGACATAGGCCTCCCTAATGTTTTTCCACTCTTAGGATTCGATATTAACCCTTGTATATCCCCACTGAGCGGTGGTAGCTCAGTGGGTAGAACCATGGACTGGCAAGCGGGAGTCCCAGGTTCGATCCCAAGTGCGGGCATGTACCATTGACTTTGTTTAATTTCAAAGTTACGTACATTTGCGAATTTGTAGTCGCAATACCACACGCTAACTGTGAAGGAAAACATCGTGAGGAAACCCGCGGCTTGGTTGGCTCCGCACGTATTGACTAGTCTTTCCTGTGGGCTAGGCCGACTAAGCTGTCAGGATGGTATAGGTGCTGGGCAAGCCTACACCATCTATAAAACCATGTCCCAGGCACTACAGCGTCGGAGTGGTCCCTTCACCCATCTAGTGTGGGCACCACTGGACGCTGTATAAATCATCTCATTAAGTAGATGCAAAAAAAAGCCCAATATCCCCACTACTGCGGCACGGGTCTTATCCTGCATCGCAGGAAGTTCAGGCCATACACCTCCACGGGGGCCAAGTCCGGGTTGCTGGAGGATTGTAGGACAGAGGCGGGCCTTACTGTCAGAAGTTATCAAGCCATCAATAAGGCATCTGAGTTGGCGTAGCGATTGCCATTACATGACAGCCGTTGAAGCACGGAAGCGCTTGGAAAAACGTCACTAGCGGTAGTCACGGGACGGTCAAGCATCCAGTACCAGTGTTTGATTCCAATCGCTCGGTTCGAGTAGGCCACGAGCGCTTTAAGCTTAGGATGCGTGGACGCAAGCGCGAAATAGTGTCGGGTGAAATAACTAATTAGGGAACACAACGGGACAGATCCTGTTAATTAAGCTAGTAGTCTGCCCGCAGCTTTACATTAGCCTGATGCTATCTCGGCTGGGATAATAAAGTCGTTTGGTTTATGGTCGTAGGTTTATCGAGGCGGACGTAGTGAGGGCCAAGTAGGAAAACAACCCACTTTGTTCCGAAAAAGCTGTTCTGAATACAAATACATAGATATAAATAAGCCATATCTATTTATTTTTATTTAGTTATCCAGTTTGTTTTATTCTTTGTTTTTTGTGAAAATAGGGGTTCCACTAATCCCCATTGAAAATCCCCGTTCGTGGGTTGTTATTTAAAACTTGATTTGTTTATGTAGTTTGTTTTGAGACCCGTTTTTTGCTGTTCTCCAATTTTCTAAGGTTTGCTGGAAGAAATCTATGGAAGTAAGCTCGCCTTTGTACATGTTATTTGTTATGTAATGTACTGTGAAGTGTTAGTGCGCAATATAGTGTAATTAAATAATCAAAGCTAGGTTCATAGAAGCGCTCGTAGCCTAGAGGAACCGAGTGATTGGAATCAGTCACTTGGGTCAAGCAACAACAGTCGCGATCAGGTGCTGGATGAATGACCATCCCGTAACTACCGTTAGTGGATTTTTTTCCGAGCGCTACCACAATCCTTCACCAATCCGGACTTGGCCCCCGTGGTGGAGTATGGCCTAACCTTCCTGCGATGCAGGGAGAGACCCGTGCCCCAGCAGTGGGGACATACAAAGGACCTAACAAATAATCGCGATTTGACCAGTTTAATATGTAATTACCTAACCCAGACCTAAACATGGCGTCTGGTATAAAATACAAAAATGAGAAATCCTAATATAAAGTTTGTCCTTCTTAAACATTCCAACACGCTGAGTCGCTTTTTATGGAACTTTTATTTTTAGTACCGCAATTAACGTACCGCCAGTGCGGGACATGTCAACAAGTATATTTTAGATGCGTGTAGCGTCACGCCCCCAGTGTGTTGCTTGCTTAAAATTGCGGTTTTGACTTCCGTGTATTTTTTTCTTGTAAATTTAGACTAGAAGATAGATTAGTTGATAGAATATTCTTTATTGTACCTACACAAGAATTATGCAAAAATATGGTAGGATAATAATTTATTATTTAGGCCAGTACCAACGTGAAACTTTTGAAAAAAAGTTTGAGATTATATACGAGAGAGTGTGGGGTTAATCACTACAAGTGACCTTCGTGGAATGGCAATGTCAAGCGCTGAGTTATGTGAACACCTCAGGGAATCAGATTTCCTCACGGTGTTTTCCTGCACCGTTAGCGAGTAGTATGGCTAATACAGCTTCACAAATGTACATAAATTATTATACTATTTTTATTTTTAATGCACTAACCCGTGCTAAGGACAATTTTAAAAACCTATTTACAGGCTAAAAATTCCACCCATGCCGGGATTCGAACACGCGACCTCTGGCTATCCGTGCGTGATTTATTACTATTAATAAATCATTAATTTCAATAATATTAAGGTTGAACGCTTGTGGCCTAGTCGAACCGAGTGATTGGAACCAATCACTTGAGTTAACTATTTATTACTTTTTTTTAATGAACGGGTTAGTTCATTAAAAAAAAGTAGTTAGTTAGTTAGACCGGAGATTTCCGCACTTAGCCTCACAGTTGGGCCATTGTACGTAGCAAGCGCTGAGGTACGTTAACACTTCAGACACTAGGGTTTCCTTACGATGTTTTCCTTCACGGTCGGCGAGTGGTATTGCTACTATAATTTCACAAATGTACATAACATAGAAAACAAAGTCATTGGTACATGCCGGGGTTTGAACCCACGACCTCCCGATTGAGAGGCCGGCGTTCTACACCGCTCCGCTACCACCGCTCCTTAAAAAAAAGTAATAAATCAACCGATACTATCAACGACTGTGTTAACCCTGTGTCCCAGAGCTAACTAACCCTCTAGGGGTTAGCTCTCGGATACAGGCGTGAGTTTACTCTATGTATTGTATGTTTAATTATTAAGGCAGCAACAGCACAAATACATTAAAAGTCGACTTGATAAAATTAGAGACGAGACTTGTTCTTGTCACATTTGGCACAGAATTGGTAAATCTACTCAGCTGAGTATCTGAATAAATGAGTAATGTTCCCGAGACTTTTCTGCTGTTTCTATAAGCTTAACATCGTCGTATTCCTGTAGGAATAGCATAGGGGTTGAACATTTTCTCCTCTTTTCTGTCGACTAATAGATAGAAAAGTTCCCTGAAACGCCTAAAATATTGTGTTTGTCCTTTTCAAAAAGAAATTCTTCTTTTTCTTCAGGCTATATTATGTAGTCCACTGCTGGACATAGCCCTCCCCTAATGAGCGCCAAAAAAAAATTAATGTTAAAAAAATATTAATGTTGATGTTTTTGTTAACATTTTAATTTTTTGCGAACTACTTAAGTAGGTACAGTCTGTTTACAGTACAGTATGGTTGCCTGGAAGAAATTGCTTTTAGTAATAAGGCCGCCATTTGTACTATATTTTTATCTAGGTTCTGTTACTGTAATTTCTGTGTACAATAAAGAATATTCTATCTATCTATCTACCTACAGTCTGTTAGCTTTTAGATTGTACCTCGGCTACTATTGGATAGAATCGGTACAAACGTGTAATAGAAATATCGGAACTAATATGACACTTATCTTTACATAACTTTTCAAAATAGTAAAGAAACATTTTATACAGAGCAGGAAGTAGTATTACACTCGTGTGCTTTCGGCGAAAACCGAAGCCTACTCTAGAGCCCGAGGTATATTCTAAAAGCTAACAGACTATACGCTTGTAATTCGGAGTGATAGGAGAATACCACATTATAGTCGGATGTATATTATAGTATATTATTATATTATAAGCTGACCGCTTCGTTAGTAAATGATATAATAATAATAATAAATATTTTATATCGCTCAATAGGGTCCATTACTGTTTCACATTACAAAGCTCTAATTATCTTGTTTAAGAAAATGAACATTTTAAATTCTACGCATACTCGCACACAATAATGGATTCATGAATCGACTTTCTTAATCAAAATATCGAATTCTTTTTTTTACGGCATGACTATGCTGATATTTTACTTCGAAGTTTTATCTCATGTCTATCTGACTACTCGTAAGGTTAGGTTAGGTTGTGACCAAACCTTGTAATAAATTTATTGCTATACTGAAAATACTTTTAAATAATTCGTGGTTGACAAATATATCGATGCATCATGTTTTTTTTTCTTGATAAAAATTGACGTTGATCTACATAGTTGGTAATATCAATATTATAATATAGATAAATAGAATATTCTTTATTGTACACGGAAATTTCAGTAATAGAAATATTACTAAAACTAAGTTAGAATATTTTCGGGGCTTAATCGCCATTATTATAGCCGAATTGTGTGTGAAGCGGTTGAAATTAAGAAACACAAAAATGTTAATCGGGAATGTGGTTTCAAACTGTCGCAAACGGGAGATCCGGTCATCAAGATGTGTTCGAGTGGAAAAAAGTCGCATGGCTTATCGTCCGACATTGTCAGTGTAGTGTGTCGCAACCCTAATAGTGCTTTGTGATAGCTGATTGAGGGTAGTCTGAAACTTCATCAGCCGAAGATGCGAACGGGTGCCAGCCATCAGTCTTCTCGTGACCACGACGACTGTAACGTCGTCGAAACGTCGAGGTAAAATAGCAATAAATTACTACACGATTAAGCCCCGAAAATATTCTATGTGTACAAGTCGCGAAAGTTTAAAATATGTTATTACTAAAACAAGATATTATAATTTAGAGACCGGTAGTAATATATCGATATTTTTTCTCATTTTGCCCATCCTTACCAACTGGAATCCACTGGGCTGCCACTGTCACAGCTCTACTACCAAATACAGGTCAAAGTAATATCTTAACCGCGTAGCTGTCATAATCATTTTCCTCGAAATCTTCGCTCTCACTCCAACTCGTCATACAACCCTTACCCACCTATAGAGGTCTCTTTCCTGCAACGGCAGCCTACGAGATTATTAGGCAATTATGGAAAACGTAAAAACGGGATGAATATTTAACTTTTTTCACGCATTTTGAACTTTGGTCGTTACCGGAGACGTCGGAAGTTCTTCCTGCGGAGTGCAAGCCCCTGCGTAAATTATCTTTACTCTAGTATTTTGAGGAGTAGTCGTATTTCTATATATAGCATTGTAACCGATACGTTTTAGTTTTTAGGAGAAAATAAAAAGACTGATGTTACATACAGTTATTGTAACCTTAGTTTTTACTTGAGGTTTTTATTAACCTAGTCATGTAAGCTCAGTACTTAATTGTTCTTTAATTCTAATATTCAATTTATGACTGTTAGTCAATTCATTATTTAATTCAAAGGCCGCCACAACCCAGGTTTCACCTAGCGTTGTTAAACTCTTCATCTGTGTAATCGTTTTATTTAATAAATAACGTTTTACTTTTTTTTTCCTTTTTATGAAGCTGGGGTAGAGAGTACCCTTATTCATAGGACTGCAATTCATGGTTTACAATGACAATTCGATGAATATTGTCAAATGTATATTGTCATTGTCAAATCTGTATTGAATATTGTCAATCAGATGAATTCCTAATTTCAATATTTCTCAATTGCACCGACCACCCGTCTCTAATTTCTTTTTTGTCTCCGTCTATAGTTGCCTGGAAGAATTGCTTTTAAAAACCTATTTAGAGGCTAAAAATTACACCCATTCCGTGCCAGCGCTCTATCCAAATGAGCTAATGGGCGAGTCGCCCATTAGCTCAGTTGGATAGAGCGCTGGCACGGATAGCCAGAGGTCGCGGGTTCGAATCCCATGGGTGGAATTTTTAGCCTCGAAATAGGTTTTTAAAATTGTCCTTAGCACGGGTTAGTGCATTAAAAATAAATATTAAAAATTGCTTTTAGTATTAAGACCGCCAATTGTACAATATTTTTATATAATTTCTGTGTACAATAAAAGATATTCTGTCTATCTATCAAAAAGGTTTTTTTCAAGGTATCACAAAAACTGCGACTTGATGAACGTTACAAGTTCAACTAGGTGTCCATTTCAAAATGTAGATCATTTTGGAGGAAAAAATGGACAAACACCTTTTTTTATGTAGCCTTCGTAGCGCCTTCTTTCAGAGAGAGAAATGGGCTTAATTGCCACGCGTGCCCACCGCGGATTGGCAATTTCAAGCGTTGAGGTACCTACTTGAACGTCTTAGGCACTCAGATTTCACACGTAGTCTTACCCCTGGTTTCTGAGACACTAACAATCCGTTAATCTACTGTTAACAGCTGTCAAGTAGCCAAAGTGCATATAGAAAAAACATTTGACAGCTGTTAACAGTAGATTAACAGATTGTTAAGATAAGATAAGATAAGAATATTCTTTATTGTTCACTGGAAAAACAACAAACACAAAACAATTGCAAATATACATAGTACAATTGGCGGCCTTATTGCTAAAAGCAATTTCTTCCAGACAACCTTGCGATGGAAAGTTGCTGAAGGAAATTAGAAAGACGGGTAGCCAGTGCAAATTTGAATATTGATACATACTTATACTTAATAATAATACACTTGCATACCGTTACTTATATAAACTTATAACTTATAATTGTTAGTGTACGAGAAACTGGGGGTTAGTCTCTTCAAAGACCTTAGATAACAGAGTTTATATAAAAATTATAAAACATAAATAACTCATGCACTGGCTTTATAATATAACAGACATTATTCATTATCAACCCATTATGTCCCCACCGAGGGGCACGGGTCTCTTCCCTGATAAACGTATAGGCCATACTCCGCCACGGGGGCCAAGTCCGGATTGGTGGAGGCTTGCAAGACTAGCGGCTGGTCTTACTGTTAGAAGTTTTCAAGCCGCCTTAAAGCCTCTGACTTGGCTTAACGACTGCCATCTATCGACGACAGCCGGCGCCAATTGCTTAACGTGCCTTGCGAAATACGGAACCGCTCGGAAAAATGCCACTAGCGTTATAGACGGTCACACATCCATACACTCGACGCACTCTATTTTGCTTAACTTTCGTAATCGTTTTAAAAATAGGGACGTGAAAAAATAATCGATTATAAGAAAAATCGATTATTATTTAGAAATAATCGATTTGTAATAATCGATTTTTACATCCAATAAATCGATTGACTAAAAATTGATTTTATTTTTCAGCGATTATTTTATCGCCATCTAGCGTGTATCTATGGATTCATCCGATCATCATCCCTATTGTGTGTAAATGATTTTGAGGTGATTTACATTTTTTTTGTAGGTTGCGTTACTATAGTGGTATAGCCAACTAAAGTAACAAAATAATTGTTAGATGGCGCCTGCCGTTGTAGACACTGTTTTACCGATAGATACTCGCACTCTATTCCTTTATACAACGTACTATCTACGTTGAATAATAATTGTACTGAGTAATATGTTGACAACAACAACGTTGACCGATATGGTACATTTAAAAAAATCGTTTCTTTTTCTTTGCCAAGGAAAAGAAAAACATAACTTTCGGTGCCAGATTTTTTGAGAAAAGTTTGCATAGTAATAAAGTACGGATAAAGAGTCGTTTAGTTTAGTCAAAAAAAGAACAATGTCGAAAGAGTGCCAAAGAGTACTTGGCGCCAATATTTTGATGTAAATTGTAGAACTGGCTATGCCAAAAGTAAATATTGCCCCAGAGAGTTATTTTCAAAGAATAAATACGATTAATGAACGAATTATGATGTTTTCTTTTATCTGCCAACAAAAAAAACGATTGTTTTTAAAAAATCGATTATTTTTACATAATAATCGTTTTTTTTATAATCGATATTTTTGTACTGCACTTTAATCGATTATTTTTTAATCGATTTTTCATATACAAAGTCACATCCATATTTAAAAACGTATTTAGAGGCTTAAAATTCCACCCATGCCAGAATTCGAACCCGCGACGTCTGGCTATCCGTGCCAGCGCTCTTTCCAACTGAGCCAATGGGTGACTCACCACTTGAAATTTCACAATCAGTGAAATTTCAAACCTCTTTACAATATTCTCTATATTACGTACATCGTAATCGTTTAAGATCACTCAGGCAGAGATATTTTCAGATATTCAAACCTGATTAGATACATATATTAAGTTAGATTTTGTTTTTGTATGCTAATATATTTTTGTATATTTGTTTTGTGTTCTTGACTAAACTTTTAGTGCAATATATGCAATTATGGTATGTTTTTGTTTAACTAGATTTAAAGTGTAAATTAGCAATTCAAATGTATATCTTGGACCACAAATAATTATTGGGAATTTCTATGTAATACCTATGCAGTACAAAAATTAAAATAAAAAAAAATCATAATGTAAACTACTCGATAATTCCATGTTAGAAACGATAGTTCCAACACGGCACAGTTCCGTTTTAATAGCAGGTTTATAGCCAATCTTTATATAGTTAAATGCTATAGTTGTAAAATTCTTTTAATTTCCTTGGAATAACTTCCATACAAATTGTATCGTTAACACAATCACGCTACTGGCTGAACATCGTAAAATATTATAAGCTAACAAAAGACCTTGAATGCCAATTAGCTGTATGCGAAGTGACTGGCATTCCGGGCTTCGCAAGG